>JAVDPK010001019.1:65989-95667 GCA_034780415.1 Cichlasoma orientale | reverse complement strand
TTTGCCCCCCCCCCCCCCCCCGACTCAACTGCAAAGTGTGAAATGTGAGACAGGAGACGGTATGTGTTTATTTTAATGACTGAGCTGAGTGCTCTGAATGTTTATGTGAGCAAAGAGACATCCTTGGACTCTGAGGTTCGCTCGTACAAAGATGAACCGACATGTTTACAAGTCGTCTCCTCATTAAAGCGACTATTTGTGCCGGTCCGATAAGGAAGAGACTGTCGCCACCTCCCGTCCCCACCTTTTTGTTAGAAGCGTGTATAAAGGTTAAAGAAATAATGAATGTTGACTTGTCCGTGCATGAATGTCCCATAGACTCCTGCCACTAATCGCACTATCAGACATTAGTTTAACGCATAATGCATGTTAGAAAGTGCCTGAAAAATCCAAAACATCAAAACGTAGAGGGGCAGATTCCTCAGCATGATCTACCCCTTAATAATATAACTTTAGCATTAATGTTTCTGCTGATAGAACTTAAGTTACTTCAACTAATGTTTTTGCAGCACACAGTTAAATAGCTAGCCAAATTCAATTCACACCAACAGTTTCCTCAAGGCATACTCCCCTTTTAAAGGAAGAAACCTCCAGCAGAACCATCCACTGTGACCAGTTTGGGGTGAGGGGGAAAGAGAAGAGCAGGAAAAAAACACACACACTATGGGAGGGACAAGGAAAGTGCTCTGCTGGGATAATAAAGTGTTGGGGTCTTTAAGATATGATGGGGCCTGATTACGTAGATTTGCCTTTGTCCTGCAACTCGTCTTCCCTAGATGCCAAAGTCTGCAGAACAGCTCAGTCTCCTTTAAGGTTTCTAAGAATGATGAGCAGGACAGATTTTTTGAAGGGTCACCTTGATGGAGAGCTGGGGATCATCACTAACACCTGTCTCTCTATTAATGACTTTAAACTGGGAAGTTTTCACTAAATTTACTGGAGTAAGATGGGATTTATGGATAATCCGCTGTTACTGGTGAGCTAGCTCTCACAACATCTTCACCAGTAAGCACTGCTGGTGCTTTAACAGGAAATACATAACTTGTGTTGATTGTGTGCATACCTGATAGTCTCTCTCATAACGCTGTGTAGGGCTTTCATCTCTTCCCAGTTTGCAAAGCTGGGCAGATTGGCTCCCAGAGCCTGACAGAATCTCATGGCCTCCTCCCAGGAGCGTTTCCTGCTAAGCCTTTCTTTATGAAACACCTGATGAGGTGAAACATCCATTTACAACAGCTTAGATTGTGTAGCTTGTGAACAAAGTTAATTCAGCTGTCGCAGAACTTCATTTAGATTCAAGTGATTATCTGTGCCATAGGTGTAACAAACTCAAAAGACAATCAGAAGCAGCTTCTGCACTAGATGATAATTCATACAGAGATTCTGGGGAAAAAAAGGACTGATTTTTGCATCACTACTACATATTGCTTCTTTGCAGAAGAAGCGCTCCTGAAGCCCTGCAAACAGACTTTGATGTTTAAAATCAGTGCAGTGCCTTTGACATGCCTGCTGCAACCACTTTCACCTTTGACAAAAAAACCACACCACAGAGAGATACACACACACACACACACACACACACACACACACACACACACACACACACACACACACACACACCTTGTAGCAGTATTTGTTGCCTGTCTTGGACACCCAGCCATTAGGACAGGTTGCGTTAGGGTCCGGTTCTGGTTCTGGGGGGGGAGGTGGACTGAGGTCGCGTCTACAAATGGTGCCAGCCTTGAAAAGATTGCAGTTCTTCACCTCCCACCTACCCACAGGTTTTGCAGTGGAAATAACAGCACATCCTCCGTGATGATCTAAAAGGAGGATGAAACACAATGAAATGTAATCACTTATGCTCTATATATGTTCTCAGACTATTGTATAAAATACTGATATACAAGAAGTGATAGAAAGTTAAGCTCTAGGACAAAGAAAAACTTTTTCTAGCACCACCCTCTTTAAATTACATAGTTTTACATATCAGTAAATACAATCTCACGTGAACACATGACATATTGCACTGTGACATTATTTATTTAACCAAAGTTAAGCCAAAATTCAGAAGCGGTGTGTGTGTGTGTGTGGGGGGAAAAAAAAGTACACGCTTAGAAAGGTAAGCAGCAGCCAGCTGCTGCTAATCAAATGCACTTGATTTATTGATCATCAGCAAGTGTGAGTGCCTATATAAAAACAGAAGTTCAACCTGATTGTAATGCTGTGGCAGGGCCTTCAGAGAGCTGTGCATAAATGAATGCCTGCAAGCCCCAGCAAACTTAAGCAACAGTGTAAAGAAGAGTGGGCCAAAATTCCTCCATAATGATGTGAGAGACTGATAACGTTAGACAGAAAATGATCACGTCACCTGATTGCTGCTAAAAGTGGTTCTACTACTGGGTACTATACTTAGTTTTTCACACCATTTCTGCATTTTGGCTTCGTTTTTGTTAAATAAATAATGGTACCATCTAATATGTCATGTGCTGCTGCTTGGATAGATATTTTTATATCCTTATATGTAAAACCTTAGAATGTGTGTTCTTTCTTTTTACCATGACTGAATGTTAGTGAGTATTCTGGGACATACAGACATTTCCCTGGATAGCTTATACAGCATATATAAATCAAATAAAACATTCTTATGCTATGTTGAGGAAGTTTGCACCAAATCAGTGGGAAGAATCTCAAAACAGCAGCTGTGCTGGAATTAATCCAGGTCCAAATGGAAGTTATCTTGAAACAGAAACTGGCCAAATTCACACAAGGTATGGTTTTTGATTTTTAAGGCCAGACTCACAGAACTTTATTACGATCCCTCATAGCTTTATTCATTTCATGTAAGGGCTGTTTGTTAATGACCAACATACAGGGGGTCTAATATATGAATATGTCTGGTAGAGTTTACATTCATGAAACCCTGGGTCTTAAAAGGTGGATTTTATGAAATGGTAAAAATCAGTAAATCGGAGCCTCCACACACAAAAACCCTGCGATATCAGAGGTTCAGAATTACATACAGCACATTACAACACTATAGTCAGTTATGACAATTTATATATGTGTAGTTTTCCTGCACAAGGTTCTTAATGGCTATGGCTTCTCACCTGGTTCAAACCAGCCCCAGTTGGTGTATTTTGCCACTTCCACTGATCCATCTTTGCTCACCCACTGGTACTCGCCATCGTTCTTGGTGTCCTGCAGCCCTATCCAAAAATACTGAGGTTCCTTGCCTGTTGTCTTTTGAAGCAGACTGTTAATAAAGGCCTGTTCAAACCTGGAAGGAACAGCCAAATGTGAGTGACTTTCTTTTACTGCAAAACCACAGAAACTTAATGCGGTAATATTGTATGGCGTTATCATAGAAATAGAGGTCATCTTTTGAACTGATATCAGAAAGTCTTCATGTGTACTTCCGATGAGCTAAAAAAGCCCCTACCCGTTTCTTATAGTGATGTTGCACCGGTCTTTGAAGGACACTTGTTTGGGGTTCACTTGATAACAGGAGTTGCCGTGTCTCCTCCAACCCTGGGCAGTTGAAAATCGTCAGATTTTATTAGGCTATAATTATGTTTCCCTTATACTCCAAGTTATGACATGCATCCTGCAGGATTGTACTACCAACAGTCACATGAATGTTTTATTGCCCACCATCAAGTATTAGTTTTTTGTTTTGTTTACACAACTCTTTGGCTCTTACAATGGCTGCAAATACAGTTACACATCTCCTTTCAACCACTTTAATCATCTGACCTTTACAGTAAGCTCTCTTTAGAACAGAAGCAAACATGTGCATACCTTCTACATCCTTCAAACATACAAACTTTAATTTATGTTGCCGCTGTGGAGGCACAGAAGGACCTAACTGACTATATATTTAATAGTAAATGTAAAATACTGCTAGCTGGTCTTTAAAAAATAGGGTCATGTAGGGAATTACTCACATCATTCTGGTTACATCCGACCTGTACTGCTGATTCATTGAACTTTCCTTTCTTCTGACACATGAAAGGCAGCGTGTGTGTACAGTCGTCAACCTGCCAAGCATGAAACTGTAGGGAAGGGATCGGGTTTGATTCTGTAAGCCTCATACACAAAATAAGACAAATGCACAGTCTACACACACACACACACACACACACACACACACACACACACACACACAAGGCCTGAGTACAGTGGATGTGTTTATACACACACCTTTCCAGTGTAAGAGATGCAGTTTGTATTCTGAGTAGGCTGGAGCGGTTGTGATTGGCTCCAGTAAGTGAAGGTTATGGGTAACCCGTCGCTCCAATTGAAGACAGTAGGGTTCACGCCGAAGCCCATCAGACCGATCCACACATCCAAAGCCTTGCCGTCTGACGGACAATAACACACATGCAAACATTTCCAATTTCTGACTTTGTTTAAATTTGACTCAAGCAGCCAAAGCACTGGCCTGGAAATCTTTCTCACCACAAATAAGGCAGCAGTGTGTAAATCATGAAACCTCAGCGCTTACTTTACTTTTACTGCCTTAAAAAATATGTTTTACATAAAAAGAGAAAAAGAAAACGTGGCAGAAATCATGCCATTATCACAAGGGAAACGTGGAGAGTTTAACCTTGATGGAAATTAGTGCTGATCATCTCTTTGCTGTCAATCGAGTGGAAACTGGCTAAAACTCCTTCCTCTATGTCTTTACAGTGCTGCTGGGCATCGCTGAAGGTTTTCGGCGTGTCCTTCACTAATTTGTAACAAACTTCATTCCATGGCACCCAACCATGTGGACACACTGTTTCTTTATAGACAGGATCTGCAGAGAAAAGGAAAGGCAGACAGAGACCTTGAGAGGATTTTGGGGTTTATAGATCAATAAAATAAAATAAGCTTGACTCAAAGGGCTCCATATTCTGTACGACGTCTGCTGCTTTCTTAACCTTAAACCCTTCATTTGAAAAAAAAGGAAAACATTTTGAGAGGAAAAAGTGAGAAACAAATAAAAAAAGTAACAGAAAAGTTTGTATTTCCCAAGGATGAACCTCCAGAGCTGAAAAATGCAGTTGCTACTTGAGGCTACAAAAAAATGGAATTAACCCCCATAGACTCTTATGTTAAAATGCTCAACTTTACTGCATTAAAAAGCTTTTTTTTTTTTTTTACAGTTAGGCCTCAGTCACACATTCTAGAAAACTGCCAGTGTAACCCTTGTAACCCGTGGTTGGTAGGGAAGACTGTGTATTGGTCACCGACAGTTTGCATGGAAGATGCTCGTCTGCAGACCCTCACCATTTACTGTGAGCAAGAGAGCGCTTTTCCCACTGCAACCAACAAATCTGAAAAGGCACATCTTTTACTTTTAAGACGACTGCTGTCCTTTTCCAGTTTGCATTGCATTGCAACACCTCAGGAGTAGTTTGAAGAGTGTCTGCAGATAAATCAGCACCTTCCATGCAAACTACTGGCAATTGCAAGGTTCAGTGCAGCACTGTATACCTACAACCAATTTCACACTAGTGACTGCTAATAACCGGCAGCAACCACTCATCAACCAGTTGGGGAATACTGAACGGAATCCCTGTTAAGACTGCATTAGCATGTTATTGTAACCTTATAGCATGCCAACATTAAAAATTCATCACAAAAAAAGCACTATTGTGTACAGTTTTGCAAACTTAGTGAATTTGTTGATAGATTTAGCGACCTTTCAGACCCCCCAGCAACTTATTTTGTTTTCAAAATGTGACTAGCGACAAATCTAGCAACTTTTTCCAGTGATTTTGGTGACTTTTGGAGACAGCTGTGAAAGCCGAAATCCTCCACTGTCACCATACAGACAGAGGACGGTTTCCTTGTCCTCGGATGCCGCTTCGGTCACCCAACACCCAAGGGGACCTCCCCCACCAGCTGAAAAGCTGGCAACACTGACTATGTATCAGCACAGATTAGTAGAGCCATTAACATGGCTTTAGACTATACAATTATTTTATTGGGGAATTTTTGCCTTTATCTGACAGAGCACTGAAGATTTAGACAGGAAAGCAGGGAGAGAGAAAGGGGGAAGACACATAGCAAAGGACCCCAGACCGGATCCAGGCTGCCACATCAAGCCCTGCAACATTTGGTCGCCCCCTCAACCAGGGGAAGTTTCTTTTTTTCTTTTTTTTTATGTGATTCAAAAGAAATATAAGTGTTGAGCATCAGCAGCCAACCCACCTGATGTTGCCGTCTCAGTGGCATTGACTCTCTTCTTGCAGATGTATGGCAGCCTCTTGTTACATGCCAGAGTTTCATAGTTCTTTTTAGAGTTCAGGACTCCACAGTCTGACTCAATGATTGTGGAGGTGGGTGGCATTCCTGTCGAATACATAACCACACAATAAATATTAATACAATCACATACCGACTGTGAGAAAAGCAAGAGATGTGGCACATATCTTTGGATATCTTTCAAAGCTTAGCATATGAACTGTGCTTTACAGAGAGATGAAATTAATAATGAATTAATGAATAAATCTTTAAGGTTTCGTGGTCCAGCACTGAGCTGCTAGTAGCAACAATGACATGTTATACGTGAGAGCGGTCACAAATCGGCAGTACACTCGACATTCACACTTGCACGTTCCCTTTAAGAAGATAGAAATACATATTGCAAAAGCTAGGAGGCTTTATTCAGTACTATAAATGGGTCATTCAGCAACCCTAGACCCAGTGCTACACTGTGTGGCACAATGAGCTTCTTTACAACAGTAGCCTCATTGTTTCTCTGACTGACACAAACACTCGCTTTTACAGATGAGCAGCAACAAAGTGTTGATGCAAGATTTGTTGTGGTAAGAGAAGCAGGTGTTTATGGCAAGTGAAACTGGGTTATTCTGGTTATGTACCAACAATGTCTAAAAATGAGGGTGCAACATGTGCAGCACACATTTAGGTCTTCTACACGTTACACAGAGCAGAGCTCAGAGAGAAAAAGTAACAGGTAGAAGATATATTCACATTCACTGTTACCTGGTTCCCAGCGTAACATGGAGAGAGGAGAGCCATCTGACCACTGCCATCCTTGAGAAGTATCTAACTGGTGAAGGCCGGTCCAGATTTTATTAGGCATTCTGCGAAGGCCGTCCAGTACTGCAGAAAAAGATCAGGAAGGAGAGAGCTAAAAGAACTAGAGACCGATTCAAACTATCGAGAGGACCTGGCTGTAAATGTTTCCAGCAGCAGCTGATCCACAAAACACAGTCAGCCCATAACTGGTTTTTCATGTCCACAAAACAATCTCTCACACAGCTAAAAGCATTAGCTTGAGAACATGAAATATTTTGGATGCAAGCCACCTGATATCACGAAAACATAAGGGCTCGATAATAAATGAGTCAATCTCAATTGTTTAAACGATGCATTACTGTTTAGTGTTACTAAGAGGAGGGGATGACCTGCAAAACTCAAGATGGAATTAAGTACTGAACTGAATCTTCAAACCTCGACAGCTGTTTCATTTACTCTTTAGATACAACTCCAAAAAGTTGGGACGCTGTGAAAAACGGAAATACAAACGACTTGCAAACCTAATAAACACATATTTTATTCACAGCAGAACACAGAACACATCAAATGGTTAAACTGAGAAAATGTACCATTAAAAAAAAATAATAAAGTCATTTTGAATATGATGGCAGCAATTCATCTCAAAAATGTTGGGACAGGGCTATGTTTACCACTGTGCAGCATCCTGTCTTCTCTAAACAACAGTCTAAAACATCTGGGAACTGAGGGGACCAGTTGCTGGACTTCTGGGAGAGGAATGTGGTTCCATTCTTGTCTGATAGAGGATTCTAGCTGCTCAGCAGTCCGGGGTCTTCTTAATCATATTTCTTTGTTTCATGATGCCTGAAATGTTTTCGGTTGGCAAAAGGTCTGAACGACAGGCAGGCCAGTTCAGCAGCCGGACTCTTCAGATTCTCTGAATCTTTGATGACATTATGTACTGTACATGATGAAATACTCAAAGTCTTTCCAATTTTACACTGTGGTACATTATTCTGAAATTGTTCCACAATTTATAGATGTAGTTTTTTTTTGCAGATTGGTGAACCTCTGCCCATCTTTACCTCTGAGAAACTCTTTTTTAACACAGTCATGTTACTGACCTGTTTCCATTAACCCAGTTAGACACAAAATGTTCTTCCAGCTGTTTCTTATTAGTAGCACTTCCTTTTGTTTCCCCCCCATTCCAACTTTTGATATCTGCTGCTGCCATCAAATTCAAAATAAGTTAATATTTTTCATGTCTCAGTCTAAACATTTGATATGTTTTCTGTGTTCTGTTGTAATAAAATATGATTTTTGTGAGATTTGCAAATCCTCACATTCTGGTTTTATTCACACAGCATCCCAACGTTTTTGGAACTGGGGTTGTTCGTCTTTTTGTAATCATGCATTGGAAATGTGAAACTACGATGATTAAGAAACAAAAGATTAAAAAAAATGTAACAAATGAAGGAAGTGAAAAACAAATGCCTTTCATGAAATCACATGTGGAGAATTCCGAAGTAATGGGGAAAAAAAAAAATCCCAGGACTTATTCAGACTGAAAGTCTGCAGGTCATTCACAGGTAACCGCTTTCTTTTCCTTTCTGCACTCCTGTACTAGTCACATAAGGAACAATGAGTAGGAGAAGCAGACTGATAAGCTAATAAAAGACACACTTATAGAAGGAAGGCAAAACAAACCCTAAATAAAATCTGGCAACATTTAGAAGTCGCTCCTGCACAAAAATTACTCACATTAAGAAGATTATTTTTAGAATGGCTGGGTTTGACTGATAAAAGGGAGGACCATACGGACTAATAAGAAAGTTCAAGATGATGTAAAACATTTATGACAATTAATATATTTACAGCTTTTGGGAGACTCCTATACTGAGTGATTAAAATAAATGCTTCTGCTTTTCATTTCTGCATTTTCAAAAATTTCAGGCGGTGTGATTAATATTTTAAGATTTTGAGGAACACAGGCCAGCTGATAAATTTAGAAAAATAATCATTTTTAGTCATTACTTCTTTACACTTGCTCATGTTATCATTATCACACTTTTTACTGTGAATGAGGCATTCCTGTCACAAAGAGGATCTGATTGTACTAAGGCTGTGTACACTTTTCTTAAATTTTTGTGTTTTTGTTGAATGGAAGTAGCCGCAGCAGTAGTAGTAGTAGCAGGAGCAGCAGGAGTAGTAGCAGTAGTAGTAAATCAGTCTTACAGATTGTGGAGCTGAGATCATCAGGCCCAGACAAACTAAGCAGATCAGCTCCCTGACTGCGACATGAATCCAGAGCTTCGTGCCAGGTCACCGCAGCATCGAAGACAAACTCGTAGCACGATTCCCCGTCTGGTCCGGCAAAGAGAGTTTGACAGCCCTCCTCTGCAACGTTAAAGACACAGCAACAGTATCAGCATCTACAATATGTTTCATTTTGCTTTGGTTAGGCCAGATCAGATTTAGCATTCACTATTACAAAAAAAAAGTGGATTAAAGTTTGGACACATTTACCTGCTAAGAGATAGTTTGGGTAATCAATATCATGAATGTGGCCTATTAATATAATAATATATAATAATTAGGTTATAGTTTATTCATTTTTAAGCACTGTCATTCACAAATCAGCTGCTGTGCTGCTCTGCTACATGTGCTGCAGACAGTGCTGATTGTAAAAGGAGTTGAAGCCGCCCTGCTGGTCAAACTGTGCAATGACACCATTTCAAAATTACCACAAAACATCATTTTCTGCCCTAATCTCGCTCAAAAATAACTATATATATATATATACACATGCCAGTATTGTGCATCTGTGATAGGGCTGCTGGATGTTAGTGTGTTGGTTAATAAAGAAACAGTTAAGAAAACATGCCTGTGGTAAGCTAATTACCATTACGTTAACATATGGAAAAATAAAATAATAAATATAACATGCCAGGTTTTAGACAGTGTCCGTTCTTTTTGTCTTGGTCATAGTCTGAGGTGGTGGCACACCAGGACAGTCCAGGGAATTCTGTATCATTGAGGCATCCATGATGCCAGCTGCCCTTGTATTTGAAGGGGAACACACAGGGGGCGCCGGCAGAGTTACCATTGGTGGTGTGGATGACTGCAGAGAGATAAGAAGTGGACAAAAGATCTGTTACAAGCCCGTGGTAGTTGTTCCATTTCTAAGACTCCTAAATCATCTCACAGCAGTGATGGGTGAGAAACGAAATGTGATGCCTTGCTGCAAACACCAAAGCACTTCCTTCTTTTCAACATACACAACATCAATCGTGAGCTTCTGCATAGACAGCACATCCCACGCCTCGCATCAGGTCCTGTATGCTGATGAATAAATGGAATGAATGTGAACAGGAAGAATTCAGTGGTAAAAACAACAAGTGATCTGAACAGGAAACCGAAACCAGCCTCCTGCAGAAAATCTAATCAACGAAGAGTCAAAAATAAAGTATCAAGAATGCAGATAAATGCCAAACGTAGCATGTAAATGCATCTTTAACCCAGTCTACATCATCCCCATGACTTAATTTGACATTCATGTTTACTGCACTAGCTTTCTGGAAATGCATCTAAACAATTGATAATGAACATTTTGAAGAAGAGAAGAGGAGTTTTCTCTAAACGCTACTGTAGGCATAAGAAATGATACTAAACAACCGTTTCTTGTGTTTCAAATAAACAGGCCAGACGTGGCTGTTGAACAGGCCTGGTTGGTCTTGCATCATACACTTCTAGGACACCTCCTCTTCTTGCACATAAGCTCCAGTGTCATTAAACGAATGTTTAATAAACCACAATTATTTTAAAACGTGTGGCCAAACATCCAGTCTCTACCTTGTTGGGTAATTCTGAATATTTGTTTAACTTTGTGGAGGTGTTTTTACAAAATGCGTATCAAAACTGGCAGGCAGTGCAAGAGCACTCGTGAAAAGAAAGCAAAAGCTTCACTGTGCTCTGTACCTTGCAGACATGCAGCAGATGAATGCACAACCCTGAAGACAAAGGAAATACCCCGAAATATAAAAGACGGGTTTAAAGGCTAAGAATCTCAGTTTACAGAGGAAGTCGTACACCTGGAATTTGACACACTACGTTCTCGTCAGGCATAAAGAAGCAATACCTGAGAGGCCTGAAAACACTTAACCTCCCAGGCTGTGCTTAAAATGTACCAGAATTTGTCTGATCAGGTGACACAAGAACCAAAGGTGTGATGCATTACAAGACTGGACTAACTTCACATTTAATTCAAGAAGTGAATACAAGAGAAACACAAACTGACTTTAACTCATTTCTGGACAGATATTTTCCTCAAGCACTAGTCCAAAAAAAAAAAAAAAAAAAATGCTCTTAGATAAGAGAAAGGAAGCCACACTTACCATGATATGGCCTCTGGCAAATGTTGTCTTGGGATCCCCATCTTACCCAAGTATCATTACTTTCCCGTCTGAGTGCTACTTTCCCTTCGCTGACCGCAAGACCCATCTGATGAACGGTGTAAACAGTCCCATCCAAACAGTGCCACCACAGCAGGATGTTGGAGCCACAGTCGAACATAGAGAGCATTTTGGAGGGGACGTCTAGCGCCATGCAGAGCGATGTCCCCACATGGAACAGCCGTTGATCCGCACCCCACTTCCACCGCTGGGACTCGCTGGCTGGGTCACAGGTGGTGAGGCTCAGGTTTCCTTGATCCCATGCACCCAGGCACTTCCCTGTGCTCTCGTGCTGAATTTGGAAAGCATCTTCATCTGTGATGAAATGGACAGAAAACACAAGTTTAAAGGGGACCTATTACAATCGGTTTTGTATTTTTATCCTAGACTGTACTAGAGTAGCTTGGCATGAGTCACAGCTCAAGAATAATCCTCATTTATAGGCCCCTCAGTTAATTCACTGAAACAAGTGCCCCTCCAGTTCCCTTTAAAGCAGCTTTGTTCTGATTGGTCGCCCCTCGTGGCTGCTGCGTTCACATGCTGCCACCAGCATTGAGATATAATTAAAGGGGACTTGCTTGCAGCTCTTTATTTTTATTTTTGAAATCTGTACTAGATTAGCTTTGTGTGATTCACATCACAAAATAAAGCTTGTTCATCTTGGTGACGATCTGTTCGACACAAGCCATTTTCACCATTCTCCCTTTAAGCCAACTTTCTTCTGATTGGCTACCACTTGTAAACAAAAGGTCCGAAAAGCAGCTTTAACCGAGGTGCATTCCATTCCTTGCATGAAGCTATTTGTTATATGTTTGTTGTGTTTGACTAAATTTCAACTGCTGTAACAAAGAACCAATTTTGGACTATATAAATAAAGTATGTCTTATCTTAAAGCGAGCCTTTAAACCAATGACAGGTATTACTTGCACACAGGCAGACCTTATTATTTGAAACTTTGACCATGTTACCATGTTTAGTGTGAGCATGCACCATGTAGAAATCTGAGATAGACATAAAAATGTTTTGTTTTTTTATTATGCATGTAGTCCAAATGCAAAACAGTATTTCACTGTCAGTGTGAAACCACTCATTTTAATAAACAAGTGAATAGACAAATATTCCCCACAGTTTTATTGCAACAAGTGCAGCATGTTTATGCTGAGAAAAGGGAACAATAAACGCGGACGGTGGGCGGGGACGTAATGACCCGGGTAAATGTTTAGGGGCGAAGTTAAATAGCAGCTGAACACAATACTTAGTTACGAATGCCTTTTAAAAATAAAACCATGAAAAATATCACATTACACTCTGTTCTGTACTAATGCTGGGAACCGCAGCGGGTATGTCAGCTCTCCTCAGTTTGTAAGGAGACGCAGAGCTGCTCGGAGGGAGGGATGAGTAGGCAATTTGTTTGACCTGTCAGAATACGGTGTGAGATAAAAACTAAATGGGCGATGGTTAAAAACATTAAAGCAGTAACCAAATAGATAAGCGTACAAAATTTTGTAAGTTAAACATTTATTTTCCTCAAATGAATTTCGCGCTCCTCTGGGAGAAGTTTTTACTGAGCTGCGTCGATTGAGGAGAGCGGACCCGACTTATATTGAAAATATGACAAGTGACGCAGAAATGAAAGCAAAGTGTCGGAGCTACTCACCGAAACCTTGAGCCGGTGAACAAGTTCCCCAGTAAACAGCTGCCTCCAACACTACCAACAAACAAAAACAAAGAGGCGCTCTGGATAGACTCAGCATGGTCACGACTGAGTCTTTCTCTGACCCCGAGGCACTGAATTTAGTCCGGTCTGTAACTGCGCTCCAAATCGAAAGTGACCACCGACGCGGCCCAGTTCTCCCAGTTAACAGTCACCCACAGTCAATCTAGCAGCAAACTTCCGCTTCACGCGTAAAATAACCAGAAACTTCCCACGGGGAAAGTTATGAAGTAAACAGCTGCCATACACGGTGGAACATACTAACAAACATTATAGAGCCAAGCAGAAGGACTTTGATGTAAGTCAGAATTATAAAAAACACTTGTTAAAAAAAATATATATATATATAATATATATATATAAATGAAAACTCCATAAAATCAGTAAGTCAAATTATACGTCAAATCAGTGTTACAGTTCACGTCAGAGTTTTACAATAATAAATAAATATAATGTCCAAAGTTATAAGGCAAAATGAAACTAAATTTTAGTTTAATTTCCCTGACGGAACCCTCCCAAAGGGATTAATAAATCTATCTCTATCTAAATTGATTTAAACAAAGTCAGTATTAAAAGATACAAATCCAAAATCATAAAACAACACATGAAAAATATTTGTCTTCTAAAATATAAAAATAAAATAAACATACAATACTACAACAGATTGAAATATAAAAACATATCAAAGCATGAATTAAAAATTATATTAGGCTATGCCAAATTTATTAGAAACAAAAATAACAGGGAATGAATTATTTTTCACATACATTCAAAATCATGATACAAACTGTCAAAATCTGACATTTTTAAATTATGAAATAGTAATAAAAAAAGTTTGAATAATAAAATGAGCATAGTTAACAGGAAAGACTTTTATTTGGAAGGCGACATTGTTGTTTTTCCGGTTTCGCCCTTGCATACCGTTAACTTTATGCTCGGTGTCCTCCCTTCACGTTACCCTGCCTCCAGTTTACTTCAAGCCCACTCGGTTGTTTCCGTGAACAGGCAGGGATTTAGGTGTTTTTCATCTGATGTGGAAGTACAACTAACAGCAGCTGGCCTGTCCCTTTATTTGTACACATGCCAGCGCTTATGTCTTTTTTTTTTTTTTTTAACAGCTATACAACACAGATGTTATGAATAATTAACTACTGTATATCCTGTCAGATATTGCCGGAGAAACGGCAACAGCTGCACAGCTGCAATATATATATTGGAGTGTGATTTACAGAGATCGGTAAAACAAAAACACTGGGGGATTATTAAATTATTATTTACAGGCTAGACTGTCAGAAAAAAAGTGTTTGTGCAGTGAAGTAGGTTATCAAGACATTATTTCAGGGTGAAAACGATAACATTCAAGGGAAAACGACAGGCAAGAATGGTTTCAATTGATAATGAAAAGGAGAATGAGCTTTATGGCCCTACATCAGTACTATATCAATAATATTATCCTCCAATAGTGCACAAGGACTCTGGTCTATTAACTTCACAAGCATTGGCTCTATTAACTTTACTTGGAGCCACTAAAGCTAGTCTTGTTAAAGCCTGTTTAGCTGTCCCTCACATCAATGCATGTTTGTCACTTTATTAGATCTATTTTGAAAAAAAAAAAATTCTCAATGGAAAAAGGACATTCATTCCCAAAGAGCAGCCAGAATTGAAGGAAAATGACTTAACAACTACAAAACATGAGCTTATGCAGACAGAGGACGGACGACTGCATTTCAGCTTGCTGTGGTTTTTGCTGGGATATTTTAAGTTCTCCATCTAAGAGGAAGTATGGGGACTGTGGTCACAATGCAAAGAAATTAATATCACGCTAAACAGAAGTAAATAATAAGAAACTAACCAGAACCCACCACTGTCCTTTTTTTGTTCCACATTGACACGCAAGAGATGAAACTGGAATTATTCAACCAAACTCCATTTATTAAAACACAACTAAAACTGTGCAAAATATATCCCTCGATGTTCTTTGCATCAGCAGGCAGAACCAAGCAAATCCATTCAGTTACGGTACTCCTTTAGTCTTAAACAATACACAGCATGTATACATGAGAGAATCAAAAATAAAAAAGTAATACTGACAAAAATACCGTACCATGTGTACAGACCCAACAGCTCCTGAAGTCTGAATGAACAATGCATCATTGTAAATTATATTTTATCATGAATTTTACTCATGTTTGACAATAAGAGTGATTTTTTTTTTACCCTGAAAAGAAGACCAAGAACAACCTGCCTTAAATTATTCAAATTCTTCTCCTTAATACTGTTTACAAATTATGACAGAATAAATCCTCATCCTCCCACATGACTACAAACATTATGTGATCAGTACCTCTTTAGACAAGTCAGAACCTCTCTAGCATTCCTTCCTGATCTGTGTGAACTCTTAGTCTGTGCTTTTCATCTGTCTTTACAAGTGTTTGGTGACCTAAATGGTGCGAGTAAATGAAAACTAGAGACACGTTCAAAACCGCTTGCCGTCATCATCTCACCACTGTCCTGAGGAGTCAGCATTACAGCTTTGCAGTGCCGCGCGGCATCCATACCTGACGGTGAAAAGGTGACAAAGCACGAGAGAACAGCAGAGACTTTAAGGAGGAAACAAAGTCACTGCTATTCCCCCGAGGAAGCCTCCAGGTCTGTGATGAGAACATTTCCATCCGACTCTGTAGCTTGCGAGTCCGTTTGCCTGTAATAAGCGCTGCCGAGCGTAGGGAGCCGCCGAAAACATCCAGAGTTCCTCTTGTAGAGAAACCACATTACCCCTGCCAGCAGGGTAAAGATCAGCAAAGCCACCAGCACAGCAGCAGGGATGACACCGTGATGCAAACCTGAAATACACAACAACAGCTCTTATGTAGCCGTGCTCTATATTTAAAGTGTAGCGAGATGAACCTCTTTTTAAACAGCGTGCAAAAAGGCACAAACACTGCAGCGCGAGCCACTGTCAGTGTGTCTAAGCACATCTGTGTCTTCATTAAGCTTCTAGCTGAGCACAGCCTCATAACATGGAACAGCACGCTCACACATATCACACCTACAGGAAAACAATAAATGTTTTCAATTGTGTACTTTACCGTTCAGTGGTTTCACTTCCACCTCAGTATTTCCATCTGCCAAAGAAATGTACACTGATTAATAACTTGTGTATCAGTGTAGGTACATGCAGTTCAGCTAAAATTAGGATAGGAAAGGTTTATGCCATCGAATGTGATGGATAACCAACCGGACATTGTAGCGGTGGACAAACAGAGAAAGAAAGCCGTAGTGACAGACGTTGCAATACCAAGTTTGATTTAAATCCTGTCCAAAAAGAAGTGAATAAGAGGTTTACTTTTGTGTCTCATATCTGATTTTGTTTATATTTCACTTACTCGGTTCTTTTATTTTCTCTGTGACTTAGGTTTTGGAAGTCTTTGCGTTAGAGAAAGACGCACAATATTCCTGTTTCAGAAAGCTACAAGCTGCAGCCATTAAGCCATGTTACCTGAGATAGTTTTGCAGATGAAGCCAAGCCGCTCAGTGCATGGTGAAAAGTGCCAAACACCATCAACCACCCTGGTAGTAACACAGGAATCTGCGGTCAGCAGCTTGGGGTTTGGGCCTTTGTTGGGCCAGTTGGTGTACTCCATTGGTGAGCCATCCACCCAGGTCATGGAGTCCGCTAAAAGCAGATTCCACGGTTTAATGAAACGGCATTAGGATTATCTGATGGGTACACGAAAGTGATGGATTCTTACTGTCAATGTTGAAGTGCATCCCCAACCACAAGGTCTGGTGAAGGAACCCTAATGACCAGAGCTGCTCCAGGATGAAACGGTTCTCTGTCTCATTCTCAATGGTCAGGACATCGGAGGTGTTGACTGGAGGGTGACAGAAACAAAACAAACTCACAATAATTACCGATGTAAAGGAATGAGAAAAATGAGACAGCAATATTCATTTGCTTTCTTGCTGTTATTTGCTTAATATGAACGGACAATCAGGAGAATGCTAGCCTGACTTAGCAGAGAGTTTGGGAGCATGGTGAAACAGCAACCTCGCCCTGTCCTGTAATGCCTGTGAAGTTGGCAGCCGAGAAGTGGAGTCTTTAGCAAAGACTGAATATCTTACCTTGACTCCTGCAGTGCTCTCTTGACTTCTCAAAGGTAAGTTTCTCCACCACAGACTCAAAGCTGTAACAACCATGTCCAAATTTCACCCATGTGGAGGGACACGCCGTCACATATGCGGTAAACGGTTTATTGCCTGCGAGGGACAGCAGGAGAAGGCGGAAAATGGGTATTTTCACACATTTCGCTGTGAATAACAGAAACCAAAAGCTGAAAAGATGCAATGCCGGGTGCACAGATTTTCACTGAAGTAGCACCGACTTGGCGGGGGAACATGACACAGGGCTCCCGGCAGCAGAGTTTCACAGTCAGCTCTCCGCCAGCCTCCATTCACATCCATGTACACGCACTCGCCGAGCTCAACGTCGTCATCGTCATCGGAGGCGTCCCAGTGTGTGTACACTGTGTCGCTGCCATCTGACCACTGATAATTGATGCCACTCTGTCAGGAAGCACAGTCACAATGTGACAGTCATGAAGCTACATTTGTGGATGTCAATTTTTGCATACAAAACAGTTTAACAAATAAATTTAAATAGTAAGTTACTATCCGTCAATCTGGTTTATCCATTCACATGGATAAACTATCATTAATCCTGGGTTTCAACCAATGTGTGAACTATGTATTTCTTCACACAGTATTTTACTGTATATTGTGCTGTGTAAAAAAAGTCTCCCACATATTAGAACAATAAACTTAAGTTAAGGAGATGCATGTTTCTGAGGGGTAATCTAACTACAGGAAGGGTTGAGTGGTTACTTTATTACTGGCTGAAATTACAGAACAGAGTAGCTGGCTTATGATATAGAAATTTAACAAAATGAATAAAAGAGAGGCAGAGAAAAAAATCAGCTCTCCACACTTCCTGTGTTCATCTATAGCCAAGATATTTCGGTCTTTAGCGTGACTTAAATCTCTGAGTGATGGGAAAGCATGCGCCCACAAGATCTCTACGTGGGCAAAAGGCCAACAGAAATCCCCTGAGAGACAAGTGAAACTAATAATAAAAACAAATTAGGTGGTTAGGAGTCTATTTAAATAATATTTTTGGAACTTAATACACAAATAATTAAAAGTCTTCACATTTTCCTTTTTAAAGCTGGCCGTTAAATCTCGCCAAGTGGTGAGAGAAAAAAAAAACCTGCAAAAAAAAGATTAAACAGCCAATGTTAGACTATAATCGTTGAGATGAAAAGTGTCAGTGAAAAATAAGGTAGTATACAAGCGCCTTTACGCCCCACATGGAGCCTCTTCCAAACCACTTTTTTTTTTTTGGGCAGAAACGTCAAAATGCCACTTCCCTGTGTCCACGGTTCCACCAATCAGAAGATCAGATCATGTGACATTCCAACAGACTGTTATTACACTGTTGTTTTCCAACTTACCGCACTACTTTGTATCTTAACTTACATGACATGACAACAGTACACTCTTTTTATAGTTAATTATATTTGGTTGTTTTCATTATTTTTATTCAGCTTGGCTGCAGTGCTGCGGCACGACTTTTATTTGAAGGCAAAGCTTCTCCATTTCCAGTTTGTCTCACACTTTTTCAAGTGTTACTACTGCTCAGCTAGCAGATAACATGAAAAAAAAAATTATAAAAAATTTATGTCTAAGGGTGATCCTGTATGAGGGTGATATCATGGTGTCTACATCCACCTTCTATATACAGTCTTTGGTTTTTCGTCTTTATGCTAACCACCTGCACGTAATCAAGAGAGGTACTTTGGTAATGGTACCAGTCTGCATATGTCCAAAGAGTATTTCTTTAAAGATACACACACAAGTCACAATGATATCTCTCTGACACAAACATACAGCACAAACACACTGCAGAGGTATATGGTAAATAATGCATGAGAAGATAGAAGGTACATACGTCTAGACTGTACAGTCCAATCCAGTGTGGGGTTCCCAATCTATTGACAAGGAAAGTAAGGAAAGCCTGGTGGTAGGCATCTGTAACGCTCACTAGGTCAGAATCATGGTCTATGCACTTATTCATCGCGTCGTACCAGCTCATGTTGCCAGACACAACCTTGTAGCTGCGACTCCTGTACTCAATATTTTCAGGAAGAGGGTGGTGATATGAGTGGGTGGGGGGTTTGGATGGATCTGTAACAAGAAAGCAGGGAGGAGCATGGGGGAGAACGTAGGGTTGAGCATGATGGGTCAGAATTATTAGCTCATACAGAGGTGATGGGCGACAGCTTTTCCACCCATCCATCCATCCATCCATCCATCCATCCATCCATCCACCCATCTTCTGTCACTTTTTGGCTGATCTCTGAGGTTCTCAGAAATAATGCCTGAAGAAGGCAAAGATTTTCTTTTGATGTCCACACAGAATGCATTATGACTGCATAAAATACCATTTAATATCTAAGAGTGATCTGGCAGCTAAAGAAAAAGACAGATGTGCTGAAAACCCCTCAGAGAAGCAACGGAGGACACTGTAAAAACAAGAAAAGAAAGATAAAGAACCTGAGGGAGTCTTACCTTGAGATTTTTGACATACAAAGCCATACCCGCTCTCGCTGCACTTCTCATCGTACCACTTCCCCGTCAGGTGGGAGTTGTGGTTGTTTGACAGAACAGTGCACAGCGGCTCGTCAGTATATCCATGGAGCCACGTGTCTTCCTGAGAATTCATAAAGACCATGTGAGTACTCACAAATACACACAAACCTACTGACAATAGCACATTTATTAGCATTTTCTTGTTCTTTTTCTGGTTGCTCCATTTAGGGGTAAACACAGTGGACCATCTGCCTCCATCTCACCCTATCCCTAGCGTCCTCCTCTGTCACACCAACCTTCTGCATGTCCTCCTTCACTACATCCGTGAATCTTTTCTATGTTTTTTCCTCCTGCCTGGCAGCTCCATAATCAACATCATTTGTCCAGTATATCCACTATCCCTCTTCTGCACATCTCTGCTTCTCCGTGTCTCCAAAACTCTCAACCTGAGCTGTCCCTCTGATGTACTCATTTCTAAACCTGTCCATCCGGGTCACTCCCACTGAAAATCTTAACAACTTCTGCTCTGCCACCTCCAGCTTCACCTTGTATCTTTTTGTCAGTGCCACTGTCTACAAACCATACACCATAGCAGGTCTCACTATTATCTTGTAAACCTTCCCTTTCACTCTTGCTGCTATCTTTATGTTATAAATCACCCCTGACACTCGTCTCCTCTCACTCCGTCCTGCCTGCACTCACGACTTCATCTCTCTCGTGCACTGGCTGTTGCTTTGGATGGTTGACCCCAGATCTTTAAACTCATCCACCTTCACTACCTTTGTTCCTTAACGCTTCATTGCTACATTGTCTCCCTCTCATTCACACACGTATTCTGTCATGCTTCTACTGACTTTCATTCCTCTTATCTCCAGAGCGTACTTCCACCTCTCCAAGCATGTGCTTTCTCAAGATCCACAAAGACACAGTGCAACTCCTTCTGACCTCTATACTTCTCCATCAACACTCTCAAAGCAAACATCACATCTGTAGTGCTCTTTTTCTCAGCATGAAGCCAAACTGCTGCCCACTGATCGTCACCTCTCTTCTTAGCCTAGCTTCAACAACTCTCTTCAATGTCTTCATGGTATGGCTCATCAACTTTATGCCTCTGTAGTTGCTACAGCTCTGCACATCATCCTTGCTTTGAAAATTGGTCCTAGTACACTTCTCTGTTCCTCAGGCGTCTGCCCTTTCTCCTAGACATCTCCATACCTCCACAGGTACACTATATTGCCCAACGTATTCGCTCGTCTGCCTTCACACACATAAACTTGAGTGAGATCCCATTCTTAATCCATAGGATTTAATATGATGTTGGCCCACCCTTTGCAGCTATAACAGCTTCAACTCTTCTGAGAAGTTTTTCCTCAAGGGTTGGAGTGTGTTTATGGGAATTTATGACCAGTCCAGAAGCACATTTGTGAGTCAGACATTGATGTTGGACGAGAAGGCCTGGCTCACAGTCTCCTCTCTAAATCATCCCGAAGGTGTTCTATCAGGTTGAGGTCAGGACTCTGTGCAGGCCAGTCAAATTCTTCCACAACAAACTCACTCATCCATGTCTTTATGGACCTGCTTTGTGCATGTTATGTTGAGTAGCGAGGAAGAAATTTCACAACTGGACTTGTTGCACAGGTGGCATCCTATCACGGTACCACGCTGGAATTCACTGAGCTCCAACTGCCTTTCCACTCTTCATCCTCTTCATAACTGCCCTCACTTCCTCCTTACTAATCCTCTGCGCTTCCTGATTCACTGTCATCCATCCATCATCCACTATCTCTCATTAATCACCATCTCAAAGTATTCCTTCCACCATCGCAGCACAGTGTCTTCACACATTAGTACATAAGAAGAATGGGCTAGCAGTTCTAGCAGTTAGTAAAGTGAATCAACAATAAGTAGTTACATTAAAAGAGTTCTTTGGTTCTTCTGGAGACCAGTTGGTGTAGCTGACTCGTCTCCCATTGGTCCATTTCATGGTGTCCTCATCCCGCAGGCCAATCCACACACCTACAGAGCTTCCCTGGAGAAACATGGTGATGAAGGCTACAGAAATGATGATGTGACAGAAGTGAGGAAGGAAAAAAAAAGTAGGAATAAAGCCATTTGTCTTGCCAGGTGGTGATTGTGAAGTGAATCATCATCACATGGTTGTACAATTCACTTAGACTCTACCTTGTTCAATTTCATCTTCTATAGCGACTAGCGAACCTTGAAAAGAAGAGCAGATGGACTGGGCATCTTTCCAACTCTTTCCCTCCTTTGGACTGCCAGGGAGGTGCAGCAGGAGACACTGCCAACACACACACACACACACACACACATCCCACACAAAACATGAATATCACATTGTGAAATGTAAATCAGTATTCCCAGATCACCAACAGAACTCTTGTTTTGAATGTTCACGATTCAAAGCTACAGAAGTCAAAGCATGTAGGAGGAGGAGGAGGTACTGTAACCAGAATCTTACCGGTTAACAAAAGGGAAAGTTTCAGCAACAGGAGCTCTGCTTTTTGATTAAATGTGAGAGAAATATGGTCACATTACACAAGGAAACCACAGCGTCTCTGTTCACAGAGCTTGAAAACTTACGCAAATGTATTTTAAAACCAGGAAGGGTTTCTCTAGTGATCAAGAAGTTTAAGGACCATTAACTATGAACAAAGAAGCTGAGTCTAATTGTTATTCTCATGTTTCCTTCCCTTTATTTTCTGCCAAAACTCTACAGTACTGCGCAAAAAAATCAGTCTTGAGCCAGCTATCATTTTTTAAATATTTTCCATGATAACAGGAAATAGGTTCGGGATATACATATAAAGTCAATATTTGGTGTGACCACCTTTATTCTTCAACACAGCCTGAACTCTCTGAGGCAGCTTTTTGATGCTGGCTGCCTCTTGCACACTGCTTCAGTAATGTTAAGGTCAGGGCTCTGGGGAGGCCAATCCATGACTGATAGTGTTCCATTGTTTGTTTTTCTATTCAACTATGTTTTTAATGTAGTGGCAGTGTGTTTGGGATCATTGTCATGCTGAAAAATGAAGCCGTTGCCAATCAGAGTTGTTCCAGATAGTATTGCATGGTGGATCAAAATCTGATGGTACTTTTCTGTGTTCGTAATTCCCAATCAATCAATCAATCAATCAATCTATCTATCTATCTATCTATCTATCTAACTAATTCCATCAATTTTGACAAGAGCTCCAACACCACTGGCTGAAATGGACCCCAAAAAAAATGACAGAGCCTCATGACAGATCATCTAGATGATCATCTTTTATTTCCAAACATGGTTTTGATGCTGCCAACAATCAACATAATTTAAATGCTTTTTTTTTAAAAGTAATTTAGATCGATCAGATGACATTGCTTTATGTGAACCAGAAACAGCTGGTTTATGTGATGTTAATGCAGCTTGAGTGTTGTCAGCGGGGGGTGGTGGGGGGGCTTTTCCAAAGTTGACAACGTAACTGCCCAGAAACAGTGAGTGGAAACACAAACATCCTGCTTTAACCTCAAAGGCAGCTGGGAATTTAGAGGAAGCACACAGAGTAAAATGAGTCACTTTTCTACCATTTGTACTACATAATAATAATAGTAATGCAGTAGCAGTGTGCAGTAGCGTATGATGCATAGATTGTCAGCAGATGCCAACATTTTACTTTCCAACAAGCCCAACCCAGTTTATTGCCAAGATATACTGTACTATATACTGTACTATATACTGTACGATATACTGTACGATATACTTGGAGAACACTGCACAGTTACGGATGGCTGAGGTGACTGAACTGGCAGATTGCCTGGTTCCTCTGTGATCAGGGTGGTGACAGCTGGTTTGCTTTCAGAGGCGGTAACTGCCATAGCAGATGATTTCCTGCGGCGAGCCACTACTGCTTCCTGTCTTTCACATTCCTTGAAGTAGTTTTTACTTGCTATTCGAGGGTGTTTAGGCTATTTGTGGGAAAAACCTGTAAACATTTGGTTTTAGTCACCCCCTTATAACCAGCAGCATCTGTGAGCTCTTTCAGTCAACTAAATGCATCAAATGCATTGGTAGAGAAGTGCCCAGATCACAGCTGCAGGTCTTTGGGAAGCTGTCTGTGAAAAGGGGAAAGCTGCGAAGACTTTTATCACTTCAAGTTTTCTTTCAACTGGAAATTGCGACCAAATGGAGCGCAGTGAGGCAACTTTGTAACGTTTCATTAGGCAATTATTGTGTGCAAGTTTGGTTCAATTCTGACCAATACTGTAGAAGGAGTAGTAGATGGAGGCCCCGCCATGATGTGAGCTCATTGGACCTTTGGTGGGATTACAAGGTTGCACATTAAGATATATATATACCATAAGATAAATATACCTTGTGTCCAAAGTATAGCCATTTCTCTGGGCATCCTCCAATGTAGTGTGGTTCCCTGGGGGTCTCCACCACAGACACAGTCCTTCTCTTGCACACGTATCCATGCAGATCACTGCATTTGCTCGTCGACCACTTCCCTGCAACGTATCGAGGAGATCTCAACGCTGGCACGAGCAAACAAACGAGTGTGAGCGTTTCCATGTGCACGAGTTTACCTGACGAAGAGGACATGGTGACACACAACCCATTTCTCCTAAGACCGCCACCAAAAGCCCCTTCAGCAAAGTTCTGAAAGTCTACTGTAGACTTGTCGCTCCACCTTCAAAATTTAAAAAAAAAATGTTTGCATTAATGACACCATCTTTCACTGGCTCTAACCTTCACCTCATTACCTGTGACTGAGAGGGTTTCACTGCTGGTGTTTTCATACTTAATCTGTTCGGCTGCAGGCTTAACAGTAACGACTGCTACAGGCCAATTATTCACTTTTCAAATATTTTGCCATATTGTGACTTTTTCTAATGTCTGCTTAAGTTTTAATGTGTTTGCGTAGAAGTGTAGGTAGTTCATAAAAAAGGGTTTGAGTTGTGAGTCTTTCGCTCATATTATGTTTCTCCCACTTTAAAGATCAGTTGTTTATACTGCTTTTCCCTCTGCACCTCAGGCCCATTTCACCAAGTGTGCAACAGTTTGCAAAGTGAGATCATTTCCTCTTGCCGCACAAGTTTCACTAACTGAAACAAAACACCACACCTTCAAAGCATGCACACGCGCTCCACAGGCCTGCGAGACTCGCAAACTTACATGAAATTAGTGTCATGTTTGACAGTCATTTTACAAAACACCATCAGCATTCCTTCACTCGCAATAATATTAGTAACAGAAACAGGAAACAAGCTCCAAAACACACACACACCTGACCTCCTCTCCAGGCTGTCCAATGGACAGGCCGATCCACCAGTCAGTCGGGCCCAGTGAGAGCTGAAGAGACACGGTAAACAGAAAATAGATGACAAAGAAAACTTGCAAGCCATCCCTCACCAGGCCGGAAGATCGGCTTTTCAGAGCTGCCGACAGGAGCAGCCTTCCGGGCACCCTCCTTGGCCCGTGCTTTGCCCCTTTCATCGCCTTGTTTTGTTCCCATTATCCTCTCACAAGCCTTGACACCACAAGAGACTTCTTTAGTCTGCTCCAAAAGGCTGCTACCAAAAAAAAAAAAAAAGCAGCCATTTTCTTGTTTGGGGGCACTCAAGCATTAAAGTGTCCACACATGAGGTGCATTTTAACTTTTCTGTGTGCGTCTGTGTACACTTGAGTTTGTAAGTCTATTGTGCGCACGCTTGTCGGTCACTGTGTTCGTGAAGTGTTTAAAGAATGGATCTAGTGGGCCATTGAATGGACACAAACCTCTGTGATTAAGTACATTCCTTTGGCTTGTCTGGATGTCTGGAAACAAAAGAAGCCTCAAAAGGTCCTGACTTCACTGAAATCGCTGCAATTAGGTGGCAGGATCCTCGGAATAATGGTGTTTAACACCAGAAATTACTCAAACACATCTTAAAGAAATAGAAACTTCATTGCTTTGAGTTTCATTCATTTGTGTTTTCTGCCTCAAATGTTCTTACATTAGTCTTAAATTAATCTTTCACGGTACAGGTCAAATGTTTTTATTTAATTATCCTATAATATTATAAATAATATTTTTTTGAACAATATTTAAGTAATATTCTGGAAACAAATCATGTTACCACCTCAAAGTGATTCTAAAATCTTATTTTGTCTCTGTGTACCAAGGTGTGAATTTAAAGCTGAATCAAAAGCAACAGACCCGCCGCAAGCGTTCCTTGACAAAGTGAAGCTCCTCTTTGGAGTGAATGGACAGCAGGTAGGCTCCCATCATCTGACAGGCCAGAGAGACAGCGTGCCAGTCAAAGGGCTGCTTGGCCAGCAGGTACTCAGCTCCACGGTAAAACACCCAGGGCTCGCTCTCTGTGGGCGAGAAACAGGACACAATTTCAAGTAATAAAATGGGTCTACATGTTCATGTGCACTAAACGGTCAGTCAGTATTTTCTGCCAAATTAGTTTTTTTTCAGCTGGCACATCACATGAAAACATTGTTGTATCCAGCAGCATACTGTAAACACATTATTATATCCAAAGTGCAACCATCTATAAAGTTTCCAAATGTCGGATTTAAAGGCAAATTTTACTTACGCTCAGTGTACCAGTAGGGTTTGTTCAGTTTATCACCTGCAGCATGAAACAGAGTTTGGTAAATGATGTAGTCCTGATATGTGTATATGCAGTATGTGTGTGTGTGTGTGTGTGTGTGGGTACAGGGAAGGCAAGTCTGTGTGTTTACCTCGGGATAGCTTACAGATCCACTCGTGTTGGGTGTCACAAGGCTGCGGCACGACAGTGTTGGTTAGGTCACTGTACACGGCGCAGTCCCTCCTGTCATCCTCCTCGTTCTTATCATCAATGAACGAAGTCACCACCTGCACGAAGACAAATCTCTAATGCTCCACAGAGTGTAGATGGGCCACGACACTTAGTGAACATCTCTGTGTACTCACAGGAGAGCCATCGGACCACTCCCAAGCTCCAGCGTGTTCAGGGTCTCTCTTATTTAAACCCACCCAGAACCGACGACCCTCTGTTCTAAAAAAAAAAAAAAAAAAATAGAAAAAAAAAAAAGAAGCACAATACAAACATACTGCATCACAGCAACAGATGAGTGAGTCTTTTAACCTTTTAGGACTCTGGCATTCGTCACTGATTTTTCCCGCCCATCACCCCGTGACGGTCTGTCTCGCTTTCAAGAAAAGAAACAGTTCTGTTTTCTATTTCTGATTTACTTGTAGATTTAGCATGTGTTCAAAACAGGCCACCGATATGAGGTTAAATTGGTTTAATTGGTTGTGTCAATTTGCAGCAAGTAGTATGTCACACACTGCAAACACGATACAACGGAACTTAATTTCCGACCAGTCTTAAAGCTGCAGAAGTTGTTACCCATGACTCTACCATCTGTAGTGGTACAAAATAAAACCTGTTTTTCCCCCCCCTAAGACCTGGAAATGAAGTCACAGTCCTAAATCCTTAGAAACACTGCAGTTTCTAACTATTTGATTTATATTTATATTTCAGAGCCGCTTCCACAAATCAAACCTGGTGACTGTTCTTCCGTTTACATGTAAAAATAGACAAATGTGTGACTTTGACATCAGGGCTTCTAAGTCCTGGACTGCTCTGATCTATATGAGGAACTCTTAAAAAAAAAAAAAATCCCTTTTTAGAGGTCGTGTCCACTCATTTTATAAGCTTAATATAAAATATATTTTTTAAGCAAGCATTGGCCCAAAAAGGTCAAACTGAACCCAAAGACGTCTGAGATTAATTTGAGTGACGTCTTTATTATGGGAATCTGAGAAAATAGGTCAGGAAGTTACATCAGCCTTATCTGGAACAGACTGACTGTTGTAACTTCAGAACACACGGTCACCTTGTTCTTGTTCTTAATATCAATATTGCTGCAATAAACGATTGTTGACATCTAAAGCTCCTGAGCGTCTGCCTGAGTCACCTGACGAGATGCTCGTAACACCTGACACCTTTTGTACAGTTTCTGTTTTGATTTAATTGAGTGCTTTAATACTTCTTTAAATATCTGTTTTTGAAAACATAAAACATAACAATTCTTTAAATGCAACACTGTAATATTGGATTTGCCCTGCTTATTGTTTCGGAAGCTTAAATTACATATTTCTCACTCATACTTGACGACATGTGATTTTCCATGAGAAGGCAGACAGGAGAAATACACATCTGCTCTTCAAAACCAAATAATTAAACTCTGTATTTACTGCTCTACGGACATAAAATAAAATCATCTCACTCTTCCCATAACATTCCTATACTGATGAGTACCAACCCTTCAAACATGGTTCTGAGGAGCTGCTTAACAAACACCTGCTCCTCATAGTGTTGGAAACTGGCCAGCTGAGCCCCGAGGGCCTGACAGAAGAAGTCTGCTTCCACCCAGGAGCGTTTCATCAGGACTTTCTCACTGTGGAACACCTGGAAGAGCAACACTTGGAGTCAGCTGGGGGTTGCAGGTTAAGTGTGCAGAAATTCATCCCATTTTGTGCAGGTTCTATGTTACTTTAACTAGGGCATGCCCACGCTACAGCATGGTTTGGTCTGTGATTTTGGTCCGCTGTTAGGTGGTTTTTTGGCAGCATCTCTACAAAGGTGAGTGTTGTAGTTTCTTCCTTCACCCTGTTGAACTGCAGCCACGCACCAGGCTGGCGTCTGTGACATGCGGTGGCGTAGCAGCTGTGACAGGCTGATGGAGAGGAGTGGATGAACTCCGGTGTAAGAAAGATTAACCCTAATCCGACCGTCATTCACTGCATCATTAGAGCCCGCGGTTCATGATGCCGTAGGGCACGTTTCACGGGTGGGTCATTTTCACATCTTTATTAACTCTCAAACTGGAGAGTCTGCTGCTGATCTCAGAGAATGAACAGGGTCGCCTCCTTCCCCGTACGGAGATTTGCAGATGCGGGTAACAGAGGGTGACGCGCCGCAAACGACGCTCATCAAATCATCGAAGCGGACTGTTTTCTGTTTGATACGTAGGAACCTATCATAGCGGAATATTTATTTATCCTAATATTTTTTTAATTGACAGCATTTTGTGCTGTTGAAATCACAATATATCACGCATAATGAAAGTTTTGTTTGTTGTCGGTGCAA
Organism: Cichlasoma orientale; assembly: GCA_034780415.1. Lineage (NCBI taxonomy): Eukaryota > Metazoa > Chordata > Actinopteri > Cichliformes > Cichlidae > Cichlasoma > Cichlasoma orientale. Next base: position 66,714 of record JAVDPK010001019.1, on the reverse strand, counting down.
TTGGTGCATAAATGCTACAAATGGGCCATTTTAGCCTGTTCATAGCTGGTTGCAAGGTTGATCAACTCCTCATCGTGTAGGAGGAGGGCACGTGAAAACAAACAGGGAGAGACAGAAATCCTCCTGGTTGCTTTAGAAGGGCATGTGGTGTAAAAATCTGCCAGATCAAATGTGTTGAGCTGTCTTCTGCAGCGACCCCCTCATGCGCAAGGGAGCAGCTGAAAGAAGATGTACGTGGGGAGGCATGCTGCAGTGAAAGCGTATCCCTCCAGTGGACGTGCTTTCAGTAAAACTAATGTCCATTTTTATTTCTAACCTTTTTTTCTTTTCAAATTACTGAGAGTGTAGTACCGACCTCTAACAAACACACCGTGAGACTTGCTGACAGAGGTGTAATAATAAGTTGATCAGAACATTAGTCAAGCAACAGACAGTTAATCAGCGATTTTAAGTAAAATCAGGTGCTACATCCTAAAATTGTTTCCATTATATGGAATATCTTTGAGGTATAAATAATGAAAATAACTATTAAGTGTCGACCTGCTGAAAATTGGAAATCATGAAAATAAATTGCCTGCCAATACAAATGCATTAAACCCTGGGTCCCCTGCCTGCTGCTCAGTGCGTGATGGGATAGGATACTGTCCGCAGTGGTGGGCCGTCAGGGCCTGCAAGGCCTTCTCTGCTGGCCTAAAAAAAATATTTGAATCACAGACTGACTTTAA
>JAVDPK010001019.1:42720-59978 GCA_034780415.1 Cichlasoma orientale | reverse complement strand
GAAGGAAAAACTCCCTTTTAACAGGAAGAAACCTCCAGCAGAACCAGGCTCAGGGAGGGGCAGTCATCTGCTGCGACATCTGCTGAGTCATCTTTTAATGCAATCATCTAATCAACCAATCAAGTGGCAGCAACTCAGCGCACCTACACATGGCCGAGATGACCAAGTTGGTATCAGATGGGCTAGTTTTGAGTATTTCAACTGCTCATGTGTACCAGCATCTCTAGGTTTTACAGTGCAATGTTTCTTTCAGCTGCTCTGTGGTTCCTGCTTGCGTTTTCTAACAGACGCCTACCTCTGATATACTTGTGCTCTGCCACGCTGGTGATGCTGAGCAAGTTTCCACCTTGAGCCTGGCAGGTAGACAGCGCCTGACTCCAGGTTAGGATGGTGTACAGGTTGAACTGGTAACATGCACGCAACTCGTGATTTGACTCCCAGAAGTGCTCACAACTGGAATCTGCAAAAAAGAAGAAAAGTGATCAAAACAAAGGTAAAGCGGGTGCGCATGAACATGTCAACGTGAGCGCACAGCAACAATGACCTGTGATGACTTGCGTTCCTTTCCTACACTGGTGTGTCTGCGTGCCCACTTTACCTTGCACTGGACAGAAGCCCCATCTTTCGGCTTTATCATAGCGAGTAGTGGTAGAGCACCACAGAAGTTGGTCCTCACGCCCCTCAGTAGTACACTCAGAGTACCATTTGTTATTGTATTTAAAAGGAAAAGCACATGGCATCCCATGTGCGTTCCCCAACAGAGTGTGGATATCTGTAAATAAAACATGTAGAGTATGACTTGAAGTAACAAATACTTTGTCCAGACAAGCTTGAAGAGGATTATGAAGGCACACTGGATGTCTGAGGGGGTTTACCTTCATATGGATATGAGCAGGGACCCTCTCTGGGAGTGTTATACCTTTTCCACCCATGGTAAATATTTTTCTTTACCACCACCAAACGTCCAGCCGCAGTCACCCTCCACTGGGATGCCCCATACAGCATGTTTCCGCTGCACCGCCACCACAGCACGGGGAGGGCCGTGTCACACTCGAACATCCCGAGAGGCTGCGTCGCGTCAGAAATGTTGAGACCCAGGCACGTGCTGGTGCCGAGATTAAAGAGACGATGCCGGGAGACCCACTTCCACAGCATGCGGGGCATTGGACGCTCGCAATCCTCCAGCACTAGGTTAGAGCGATCCACTGAGATGCACCGCTTCAGCGGCTCGCTCTCCAGGATGAACAGACCCTTCTCTGGAAGGACGTGTTTGACAGACAAGAAGAAGCAGATGAGATGGGGACAATGTGGGGCAATTCATGTGAATGTGTGCCATAAACAATGGAGCATTTGCATAGTCTGCACAACAAGGTATAGCTTAGATATACTGCATAACCCACTTAGTACAATGCAAAGTTTTAGAGATAAAACCAGTTCTGTAAGTAAAGATGGAGCAATATTTGAGCTCGAGGAAAGCTTGCATGGAGCTTTGTCTTTAGAAACAAATCAAGGTCTTTGGATACTCAAATAAAAGAGAGAGGATGTTTTCAAACAGCAGTGATAAAAAGAGCTGGAGGGATGATCTCTTCCTTCATCTCTCTATCTCATACGGACAAAGAAAAAAAGCAGTATGTGTTACTGGATCTAAAATAAATACTCACACTGATTGTTTAGAATTTACATGGCCTTCAAAGATTGTTTGAAAAAAAAAATGGCGTTGGTGTGCACATCCATCACCAAATGGGCATTTTCAGTATCCTCTGTGTATCCTTCCTCTGTATTTTTGATAGCAGGAACTATATCATAATATGAAGAAGCACACACAGCGTTTATTTGCATTTTGGAGGAGAAGGTGGGCTGATCTGATCCAAACTGAGTGAACAAAATGAGCAAACTGGGGCTGCAGCTAATGATTTCCTTTACAGTTCAATGAGCTGCAGATATTTTTGACTAATTCATTGCTTTAACATGCCCAGATTTTCACATTTGAGAAGCTGAAATCTGCCAATATCATGCTTTTCTGTATTTTCCCAACAAGCAATAATTTAACAAGCAATAATGTAAAATGAAGAAAATCAGCACATTCTCACATATGCAAAGGTGAACGTTTGATATTATTCCAATGCTTATCACTCAGATGACTGGCTGGTCTATTGCACTCATAATAAACAGGCTGCTTTTTAATTCTGCATGCTACTGCAAAAAAAGGCATATTGTTCCTTATTCACAACATTTTTAATACATTCAAAAAAAAAAAAGCACGTGTTCTAATCTAAAAATAACTTACAGGCAGGGAAAAGGAAAAGTTGCAGTTTATGTTGCACTTGAGCTGCGTTTTATTACACACACACAGGAAAAAGGGAAAAAAAGAAGAAGAAAAAAACAGCAAGAAATGTGAGCCTGGTGCAGCTGTGAGCCTCAAATTGTGGTCCACAGACCGCTACATGAGACCCGGGGAGAGTCTTTGTATTAAAAAAAGATCATAAAAGAGTTCAACACAATGAGAATAAGACTCTCCTTCACCCTCACCATGCACATATACAACCCTGTTCTTTGTAAAGCGTGAAACATCATCCTCCTAAAAAAAAAAAAAAAGAAGTGTGGACTTATAATTATGTAGGTCATTAAACTCATAGAAAGGGAGCCGCTACAGCCACGCTGTTGACTTACTGTAAAACTCCATGAGTTGTTTTTTCTCCAGGATCTCATCGTCCTTCTCAGTGACACACACACAGCTTTTCGCCAACAATACAGTTACGCAAATAATCGCCACAACAGGCGCGGAGTCGATGCAACGGCACAACTGGATGAACATTTCGACAGCGGGATGCAGTGTTGGAGAGCCAGTGTCCGCACATTCCGGAGCTCCGGGGCGCACCGAGTATTTTTGGGGGGCTCGCTGTTTTCTGTTTCTTTTTTTTTTTTTCCCTTTTCCTCCCCTCGTTTTGGTCTTTCAGCGGAGAAGCAGCGACGTCACGTCTGACGGAGGAGCCGCTGCTGTCCGGGCTGAAAGTTGCATTCCTGCCGCTCCGGACTGTTTTCACTGGGGCAGAGCCACAAGTCTGTATTTAGATTCAACCAAAGAACTTCAGGGAAAAAAACTGTCAGACAGTGGGCAGATAGGCAAGCCAGGCTGTATGAAACATATGACTACGAATAAGCTGCTCTCAGGTACGCTACACACCGCAAACTACAGCCTAGACGGCAGCTGTACCGTGTTTGGCACAAATACCCAGAGATCAACCAGAGCTCTAACATCAGAGTTAGTCCCGCTGGAGTCAGAGTGTCTGATCCCAAAATTTATATATGTGGGAATTTGAAGAAACGTGAGAAAAATACATGATGAAAACAAACAAGCATGTTAGAACTGTTGAAACCCTTCCACAGGACACAGGTGCTTCACTGACTTTATTGAGGTTATTTATTTTACACAGCATTTTAATGTGTTTTATTTAACTTTTTACTTATATTTACCTTATTGTATTTTTAGATTTTCACTTATTGAATTCCTTTCTTTTGTGTAATGTTTTTAACCTTTTTTTTAACCTCTGGAGGGGATTCTCTGTGGCTTTGTCCTCTTGATCATTCCCGCTTTCACCTTCAAATTCCCCTTGTCCTTTGAGTTTGTCTCTTCTGTCTCTACCCAGGTCTCCTTATCCTATGTGAGAGCCAGAGCCTGTGGACTGTAAGGCCTTGAGTCCCTCTCCATCAACATCACTTTGGTCATTTGCACTGGATGCTCCTCTGTTGCATCCCTTCCCCTCAGCCCTATGAAACGTACTCCTTTCTGTTTAGTTAAATGCGAAAGGAATTTCCCATCTTTGGGGGATAAATAAAGTATCTTATCTTGTTGCATTTTCAGTCAGATTTGCAAACAAGTAATCAAGCTGACACACAGTGAGCACGGCCTCACTACCCCTGGCAGATTGCCTTGCTAGAAAATGGAAACACAGAGTGCTGAGTGATCGCACTGTAAGCAAAAGCAAATCGCTCTGCCCATTGTTTGTGAGAACTGTGTTGCAACCTGCAGTTAAAACCTGAACAACAGAAGAGTCATTTCACAAAATGTCAAATCCAACTTTAATTATGTGCCACATACCATTAAAAAAAAAGCTAAAAACAACAACAGTTATCAAAATTGAAGGCTCAACCTTGTTTTACAATAAAATAATAGAAACATTATTAACAAAACGCCTGAATTTTTACACATTTTCATTCAGTAGTAGACCACTTGTAGTGTAGACTGCTCCTTTGCAAGCTGAAAGTTACAGTACATGAGCACTAGTGTAAGGCCATGCAACAGACAAGTCCAGTGTTTAGCAGTACAGTGCACTTCTACAGCAGCAAATTCATCTTGTAGCGTTCTTCTGTTCACAGTGTCGTCTACTGCACTAGGACGTCTCTGAATTAACACAGAGATTCATAGAAAAACTATTCAATACAAAAAAGAAATATCTCTGTCTCTCACACACACACACACACACCAACACACTCACACACACACTTAAGTGCACTCAGACGCATCCAGCTTCTCATCAGTAGTGGTTCATAGTGATAGTCTTTTCTCTCTGTGCGTTATTATAAGTTACGTTTCTGTATGTAGACGTTGAGCTCTTGAACAGAGGGTTGGTCCCCTGAAAGGAAACAATAAAAAAAAAAGAACACAATGAGTTTTAGATTTAGTCCTGTAAACCTTCCCAGCTGTGGTTCTCTGCCCCAAGCCCATTTTGCCCAAATCAAAAAGCTTGCAAATGCCTTTTAGAAAAGGTTTCATACAGTCACGTGAAAAAGAAAGTTTCCACAGGACTCTTACTGCAGGAATTAAGAGGGTCAGTAGCAGCCAGGTGCTGCTGATTAAATGCACTTCATTTATTGATCATTGGGAAGTGTGAGCACCTCTATAAAAACTAAAGTTTTGACAGTTTGCAGGTCTGGAGCATTTGGGTGTGTGTTAACACAATGCCACAGTCTTTTCAGGAGTGGCCATCCCAGCAAATTCCCCCCAAGGTCAGACCGCGCAATGCTCAAAGAAATTGCAAAAAAAACCAAAACATTACATCTCAGATTCCACAAACCTCAGTTAGCATGTTAAAGTGCATGACAGCACAAATAGAACAAGTTTGGCGTGTTTGGAAGAGCTGCAGGAGAAAACCTCTTTTCTCTAAAAAGAACACAGTAGCACGGCTTAGGTTTGCAAAGTTGCATCTGAACAAACCACAAGACTTCTGGAACAATGTCCTTTGGACAGACGAGACCAAAGTGGAGATGTTTGGCCATGATGCACAGCACCACATTTGGAAAAAAACAAACACAGCATATCAGCACAAACACCTCATACCAACTGTCAAACAGTGCGGTGGAGGGGTGCTTGTTTTGCAAAGTTCAGACCTCAACCGGATTGAAATGCTGCGGTGGGACATTAAGAGAGCTGTGCATAAATGAATCCTTACAAACCTCAACAACCTGAAGCACAGTTGTAAAGGAGACTGGGCCAAAATTCCTCGATAATGATCTGAGAGTCCCACAGAAATTATTTTCTCAAGTCACTGCTGCCTAAGGCGGTTCCAGAAGCGTTCGCTACTGTGGTAACATTTCTACAAACTGATGAATGCCTAATACATCCTCTGGCTCTATAATTATTAATCTGAGCTCAACAACAACAACAACAAAAAAACATATTAGAAAGAATATAAAATAATTTCAAGGTCTTACCGTCTGCCATTTCGCTTTTGCCCTCTCAGCCTCAAACTTGGCCACCTCCTTACGGTCATGGACCGACACCAGCACCTTCCACACGGCCAGCAGGATCAGGCCGATGCACACGACAGAAAGAGAGACCCCGAGGAGAATCATGGGGATGTTGGGAGGCTCTGGACACCCTGAGACAGGACACGAGGATGAGGTGAGACTTGCATCGGGAGCACCATTTTAATCGTCCGCGCTGGCGTCGAGCTTACCGTACATCTGGAGGTCATATGCAGTGGTGCCCATCTCACCTTCCACCACTTTAAACGATGCCCAGCACTCATTCTCCATCTTAATCGTGCATGACATAGAAGGGCTCTTGTCATAATCTGGGAGGAAATGTAAACATACATATCCATAAGAGAGGCTATCATCTTCCCTTTGGACATTGTGCTGAGAATGTCAGATGATATACTCTCCTCTGTTGCGCTGTCAGTGCGACTTCATTATCTAAGACTACAATCTGGTGTGTGTTCGTGTGTGTGTGGACAGAACCATTGTATTTCACATCTGAAGCCTGAAAATCCTCTGCGATAATCAGATATACCTCTCAGCTTGCACAAGTACAGCGGCTTTAAAATCAACTCCTCTACAAAGGAAGACCGGGCTCTTTGGCTATTCACGGGCACTATAATAGCTTTGCCTGTACAACAAGGTAAATAATATGTTCCCCATTGTCCCACGCTGCCCGAAAGGACATGGATGGTGTTGCGTTAGAGAGGAGGGGGGGGCGCAGACTTCAGAGGAACACCTGAGTCGATGAAGGTCAGCATTCCTCCAAACCAGCGACCCTCGCTGAAACCTAACAGGGCTCTGTGTTGATACCACCATCAAAAACATCAGAACCTTTACAGGAGAGGGAGGTGCAAAAACCCATGCTTTGACTTATGGTCACTTTATATATTATTTCTATGAATACAAATCCAGTGGCCTTTTTGTCCCTATAGAAAAGCTGCTGATTCTTAGTGAACGTCTGATGCTGTATAATTTTAGCATGTTTAAGGAGTTTCTGTGTTTTCGTTTATTAAAAACAAGCCAGATTAAATGTTTTGCTCGCGGCCAATCTCCAAAAAAGACATTTTTTTGAGTGTGTTTTCTATTCATGGATTTCAGCGAATACCATTGACTAAGGAAAGCATACCTGCATGGGCTTGAAACCTGCTTGAGATCCAGCTTGGTGACCCCACAGAAAGAAAGTGTGTCTTATTATACTGTCGGTGTCATATCACTGTCTCGGGGTGGCAGTTGGAAGCAGAGCCTGTTTTGCACATTCTTCCTTGAGAACCTCTTCCAAAAGAGTCTGACGTACAAGTTTAGATGTCAAAATGCCTTTCACCCCTCAGCAATAGTTTTCACTGCATTGTAAATGTTGCTGTTTGGAAACCCCCTTTTCAGCCGTTTCAGATCTGGAGGGTTCTGGCTGACCTAAAGTCAGACCTGATTTAAACCGCTCTCAAACAGTTTTCATACCGTGCCTTGCCGCGTATAGGACTATCAAGTCCAGGGATTTAAACTTGTGAGACAACTGCAACGAATGTTTTGTGTTACCTAAACTTCTGTGCATGATTTCAACTGCACCAGGGACACGTGTAAGGCCTGACTGCCAGGTAGCACTTTCTGCTCTAACACACTGAAAAAGCAGCAGCAGCTTTTTTTAGCCACACCAACAAAAAAAAAAAACACTGAGTCACTGCCTTGTGGGGCTTTCTAAAAAGACAACTTTGAATGAGGAAGGACCAGAAAACTTGTTGATCGCACCTTGGTGAGCTAAATCATTTAATTTTAGCATAAGTTTAGGTTAGGGATAGAAAAGTAGTGGGTTAGAGTAAGAAGCTGAATGAAAGTCAAGTAAAAACAGGTAAGTTAGGGAGTCCTTTACCTCCTGTTGTGTTGATGGAAATCTTAGCAATGCTGCACCTTTGATCGCACAACTCAGTATCACCCTTATCTTGAAGATGACACTCTACACAGGTCCTGGTGTTGAAACAAGCAGGAAAACAAAACGTTAAGATGATCCAGTAAGCATTTAGTGAGGCTTCACTCACTGACACCGGGCGAAAGGAGAAATCACAGTCGTGCCCACTTATCAGCTTTTTCCCAAGGCTTCACTCACTCTCTATCACGAGTCTCCGCCGTAACAGTGGTATCAAATGGTCCTAGCCCTGACAGCTGCTTTACAATGGGGAAAGGAAATCTCTCAATGCTGCGTTGGGGACATTAGTGTCTTTTGATGTTACATGGAAGGTGTAGACACATGTGAACAACAGGGCCAGAACCTGATATGCCTGAGCTCAAAAGAACAGGCAGATCACGCGGCATAAGGAGGCGATATCTTGTATCTTTGAGGTAAAGAAATACCAATCGCAAAGGTGACGCTGACAAAATACTCAACTTTACGCCCTTGTTCAGCTGAAAGAAGTGATGGAATGACTGTGCTCTCACCTTGCAAATGTACAGGAGTTTCCACATGTTGGGCACTTCTCACACTTGTCCCCAGATGCTCCGGATATAGTACAGACACAGTGTCCACACTCACATTTCCCCCTGCCGCTGCAGAGCGAGCCATGCTTTGACACGCACGCCTCCGTGCTGGTGCTGCAGTTACAGTGCTCCCCTTTCCAGCCGCTTTCACAGACGCACTCTCCGCAGTTGCACACTCCGTGGCCTGCAGACGAGAACTCTTTCTAAAAAAATAGGCTTTCCACAAAAACACATGAATAAGTCACAGCATTCACATGTAATTACTCACCTCCGCAGAGCTCTCCGTGGAAACGAACACAGGAGTAATTGTCACACTCGCAGTAAGGTCCGTAGATGCGGCCAAAGCTGGATGCATGACACACACACTGTCCACAGTAGCATTGCCCCTGACCACTGCATATTTCAGACTCATTGTTTGCGAGGCAGCCGCTCAACAAAGTGCTCTCCTCATTGCATTCGCACTGTGCTCCCAGGAACCCCGGCTGACACACGCACACTCCGCACTGGAAAGCCCCTTGACCCTCAGTGCACCGGCTGGTGTTTGCTTTAGGAGGCTGCGGGCAGTCACAGGAGCAAAGAGACTCCAGTTCTATCTCCAAGCTGTCCTGTAGACCCACAGGTTTGAGGGAGAAGTGCCGAACTCCTGACAGGCATCCCGGAAGCGCCACAGATACATTGAACACAACCTGAGGAACATAGAAGGGGCCTCTTAAATTAAGACCAAACTAACAACATCCTCTCTTTATTAAATAGCACAATGAAGAGAGACAGAAGACACACAACAAAGGGCCTCGGGTCAGAACTGAACCAGGCCTCTGCATTTAGCCTTGCGGCATATTGTCGCATACTTAGCTTGTGAGCTAAACTGATGCCTATTAACCCACTTTGTCATTGAAAGTGAGTAAATTAGCTCCTCTGTTCTGCTTCTTTCGGCCGCTCCCTTTAGGGGTCACAACGGTAGATCATCTGCCTCCATCTCAGCCTATCCCTCTGCATCCTCCTCTGTCACACCAGCCCTCTGCATTGTCCTCCTTCAGTACATCCATGAATCCTCTCTGTGGTCTTCCTCTTTTCCTCCTCCCTGGAAGCTCCATGTTACTTTGTTCTATATATCCACTATGCTTCCTCTGCACATGTCCAAACCATCTCAGTGTTGCCTTTCTAACTTTGTCTCCACAGTTCTCAACCTGAGCTGTCCTACAGATATACTTATTTTTAATCTTGCCCATTCTGGTAATTCCCAATAAATATCTTAACATCTTCAACTCTGCCACCACCAGCTCAGCCTCCTGTCTTCTGTCAAAAATCACCTCCGACACTCTTCTCCACCCACTCAACCCTGCCTGCGCTCCCTTCTTCACCTCTCTTGTGCGCTATTGCTTTGAATAGCTGACTCCAGGGCATTTAAACTCTTCCACCTTCTCTACCTCTGCTCCTTACAGCTTCACCTTTCCACTTGTCTCCCTCTCATTCACACACATAAATTCTGTCTTGCTTCTACTGACTTTCCTCTTCGCTCCAGAACATACCTCCATCTCTCCGGTCTCTCTTCCACCCGCTCCCTACTTTCACTACAGATCACAATGTTGCAAACATCATAGTCCACGGAGACTCCTGTCTGACCTCATCTGTCAACCTGTCCACCACCGCTGCTCTCTCATCAGCCAGCTCTTTCCCTTTACCAGTCATAGTCCCTACATGTAGAGTCCCTGCTCTAATCTCCAAACCCATTCCTTCCTTTCTCTCTTGTTACCTCCAAACGCCTGAATGAGGCATGCTGCATAAAGTCTATTGAGTGCTCCAGTACAGTAGAAAAGAAGTAGTCCATTTACCATTTATTTAATGTTTTTTGAATACTCCCTTTTGTTCTGCCAGTTCTCCTCAGGGCTGCATTTTATCTCTGCTGCTTTTTATTTTGTATACCAATGTTTGCAGAAGTACTGAAACAGGCATATCTTAGAATATGTAGATGTCCCGGGTTTACACCAGAATGCCAAACAGAATCATGGCTGTCTATCATAAATCATATTTGCAAGTGGTTTTATGCTGATTATTTGAGTTTAAACACCTTCAGTACCAAGGAGATGGTTACTGGTTTAGGGAAAGGTTCAATTTGCCCTTATCTGCAAACTATCATTAAAGATCAGAAGATCGATACAGTAGACACAAGCATCTGGGAATAATCACTGATAATAAATGGAACTTTAATGCCCATGTAGCAGAGCAATAAGATTAGTTCTTCTCCACTGCCATTTTTATGTATGTTGATTTTCCTTATCTTTATTTTATGTGTATGTTTAGCGTTTGCGCTTGCTGGTGCTACACAGCTTAAGTGCGTAGTGTGTAGAACAGGCATAGTTTACAGATCACTGCGAAAAGTGTAAGCTCAGAACTATCTTTGAGCAACAGGCGCTAAAGCCAGATGCATTATGACCTTAACAGGATGAATTTTAGTTGGCCAAGGTTAAAAACTACCAAAGATAAAAACTAACAGACATAAAAATTCATTCATGCCATCTATCATCATGCTTTTTAACCTCTGTAAGTGAAATTTAAATGATAAATTGCAAAAACTACTTTGAGTTTTATTGAATTTTAATGTGTCATTGACAGTTGCTTCAATTTTTTTTTTGTCTTGGCGGAGTTTGTTTTATGTATTTACCTTATGTTAAGTGTTTTGACATCATCCCAACATCTAAAAAAATACTGAGCTATCATTTACAAGTGCTGAGGCCACAAAATTGTATTCACCAAGTCATGCTCCAATCATAATTGTTATCCACTGAAAAACAACTGCAAACCTACCAGGTTTCTCCAGTGTAACACACTCCTATCTGATCCGAGCCAAACAAATCGTGAGTCAGGTACAACTGAGCCGTAAGCCCGCTGCTCAAGTGTTGATGAGGCAGAGTGCACGTTATGTCAGTTTTTGCCCGTGGGTCTGAATATTGATTTTTAAATTCTTTTGCAGGTTATGACAGGTTCTCTGCATACCCTGGAATGAAACTTCTGTTGCTGAAGTGCAAGTCACAGTCTGTTTCAGCTATTACGCTTTGAGCTGTTAGAACTCCCCGTCTGTTAGAACAGTCCTCTGTCTCTTCCTTTATTTAAGTTCACAGGTGTAACGACTCTGTCATGTCCCCTCAGGGCTGGCTTTCTCTCTCTCTCTCTCTCTCTCTCACACACACATTGTCAGTGCAAAAATAATAGCTTATAGCAGTAATCAATAATATTAATAGTATCATTCCAGTTTTTGATCAGCACCATGGAAAACAACTGCAGTCAGAAGTAACAGGCACATTTTTCTAAGCTTATGCTATAAACTCACACCATCTTCATCAACTAGGCTACCACAAGCCCCAAACAGGGTTAGCCTCACTGAAGTAACATAAAGACAGCTGCAGTGTCTGCAAGCATGGAACAAAAGAGAAGCCCATTAACCACGTCTTCACACGCTGTCCGCTCAGGGTCACCGTACCAAACAAGCACATTCATTTACAGAACTCCTCATTCAACAATCATTTCCAGTGGACCAGTTTCTACATATATTACACACATATCACAGTGTGAGTGCATATTTTCTGCATAATTGTAGCAATATTTCAGTCCTGTAAAAAAACAAGCTACTCACCAATCAGAACTTCATCATTCAGACCTTGAACTCAGCAAAGTCACTGACAACACTGCTCAGATCCGAGGTCCTGGTGGACTCATCCTGCTCTCTTCTCTCTTTTCTTTTTTAAGCATCACTTTCTTGTTTTGATTTGACAAACATAATTTAAAATGCGCCAGCTAACTAGGCCTAATCTGTAAGACACTCCCGAGAAACAAATGTTTTATTTTTTGTTATTTTTGGTGTTTCAGTTCAATTGTTAATCAGGTTTATGTCTCAAGAGTTTGTATGAAAGGTGCTCCCAAAATACAAAAATAAAGCAATTTCTGACAACAGCAACTCACCGTCTCCCCTGGTTTGATGCTGGAGCAGCGTTTTAGATCAGGGAAGATGGTTCCATCAGGGCAAATGGTTGTGAAGGACATCTTCAGCTCCTCCGTGTTTCCAAGGACCTCTAGTCCAATCTCTGAGCGAAGCTCCTGGAAAACAGTTTTTTTATGTTATGAGTGGCATGGAAACGCAACGGGCAGCACAGCTTCAGGCTTCTCTTTCAAACAAACAAAAAAAAGAAAGAGCAAAACTAACAAAGGCCTAAAATCAAATCGAATTTTCCTTTTAAGTCAAGTGGGATTTCCGGGGCCGTATGACGAATTATACTTTTCACCCTGCGCTGACCTGACACCTCATATCTAATTCTGTCTTTTTGGGTGAGTCATCATCCCAGGTGTGCTGTGCTGTACAAAGCACCTGAAGAGTGACAGCTAACCTCAGCTGGAGAAAATACTATGCTTGACTGACTAATGAACTCTGTGACGGGCTGTCTGAGTGCTAACAGAGGGTATATTGTATGCTTCCTGGCTTTGGTGTTGGCAAGGAGGAGTAAGCTGGAGCATTTATGGGATGCACCCAGCTGAGTGTGGATTAAGCAGATAGCACATCTAAAAAAAACCTTCACTGTTACTCAGCAGAATTACAGGTAAGTATAAGTATTCATCACCTTTATAGTATCTCTAAATACTCCCCTGTTTGCACTTGATTCCTGTTAAGCACCACATCTACAATCACTGTGTTGGTTCGGCAGCGACTAAATGCGGGTTTAAATGACGCAACTGATGAAGTAATTAGAGGACTGCACACCCACCAGTCATCGCCGCCAAGGGGGATTTACAAAACGACACACGGTGGAAGAGATAGGCAGACAGAAAACGACAGAGAGAGAGAGAGAGAGAGAGAGAGAAGGAAGGGAAATAAAGAGTAAGTCAGAATTGGAGGGGCGAGGAATTCAAACGGTTGGGACAAGCAGAAACATGCTGCCAAACATGCTGATGCAGAGCGCTGGGAGGTAGAGGGGAAAATGTTAAAAGAGGAAAGAATGAAACGGGAAAAGAAATAATATCAAGGAGTGGAAGAAAAGACAAATGAAAACAGCTATGCGTGAGTCTGCGGTCATATACGCGTTTTGTATCTGTAACATTAAACATTTCTTGATTGAAAAATAATATATATATTTTTTATAGCGGCAGGTGTTTGTTTTCCAGCATTTTCTTGTGACTTTTACCTCCACACACACACACACACACACACATGCACTCTACCAGCACATCCAGCTCTCCGGGACTGTTTATTTACTTTGTATGCTGTTACAATCAGTTCCAGGATGTTCTCTGAATCTTCCGCCACGACTCCAACCGTGGCGCCAGGTATGAGATTTGCATAGTTCTAAGAGACAGAAAGAAAAAAACAACAACAAAAAAACAAAGCAGATAAACAGCAAAGTCACTGTTACAAATACGGGAAGCTCATCACTACATCTTCCCGAAAAGAAAAGTATGAAAAGGAGTGCAGAAGAGAAACGGGCCAGTTGCAGCAAGTCGAATACAACTCAGTAGATAAATATGCTAACCTCGATAAAAATAACGCTCTCAATAACATTTGCATTATTCAGCCTTCTAGTTTGAACCTCTTCTACCAGGAAAACAAAAACACTTCATAGGAAGGAGCTGTTACCATGTAGTTGTGTTTCTGTTTGTCTGTCACTGCAAATATCAGCAAGATGTTGTTCTCCACCACCTTATCAATCAGCTGACCAAGGGTTGGATATTCCTGGGAAAAAAAAAAGAAGAGGAATCCCAAATGAAATCCTAAACTTTCTAACACCTCAGGTTACCATGGAGGAAGCAAAAATAATCCTGCATGATTCAAATCGGGTTTTACCTGTACTGTGGACTTGGAGTATTCATTATTGACATCCAGGTGACACTGACCATCATTGGGAATCACAATGCCTGCGAGCCTGCTGTCCATCCCAAAGTGTGAGTCACCGTCGCTGACAAACACCAGCAAACGCATGGAGTCGTTCCTCCAGCCGATCTTGTCCTATCAGGAGACACACAGCGTGCACTGAACGATCAAATGAAACAGTCGGTGACACGGAGTCACCAACTAACGGTGAGCATCTTCAGAAATTTCAAATGGCAGAATCTTACCCCGCAAACGGCTACTTGCATGACAGCGTCAAAACCACACTCTGTGTCGTCAACGTTTGCAGATACACGCTGCGCTGCAATTATCTCATTGAACTTGGTGGTGTTGCTCGTCAGGGACAAGACGTGTTTATAGCCGAACGTTGGCACGCAGGTTATGGCTGCACTGCTGTAACACACAAGAGAAAACCAAGCATTAGAAAAGTAAGATTCTCTGAGATGATGGTCAAATGTATGATATCTGTGTTGTTCTTGTTGTTTTTTTTAGTTCTGGTCATGTTTTGATTTTTATTGTAAACCTGCAGGGGTTGGCCAGTTCTTCTTCCGTGATCTTGATGAAGGGCAGGACAGGTTTCTCCACAAACGAGCCGAAGCCCATTCGAAATTTACTCGTGAGTTTGACCATTTCTTTGGTCAAATTAGAGCCCAAGTGTTTGATCATCTCCAGATCATTGTACATGGATGCTGACAGGTCCATTAGGTAGTACACGTCCACAGGATAGTCCTCTGTGTGTTGAACCTTAACCTGGAAGGTCACCTCACTTCCTGTGCAAAAAAAACAAAAAAACAGAATCAGCCCATGTTTTTCTCTCTGAACATGAGGAATTGCTTCAGGAGGCAAATCATCACTTCAGACTGCATACCAGGTCGGAGGTTGAGGGCCATTTTTTGAGGGAAGATCTGTGTGCTGTTAGCGTTGCCTTTCTTTCTCCCAAGTGGCTGATCCTGGAGGACCTGACTTCTGGAAACGGGGAACTCCAGCTGGTCCCTGGCGCAGCCCTTTTCTAATAAGCCATCCCGTGTGTCACATCTTTCAGTGACTGAAAACCAGTCTGTGAAATTCTGAGGCATGAGGGAGAACATGTGACAAGAAGTCACACTTTATGCCGTTCACAGTTTGCAGACTTGTTTTATAGCAGGCCATAAAGATTATTACTTTATCAGCATCATTTGAACCAAACACGAGAAGACATTTTGTAAATCTGCGCCTGAAAATCATTTCAGTTTAAGCGTGACGGGGCCATGCTGCTGAGTTCTCATACATGCGGCTGCTCACCTCCTGCTTGCACCAGGCACACTGGGGACTGAGCTGCAGGCAGTCGTCACAAGTCACGGCTAAACACCGTCCTGCACAGCACATAAACAGGTCAGAGTGAACTTGTCAGCACAGACCAGAGTCCGACACAAGAAGCAGTCTGCATTTTTTTTTTTTTACCTATATGATATCATTATTTTAACATGTGGAATTATTCAAATAATTTTCAGTGCAATAAATATAATATCATTCTTGATTTTATTTATTTATTTATTTTTTTAACTTTAATATCTTTGCACAATAAAGCATGCCAACCAGTCATCAGTGCTAAGGCAGCATTGTTGACCTGCTCTTGAGTGTCTGCTACTTCTTGTTTGCACCTTTCAAACATGCTGCCCCTGATCTTTTAAAAACCTTACCCTCCACGGCGCTGATCCAGTACCGGAGAATCAGGCTCAGCAGTATAAGACCCATTAGTCCGCGAGATTACTGGTTGAGAAGAAACACAAGGTGAATATTTCAGGTTGCTTATCATACCTTATTTACAGGAGTGAAACCTATCCAGCGTCATACCTCCTGTCTTCAACCGAAAGCAGGCTAGAAAAGAGAACAGAGCGCTGTCCTCTCGCTCTACCTGGATAGAGGAGGCGGAGGAGGAGGTGAGTGGCTGCCTCTACCTGCCCTGCCTCTACCTGCCCTGCCTTTTAAGTCAACTTCCGTCCAGGTGAGAAAGCGAGGCGGGCGCGAGGAGAAAACAAACCCGTTTTGGTTAACAATGGTGACCGCTAGCTGATCCCCCCCCCCCCCGCCCCGCCTCCCCCTCCAATTATCCGATAACGAATCTTATTGATCTTATTAAAGAATAAGACAAAAAAGAAGCGTCAAGCCAAATGGCAGAGCAAACATAAATAAATAAATATGTAAACAAACAAATAAATAAAAAGCTTACATTTTCTTGAAAACTTTAGGCTAGCCTTTCCAACTGAATGGGTATTTCCCCTTTAATGGCAGGAGGTGAAACTTTCTGATATGTCACCGATTCAAATGTCACGCATGTGCAGCTGGACTTATTATCATCTCATGACTCTTCAGTTTTACACGGTGACCTTTGGGAGATACCCAATCTTCAGGTTGGAAACCAGTGGCCTGAACCCCGCTGTGTATAAAGCAGGTAAAGGTAGCTCCGTCTTGAAGCAGCTGCAGTGTCTGAATGGCCTTTTCTAACTTTAAGCTCACGTTATGTTCACTGTTCTGTACTGTAACACAAGTGTGAGTGATGGTCTGTTAAGGTTGGGCTACTTATAAAAATAAAACTGAAGTGGAAGTGTGACATTTTGTTGTAATGAAGTATCAGATGTGGCTTTTTTCTTTTGTTGTGAGCGAATGACAAGTTTAGGTTGTTTCCGAATTTATTCTCTTTCTCTCCGTTTGGCCCCCTGAGGTCTCTGTTCTGTTCAAATGTGGCTGTTCTATGCGAGGCTCTGCCAGCACACCTTGTCACTCTGGAGTTACAATATGAGGTTCTTTATACCTTCATTACATTGCTGCTACAATGTAACAGGCCAGAATTAAGCTGCACTCAAATCTAATCATGAACTTATGACTGGAGAGAAATAATAAAGTGCAGACAGGACCACACCATGAGCAAATATATCCTTCTAAGCTGCATTACGCAGACTCCGTCACAGAAGTTATGTTAATATTTAACACAGAGACTCAGAGAACATGAGTCAGCGTCGTTGTCTCATGAGAATTTTCCAGCTTGACGATTAACTCAAGACAAAAACAAACGTGCAGGCCTATCGCATGATGTGAAATATGATCGGGAGTGTGTGTGTGTGTGTGTGTGTGTGTGTGTGTGTGTGTGTGTGTGTGTGTGTGTGTGTGTGTGTGTGTGTGT
>JAVDPK010001019.1:27626-41327 GCA_034780415.1 Cichlasoma orientale | reverse complement strand
GTGTGTGTGTGTGTGTGTGTGTGTGTGTGTGTGTGTGTGTGTGTGTGTGTGTGTGTGTGTGTGTGTCTGCGTGTGTGCATGCACGTATTTACTCAAGTTCAATTACTTCCTGCAGTGAGGAGGAGGAAGCTAAGAGAAGGAGAGTCTGTGCCTCCTTCTTACAGTGGAATGGCAGGAATGCAGGTGTACATGGATATGTGAGTGAGAAAAATAATAAGTCAAAGGCTTACACTACAAAACAAATAAAACCACATAGCCTACCAAATCATTTCCCCTAGGCTATTACTATTAATACAACAATAAAGCACTCTTTTCTTTGAGCCGCAGTTCTGATCTAAACAATCTGCAGACATATCTTACTTGAGCTGAATGCTCAGATCACTATATTGGTGGTGCTATAGAGGAAACGTCGGGTGTTCAACAAAATCTGTAGCATTAATATTTCAATAGACCCCGAATGTCTACAAACAAAGGAATCCTTCCTGATGTTACAGAGATATTTAAATCTTGATCAAAGTGATGGATCGAGAGCAGAGGAGTTAAACATACGTCAATTAAAGAGTACCATAAATGGTCCATCAAAGGTAATTCTAAAAGCTGCAGATCAGAAGGATCATAAATTTAGGAATATTGGTGTGGTTTACATTGGGATTAAGAAGGGTTAGGGTATCAGCTTCCGGAAGTCTAAATCACTGTTCGTCTTGTAGTCTGATTACTGAGAAATCCGTATCCACGGCCTGCCGTACAAACTGTTTTTGGGGTGGTCAAGCCAAGGATCTGTGCCGGCATGTTTCAATGCATCAGTAGTGATTCTCTCCATATGGAAAAGCTGAAACATAATATGGAAATTATTCATCTGATATGTAACTGGATGTTACATGAAAATGTGAATGTCCTTGGAGTGCATTTGTACTCCTTCACACTTTGCAAAGGGAAAATTTTGGAGTCTTTTAAGGGATTATTAAGCGGTGGGTTTTACTGGTCCAACCCGCTTGAGATCAAACTGGGCTGTTTGCGGATGTGAAGTCTGTCACGGAAAAAAGAAAGACGCTACATGAAAAGCAGGAAGCTAAGTATCCCGCTTGCTGGAAATATTGCTTATTTAGATTCAGGAAAGGACAGTTTTTCAGCCCATAATAATTTCATCTTTACACCAAACTGTCCAAATAAGTGATCATAATTGCAAATAGAGTGCTGTGAAAAAGTATTATTATATTATTTCACACTTACATGTTTCAGATCATTAAACAAATTTTAATATTCGACAAGGATAAACCGAGTAAACACAAAACGCAGTGTTTAAATGATGGTTTTATTTATTAAGGGAAAAAAGCTACCCAGACCTTCATGAACATGGTTGACATAACAGGAACTCGGAGTGGGAAGTGACAACAAATGCTCTCTTCACTGCTTTGTTTAATAATAGAACCTTTGTGATGCTTCTGCTTAAGTGTTGTTAACTACATTTGGAAACCAGTAATTCATAACAAGTCGTAATTTTGGAGTTCAGGGTTGGTTTCAGCTGTGAAACAATGAAGTCTTTATTTTAAAGACAATGACTGCTACCTTTGATTATTATTATTATTTGTTCACAATATTCATATTTTAACTATTCACAACCAGAATAGTGTTTATCCAGTGCCGTAAAAGCAGAGGATGAGCTTGCAGCGCAAAATTTTATTCACATTAGAAACCATTAGAACTCCCTGGAAGATTCATTTTCATCAGTTTGTTTGTTCATCATGTTCATCCTTTAGTGCTGGCAGTGGAAGCATTTAGATCCGTAACCTCAATGGAGAGTACTGCTTCCACACTACAAAAAAAAAAAAAACTTTTAATGAAGAAAAATGTTGCTTGTGACCGTTGTGACATTTCTTTAGATTATTTTACTGATGCATCACTTTACTGTTTTACCTGGTCAGGGTGGAGCCACTTCTTATTAATGCTTCTTAAATTATTTCATAAGGGACTGAAACTAATGATAATACCATCATGATTACCCAGAGCCCACAACTTTGTGTTTGTTCTGTCAAACCTAATGTATAAAAAATATTAACAGTTATAATGTCTTTAATTTTATTGTTTAGAACTAAAAGAGCTGACTAATAATAATCATTTTTGTTCTAGTTGTAAATAGTTACTGTTGCTAAGCTCTCAGCCATGAAATGTGTTTCTTTTTGTTTTTCTGATGAGACTTTAAAATGGAATTTTTTGGACTGTTGATTAGACAAAACTGAGGCCGTCATCGCACACTTAAAGAAAACCTAAGAGGTACTTTCCCTCACGTTTGGACAGAGCAAAGGTGGATCAATTATACACTTATGCTGTGGACGTTCTATTTTCCCACCCTTTTTGGTTTTATTCTTTTTAAATATCTGACAACACATTAGATACAAAGAGTAATAAGACATGCCACTCTGCGTCTTTGGGATACATGTGCGTATCTCACTAAATGCATGATACCAAATACTGTAGGAATCCTCCCCTCTCTGCATCTATGCCCCAACTTTGACCTTGGTCTTTCTCAAGGGATCAGTGCCATGTGTCCCCTCAGCTGTGGGGAATCCAAAGACAGACACAGAGTCGAGGACAGGAACGAGAGAGGGAGATTTGTCTCATTTGTCTCATATGTTACGTTCAAAGGTCTGATGCCCTTACAACGGCCATTTGATTGACATGAGAGTGTGCATGAGCTACATGGCACATATATGTATATTCCTGGTGTTGAGGGTGTGTGTGGGGATGATGGCTAATCTTGCAGCCGAGTGCGTTTGATCCCTTTGACTGGTAAGAGATGCGGGCATGGTGCCTTTATGTCTCTGGGATCAGCTGTGTTAAGTCAGAGCTTAAGAAGGGAGATGCAGCATACGAGTGAAACTTCAAAGCCTGTGCGCCTGAAATAGTACAGGAAAAGGGCTTGGGCATGAGCACACGTGTTGCACTTCTAATCTGATCCAGCATAAGATGGATAGATAAGTGCCGTGACTTATAGTCATTCAAGAGGAAGTCCAAGTGTGAAAAATTAGCTCTGGCTTCTAATATGCTAGACAGCTTTGGCTCTCAGCACCCTCTGCTGACAGATAATCAGCACAGCCTCCACTCTAGGTTTTGGGGCCAGACACGTCTAGAGTTACATCAATTTATTTTCATTATGATGATCTATTTACTTATCGAGCACAGGACTAGTCAGCATTGATAACTTGTGAGATTAACCCATCTAAAAAATATTGTTGTCTTTCCTGTCTGTAGCCCGGTTGGCTTTGGGCTACTCAGCTCTATTTATATAGCGCCAATTCACAACAAACAGTCACCTTAAGGCACATTATATTGTAAGGTGAAGACCCTACAATAATTACAGAGAACCCAACAGTCAAAATGACCCCCTATGAGCAAACACTTGGTGACAGTGGGAAGGAAAAACTCCCTTTTAAACAGTAAGAAGCCTCCAGCAGAACCAGGGAGGGGCAGCCATCTGCTGCGACCAGCTGGGGCTGAGGGGAGAGAGAGGCATGCTGTGGAAGAGAGCCAGAGATTAATAATAATAACTAATGATTGGAGACGGCATAGGTAATTTGGTAAGTTGAGACATGAACTAATGCATGAGGTTTATTAGTCAATTAAAGAGACTGGAGTCATATGTGAAAAAGAAAAGAGCATTTTATTCAGCACTGGTTTTGTTTCAAGGAGAGAGCAAGGGGAAAATTGAGAATCGGTAGAAGGTGGTAGGTGGAAGCAATGATTTTTTTTCTTTTTTTTCTTTCTTTCTTTCATTTTTTGTACAGTTTTTTTTTTTTTTTCCCAGCAACCAGTTCAGTAAGGGAAGGTACACTCAGGTAAAGCCTGGCTGTATTTTTCTACGTTGAGCATTTAATGGTTCAGTACTACTGACTGGGGAGGTGAACGGTGACCATACATCTTTTACCATTTCTCTTGTCTCAGAGTAGTGTCGAGGTAATACATCGTAAATGTTCAGAAGAAAAGCTAAGCAAACAATAAAACTTTTCACTTTTGGCCCTGAATGCATATAATTTACAAGTCGTATTCTTAAGAAACACAAGCCATCAGCCATGTGATTTCAAGTTCCATCAAATATTCATGAAATACCACATTTTTTTTGTTTGTTTTTCATACGTGATTGTTGCATATATTTTTGCACAAGGCAAGGCAAGATTTGGGTTCTTTTTTTTCCACTCATCCAAATAGCTTGACATGTACATTGTTAAACTGAAAATAACCAAAAATTGTAATGTTCAATTTGGAGAGAGAAAAAAAAACAGAAACGTGAGTCGGGTAAGATCTGTCAAAGGCAGAGGAATACACCAAATGCGTGTAGCCTGCATTTCATTTGCTTCGAGCACACAGTAAGCCATCTAATTTACAGAGAAGCCGGTATTTGTCTTACTTTTAAAAAGGGGCATCGCAACTGAACAACACTCATAACGGTTAGAAAAAGTAAAGTCAGAACAGAGGCGGTGACAAATACGGATAGAAAATAAAAAATAAAGCACAATGTTTCTCTTTGAAGATCAGGAAGAGTAATGCTGCATGTGGGAGAAAAACGTTAGAAGTCCTGTTCAGCCAGCTCCTGAGCGTGGCTTCTGTTCCCCTTTTGTCCACGCTGGTGAAAATGGGGCTTTACCTGCAAACCCCACCGCACATCAGCGGACGCTAGCAGAACCATGAGGTAGATTACAGGTCAAAGTGACCACAAGAGAAACAAAAACCCTCCTAAACGATGCCCATTGGGTGAGATACATGAAATTTCATAAAAGTACAGCTCTCGTTTCATATCATGTCGTGAATTTAAAAAAAAAAAAAAAAAAAAAAAAAAAGGAATATAAGGATTTACCTTGCTCTGAGTTTGTCACCGTTCTCATTTCTCAGTATTGCCGCGGGACTCTCGTTTTCTTTATTGCTACCAGACGACTAGATAGCGCAACACTCAATGGAAATCCTCATGATTCCACACACACGTTTGATCAATCCGATAAGAAATGTGACACCTGATCAAGTTTGATGAAACAAGGTGGGAGAATGTTTGATATCGCATAAGGAAGGCACCTTTTCCAATAGCAAATTCCTAATGAAATGGTCACTTGTATCAACTGTCGCGCGCAGTTTTCTGAGCTGTGGCAACTTTAAAAAAGAAAAAAAAAAAAAAAAAGGAAGAAAAAAAAAAACCCCATTAAAGTTCAGTGCAAACGAGGTCTGCAAGGTTTTGTCCATATACCACAAATAAAGTAACTATAAACTCATATAAACCTTGAAGGGGAGGTGAGGGGGGGTGGGCGATATCTCCATCTCATGCATTTATTATCACATCATACTTGAATGGGGGAGGGAGGGTGAAGGGGCAAAGGTGGGGATGGGGGGTGGGGTCATCTGGCAAGTGTTTGAGAATCCTTGAAAAAGAGGGAAAAAAAGAACAGCTTTTTTTTTTTTAATCAAAATAAATTTTCTTTTCTTTTTTTTTTTTCTGTGACTCGTCAACTGCTCGAGTCCGTTTACACTGTCCTCATTTTAAACTACAAATGTTGGGGCTGTGCAAAAAAAGTTCATGTTTCTGGTCCAATCAGAGCAGACGGAGACTGTTATCCCTGTGATGTCATCAGCAACTTCCCACCTGCCAACTGGCTCTCAAAGCAGGAATGTGGCCTGAAAGACACACAAAGCAGAAACAGTGATATATAAAACTTGTTTTTACTTAATAAGCGCACTACGCTGTGGAAACCTAATTAATTGTTGATATCAGGTTTTTATTGGACTTATATAAAGCTTTCCTCCACTCAAAAATGTGCTTCACAGTCTAATACTGTCCGCTGTTTGGTTGCCATCGCATTCTTATTTTAGTGCTCCTGCTGCAAACGCCATAAACAGTTCATTAATGTCAATCTGCACTCACCGGCCGCTTTATTAGGAGCACCTGTTCAACGGCCTGTTAATGCAAATATCTAATCAGCCAATCACATGGCAGCAACCCGGTGCATTTAGGCACATAGATATAGTCAAGATGACCCACTGAAGTTCAAACTGAGCATCAGAATGGGGAAGAAAGGTGATTTAAGTGACTTTGAACGTGGCATGGTTGTTGGTGCCAGACGGGCTGGTCTGAGTATTCCAGAAACTGCTGAACTACTGAGATTTTCCAGCACAAGCGTCTCTAGGGTTGAATATATCCAGTGAGAGGCACGTCTCTGGGCGAGAATGCCTTGCTGATGCCAGAAGTCAGAGGCGAATGGCCAGACTGCTCCAAGCTGATAGGAAGGCAGCAGTAACTCTCGATCGCTTTGGCGCAACTCTCCCATCAGAAAAGTCATTCTCGCCGCTCTTAACGGAGTTCTGGTTTTTCAGAGCACAGACTCGCCTGTGCAAAAGACGCTAAAACAATGAGAACCTTTTTCACATATGTTAAAAACACGCAAAGTCAGTCAATCCACCGATGTGACTCGTGAATAAAAAGCCTTTCACCACCGTTTTAAGACTTGGACATACATTTTTAATGTGCTTTTATCAAAACCTTACTGACTCTGGAGAGAGCACTGCAGAGACGTGAAACGTTACAAAATTGCTGAATTGGAGAAATGCAAAATGATACTTGTGAAACTACATGCACCAGAAAACAGACAAAGAAAATACAATCTGAGAACTAAAGTATAGTCCCGTAAAGTCATGCTACATACATTCAGCAGCCACTTTATTAGGCACACCTGTTCAGCTGCTTGTTACGCAAATTAATCGGCCAATTATGGGTCAGTAATTCAAAGCATTTAGGCATGTAGACATGGTCAAGACAGCCTGCTGAAGCTCAGACCGAGCATCAGGAAGAAAGGTTAGTGAAAGTAGCATGGTTGTTGTCTGAGTGTTTCAGAAACTGCTGACCTACTGGGATTTTCCCACACAACGATCTCTAGGGTTTACAGAGAACGGCCCAAAATAGAGAAAATATTCAGTGCGCAGCAGTTTTCTGGGTGAAGATGCCTCATTGATGTCAGACGTCAGCAGAGAATGGCCAGACTACTTTCAGCTGATAGGAAGGTAATAGTAACTCAATCAAGTGCTCATTACAAACAAGTAATGCAGATGAGCATCTCTGAAAGCTCAACACATCAGACCTTGAAGCAGATAGGCTACATCAGCAGAGGACCACAGTGGGTGTGGTCTGTCTATCTTTTCTTCCACTTATCAACTCAAGGAGCCAATCCCCCTCGTCATGGATCATGGATCACAGAGATGAAGTGATTGACAGACTTTGCATGTTTTGACATTATGTGAAAAAGGATTTCACTGTTTTAGCGTCTTTTGCACAGGTGAGTCTGTGCTGTGAAAAATTCCTTAACGGTTTTCAGAACTGAGTGGTGATGTGAGAGCTCCTGATGTGAGAGTTGCACTTTGAAAACGCTGCCCGGTCTGATGAATCTCGGATTCCCGCTGCGACATTCGGATGGTGGGGGTCAGAATCTGGCGTAAACAACGTGAAAGCACGACTCCATCCTGCCTTATATCAACTGTTCACTTTGCTGCTGCTGGTGAAATGGTGTGGGGAATATTTTCTTGGCACATTTAGTACCTTAGTAGAACACCGTGTAAATGCCACAGCCTACCTGAGTACTGTTGCCGACCATCTCTTTATAACCACAGTGTGCCCATCTTCTGATGGCTGCTTCCAGCGGGGCAACACACCACATCACAAAGCTCAAATCATCTCAAACTGATGTCTTGAACCTGACAACGAGTTCAGTGCACTCAAATGGCCTCCACAGTCACCACACCACACGTTTTCAGTACTTTTTGACCGTGTGCTAAATGAGTCGATGGGACTTGATTCAACATGTCTTTGCTCAGATGGGTTTTGGTGCACATATGTGAAGAGGCCCAACTCTTCACTTAATCAAAGAGACTACTGTAACAGACCAGAAGATCATACAGTAGCTCATATAAGCATTTAGAGTGTATTCACAAAGAACAGATCTGCACAAAAACTCTGTATTATTAACGAAATTCATCCCAGTGTTTTATTGGAATGTCAGCTTTACTTGACTGTTACGTGTCAGTGAAGCTGCTGAAGCAAACACCAAAGTTTATCTGGGATTTATGGACGTGGGATTTCACTCGGAACCCAAAGCATACCTGCATCTACTTGCTGAGTTGACTGTAAGGAGACGAGTTGTTGGAGGAATCCACTTGCTGCGGCGTGCTATTTTCCTGAAAAGCAAAACAGAATCCCACATTTAGAATCTGATAATAACCGTCCTCACTCTGAGTGCACTGAGATAATTGATAGTTTTAGAGGACAAGCACTTCAAAAAAAAAAAAAAAGAGAGACTCAGGCCCTCACGAATGAAAGACGACTGGACTGGCTGTTGTATTATTATTATTTCTTTTTTGTAGTGAGACATATCACGCTTAGAAGGTAGAAGCTGAACATTTTAAATGAAAAGATGAATAAGACAACCCACCGGTGCTGCCTGCATGGGAGGATACTGAGGCATGTAAGCTCCCTGGACACCGGGGTTGGCCGTGATATACTGAAAGATAAGAAAAAGAAAATAACTGAAGGGTTTATTACGTACAGAGATGTCTGAAAGAGAGCTGAGCTGCTCAGCTTTATGTATGCAGCATTTTGAGGCTGATCCAAAGTGCTTTACAGCACAAAGAGGACGCCATAGTTTGGGTGCAGCTAATGACGAAACCCACCACCACCACCATAGCATTTAGTAGTTCGTGTTGCTTTTAGTGTGGTGTGAAAAAAGGAACGAATATATGAAAGTAACTTCCTGAATATGACCTCAAAGTGCAACAAATAAAAAGTGCCACAGGCTTTTTTTTATTAACAGAACCTTATTTGCAATGATGACACAAAACACACACGAGCGCGCACACAGACTCGCAGCGTGGAAATACCAGCTGTGCTGCAGCAGCTGGTAATAACCAGAAAATAAAGATTCTCCCGCCAGTTCACATATCTGTGCAAAGTGTCATGATCACAGATATAATATCTGTTTAATGGTACCACAGATTTCATTTTGATGGTGCTCTGTGTGTGTGTGTGTGTGTGTGAGATGGAGGATATCCCAGAATTCCGCTCACCGGTCCAGTGTTTCCCAATGACAGCTGGCCCATCTGCTGAGTAATCATGGCTGTTGGGTGCAGTGACATGGAGGGATCCACAGAGGGCGACATCACAGCGGCCTGTAATACAAGGCGGCTCAGTTTTTTACCTCACATCACATGAGTCAAGTTATTCTGATAAAAACAGAAACTCCACACAGGGCAGGCAGTGACTGGTATAAAAACAACAAGTATTACTCTCTAACGCGCGCGTGTGTGTGTGTGTCAGCACGGAATAGAAAGTTTAGCTGGGGAAAAAGGGAGGCTTTTTAAAAATGTAGCATTAACTGTGACAATGTAGCTGTTTAAGGTAAAAAAATTAAGTAGTGTATATTCTGAATATTCTCTTCTATGCTCCCACATTATGCAAAAAGTGTGGTGTTGCCAGCTCTAGCTAGTTTTCAGATGGAGCTCTGCTTTAAACATGATGCCTTCAGGGAATAGACCATTTCCTAACAAAAAATGGGGGAGGGGGCAGATCAGCGGAGACACTTGTTCCACTGGAAACCATCTGTTGGAAGAGTCAAAGAGTCACAAGACTGTCTCTGCTCCAGGCATTTCCTGCTGGATCCAGAAAGGGGGGGCAGTGGCTGGAAGCCTCTTTAGTTGTTCCATTTCTCTTTCATACACAGTCCAACACACATATACACACTTAAAATACGCAGCGGCTATTTCCCAGAACTTGTCTCAGCTTGGTCCTCCTCGTGTATTTGGGGAAGTTTTGTCGCTGGACTGACTGTGTCAGCAGAACAGGAGGAATAAAGTGACACTGTGAGCGGCTATAAGCTCAGAGGTTTAGCTGCAGCGGCACCACACACCCATTTCCTGTACACAGAATACGACGCGGCGTATAAAGCTGCTGCTGCGGATGCCTTACCGGGTGTTGCATGATGTACGGCTGATGTGCAACCCAAGAATGACTCTGCACCTAATGATGAGAGAGACAGCGAGGGAGAGGCAGAATGAGAGACGGATGCAAAGAAAGAGAATGAAACAAATTTGTGGACTCTATTACAGTATCTTTGCACGACCCACAGTTCAA
This sequence comes from Cichlasoma orientale, assembly GCA_034780415.1. Classification (NCBI taxonomy): domain Eukaryota; kingdom Metazoa; phylum Chordata; class Actinopteri; order Cichliformes; family Cichlidae; genus Cichlasoma; species Cichlasoma orientale. Next base: position 31,177 of record JAVDPK010001019.1, on the reverse strand, counting down.
TAATAATCCATATTTATCTCATACGTCGCCATGTTGCATGTGCTGACTGATTTCTACTGACTGGCTGTCCCTCACAAACAGAACAGCAGGTGAGCGGGGCTTTGCGCCCACTGCCAGAGCTGTGACCATATGAAGGATATCTCCTCTCTATGACATCACAAAGATCCAAGAATAGAAAATATTGTCTGATATCTGAGCTTTTGGCTCACAGGGATTACTTGTACATATATTGTTATTTGAAACTTTGGCCATTTCTAACATTCTGAACACCTGCCACTATAACAGTGTGTATATATATATAAATAAAGAGAAGCATACTAGGTCCAATTTAAATGGATAAAAATTGAAGGATTCTAACAGTCTAAATCACAAGTCGGCGCTGAATAAGAGGAATAAGAGCCCCAGTAAGATCCAAAGCCATCATCTTTTTAAACAAAAAGTCTGGTTTCCTTCTCTTGGCACGGCGCTAATGCACCTCAATGGCTTCAAAACTCCAGTTGTACCATCAGTACTGAGGTTAAGCATCTCAGGAACCCTCTTTAACCTCCCAACATCATCCCCAGCTCATTTTTTGCGTTACTAACAATTTGCCTCCTTCTGTTGAGCTGCTCTGTGGTTCTCCAGAAGGCCCCAGGAAATTTGCAAAAGATTTGTTTGTGTCGTCTTTTATGAGCCTACGGTGTTTTGTTGTTGTTGTGCAGATTATTGGAATCAACTGCCTTCCTCGTGTAACTGGAAAAGGTAGCCCGTTAGATGATTATCACTTGAATTTGGTGTGTAAAATACAAAGAAAAACTCAGATCATACTCCTTAAGTGCCAGGTCAATGATCAAGTCCGCAGCTGTTGCAAAAGTAAAGGCATTTTTCTTGGAGGAAACTGTTGGAGTTCATATTTAGCTCCTCACATGATCAGGGTAGGTAGGTGACTAAGTGGGTCTTAAAATTCTAAACATCTTGTGAATTTATCTGCAACCATCTGGCAGAGGACTAATCAGCCCTGCTTAAAAAAAAAGAAAATCAAAACCCGGATTCATTCCTCCTGTGTGCAAGTGAATTTCAAGTGAGACACTTTTCAGTGGTTTAAGGTGTTTCCACGGCACAGAAAGTAATTCATTAAAACTGATGAGCAAGAGTAAGGGAGAATTTAGAATTCAGAGAAACCATGACTCAGACATGATGACTGTGCCTGCTCAAAAGATGAGTTTATTCCTGCGAACTGCCGAGCTTACTGTCAGATACCATGATCCCTGGTTGACCAGGCTGTTCACACACTAAAAATGTAAAACCGCAGGGAGCTGCTGGCAGCCCCGGGAAGCTTTAACACTATTCTTACGTGGATAGCACCTGAACAGCCCACACATCAATCCATCCACTTTCTTAACTGATTCAGGGCTGTGGGGGTTGGAGAGCTGGAGCCTATCCCGGCTAACACTGGCCAAGAGGCGGGGTACGCGGTGAATAGGTTGCCAGTGTAAGTTGCACACACGACCAAAAATACCCACTAACCCACACACCATAACCTCTGATGTAAAATACAGGGGAGGAGACGAGCGGTGAGAGAGAAATGTTGTTCGTAGAAATGTTTTTCACGGTCCATTAAAGGGCAGTACCTGGTAAGCAGAGACTGGAGACATGTACGGAGGCATTGTGGGCTGCACAGTCATTATCCTGTTGGTTACTGGATAAGGAGAAGCGTAGTACCTGGGAAACAGACAGTATTCCACAACAAAGCTCAGGAATTGTGATGCTAGTAAAATGTAAAATGAGGGCTATGACTTGCTACAATGAGAGTGCAACTTACCCATTCTGTATAGCTGCTGAGGAGGGGTCATAAGTGAGAGTCATTGCTCCCTAAGTAAAAGAAATCCACAATAAGGTAGGATTATATAACTGAACTCTTCTCAGTGCTCTATCATAACAGCTGGAAATGATGTGAAAAAAATAATCACTGGTTTTAGAGGTGAATTTGATTCTCAGTAATAAAAACTCATCTTAATAGAAACAGCACGATGGGCCACGAGGTTACACGCATGCGAGATGGGTGATAATACATACTAGTCTTAGATCCGCTGTCTGTCCATTGGGAACAAATCCGCCTTGAGCATGTTTCTTCCTTTGACTGTCTGCAAATTTACACAGCAAGGGCTGAGAGGGTGCTGAGGGGGACAGGATACAAAAAAAAAAAAAAAAAAAACATGTTAAGAATTACTCAACAATCTCAACTATTATTCATCACCGCCTCCACGGTTTTCATCTGAGGGAAAGTGTACAGAAAGGTGAAACTCTTTCCTACCCAGAGCTCCAGAAGCTGTCTTGATAAACTTCCCATTGAAGTGGGAGATGACTGCATTGCACTGCTCTGTTGTGTCCATCCTGACGGCAGAGAAGGATAAAACAACCGCAGTGACTCATCATCAAGTGGCCACAGAGACCATCTACAGTGAGATCTTCTTTAGCGCAGTGGTGGTGTTAGGCACGACTGGAATTACTCTGATTCTCATTTTTGTGAGTTACAGTCGACAACCAGTGCGCCGGGGCTGTGTGTATATGAAGAGAAACAGGAGCCAGTATAGGGTATCTCAGGTTATCAGTGCTGAGTCTGTAACACCAGTTCCTGGAGGAACATGTTTAGAAGATCATGGGTGGAAAGACCACACAAATGCTGCCTGCGTGCTTTATGTTTGCTGTGACAGAGATACTGGCAGCAGTGTTAATGCAACAGCGTGTCTTATACAGACAACAGGCCATAACTGACTCCATTTAAGAATTTTGAGGGTAGAACGCAGGCTTGTTTGCTCTACGCTGCAATAAAACTGAACCTCGAGTGAGCTATCGTGTCACATAATGTCAAAAACAAACAGCAACAGTAAAGAATTTGCTTCTAATTTTTTGCTTAATAAAGAAATACAGTTTACAGATTATTCTGCTCGGACAGAAGCTGCACAGTGCCGCCGCTACTTTATAATGCAATTTATCATCACAGGTTCGCTGAGGGTTTATTCTGCAGCTGCTTGAATAGTGATCAGACAGAAAAAAAAAAAAGGAGAGGAAGCTCTTTCTGTGAATCCCCCTGTGACAGACCTGGCAAAGCCCACACCTCGGCTGTTGCCGCTGTAGTCCCGTAGGATCCGCGTGGAGACGACCTGACCGAAGGGCTGCAGAATGTTCTCCAACTCCTTCTCATCCACAGAGAGAGGCAAGTTGGAAATGTACAGATTCGTGGGGTCCTGTTCCTGCTGCTGCTCGCATAAAAGGAGACAGAAAAGAAGAAGTGCACTAAATGCCACTTATCCTTTAGTAGGATGCCACAGTCAAATAAATAAAATAAACACCCACAAAGGCAGTGTTGTGCTATTTCACCGCTGACAAATGAATGCAAGGCAAAAAAAAAAAAAGATTTTCTCTGCATGAAACTTGCCTGTGCGGATCAGTGTGGTTAATGGCCAGAGGAACATTTGGTTAAATAAGCTCCCCTGCACACACACACACACGCACACACACACACACACACACACACACACACACACACACACACACACACACACACACAC
>JAVDPK010001019.1:0-27526 GCA_034780415.1 Cichlasoma orientale | reverse complement strand
CACACACACACACTCACACACACACACACACACACACACACACACACACACACACACACACACACACACACACACGCTTCATCTGTACTGTGCAGCAGCTCAGCGCCTCCACAGTCTTCCCTAGAAACAGCAGGAGAGCAGCGTAGCCTAGCTACCACAACACACAAACTGTGTTCAGCCATGTTTGCTCCAAACAAAGCAGCTACATGCAGGTCTCCAGCGAGCCTCCGCTCGCCAGGGAACTCTCACCCATGAATTCAATCACACCCAGCATGCATGTGAAAGGGAAAAGGACTGAAAGACATTTGATGATGCCCACTATGAGAGAAATCACAGCTGTTATGCAGAAATATGCTTGTGTGCTTTACTTTCAATTAGCCACAGAGGATCGAGAATGCTTCAAAGCAAAAGCGCTGCTGTCATAGAGCTTTGCTGCAGATTTCAGTATGTATAAACAGCAGCTGCTAAACACCCAATAACAGTAATGATCCTGGTAAAGTCTGTACGGTGTATAAAGGATGGTGTGTTAGTGTATGAGCTACCAGAGCCGTGCGTAATGTATCGCAGTGACTGACAGGTTATTTGGCACAGAGAGATGTGACATCTGGTTTCTACAGTGAAAGTAAATGGGGTCACGGGAACAGCAGCTTGTCAGCTGAGGTCATGTGACTGGTCTAATGTCATTCTGCAACACACACTGGACACGAGCATGCACGCTTTAAAAGAGCCCAACCCCAAAGAGATGTTCGCAAGCGTAACAAATATGCACAGACACACACACACACACACACACATGCACGTACCAAACTCACCTTGGCCATCTGGGCCTGTATGCCGCTGGTTTTCAGAGCATGCACTGCTTTTAAAGCAGCTGCTGGGCTGTCAAAGTCCACAAAGCCGTAACCTGTAAATATAACAAGATATTTTATATGTTTTTAACCCTAGAACACTAATGTGAGTTTTGAAACACTTTCACTCTCCTGTAGGTGAAAATCACCTGTTAGTGTTCTAGGGTTAAAGGGTGTTAAAAGAAAATCTTGTAATTGAGATATATGGGAAATATTTTAAAGGAGCAATCTGGGGAAATCAAAGGATTGATAACACTAAGATCCATGAGCGAGTAAGCTCTGAAAACTGCACTTGGCTTTGTTGAAAGATAAAAAGAAACCAGTTTATTGGTACCTCACCAGTTAACACACTATATCCTAATTATTCTGTGCAAAACTTTTGGTTTTAGCTGCCCTTCCTTAAGATTTAAGTGCAAATGCTGAACTGTGCCTTTAAACCAGTATCTGTCTCACCCACATTCTATGCATGCCTTTTCACCATTTTCTAGAGCATACCAGCACTGTAAAAAAACATTTGTAAAAATACAGTAGAGTGTACCCTTTTAAAATGAAGGAATTTTCCATGTAAAATTTTTAAAAACTATTTATCATTTACAAAAACTTCCTAAAAAATTAATAAAAAAAAGTGGCAAATAATTAGTGTATTATCTGTTTTTTTACAGTTTTTTTTTTTTTTTTTTTTACAGTGATTTTTTTCATTTATTTCCATAAAGTGTAAAAATCTGTTTACGGAGACTCTGCTTGCGTTCGTAATCTGTCTCAAACCTTTGTTGTATTTGTCAAACTTCTGTCATCATAGCATTAAAATACAGTAAAGATTTTGCAAATCAATCGACATTTTTACCTGCGATGTCACACAACAGCACGTATTTGACAAAATTATAAACCAGACACGTTATTAAAGTATAAATTATTTACACTGTGGCAAAGACAGGGGCCTGGGAGGTATGGAAGTTCAACAGTGGTATGTTTTTAGAAAGTGTCATCATATAATCAAAACTGTTAATGTATTAGGTTATTCTCTATACTTAATTTAAAGTTAAATTCTTAAATATACCTTAGTATATTTTGGCAGCTTGCACTTAATAATCTTACTGACCTTTACACTTGTTGGTTGTCTTGTCCAGGATTGCCTTTGCAGACTGAATCTTTCCATACCTGCGTGGACAAAAAATGTAGACTACTGTCAAAGATAACAACAAATCAAGAGGTGAGACTGGTAATATTATTGCCTTGGACTTCTTGTTATGTATTATTTAGAGAACTCTTTACATCAAAAAAGCAGAAACAGAAAAAAAAAAAACAGTTGACAACACTAACCAAAATGGAGACAGCTTATTTTAGAGGTACTCACACGTTTACCTGGTTTCAGTTTATATGCTTCGGGCTTTGCTGTATTTTTAAAATTAAGTTGAACTGTGACACAAAAAGTGAGCTTCTCTACCCGCATGCCATCTGCACTCAATGGCTAGCTTACATCACCATTCAGACCTTGTTGCTATGAAAAGCACTTTCATTTCTGCTTTGTGCTGCCAAACACCACCGGGAACATGAACAAAACACAAGCAAACATGACACAATCAACTGCTGTTGCTGCTGCTGCTGGTTACACGAGTGGACGCCCTTTTCCATACGCTTGTGAATCAGAAGGAAAGAGACGGGACAAAACTGCACTAATTATGGCAACCACCACAATATCCTCTCTGAGTCAAGTCGGTATTATCAGCATGTATCAAGCATTCCCACTTGTTGAGCTACATGAGTGTTTCACAATCTGCTTCACATACCAAAGTTGAGATATTGCTTATCTGTGTGTGTGGGTTCAGGGGTATGGTGGTTAGCACCTTTTATGCGGACACTGTGGTTAAACCCGCATGAGTTTTGAATGTCAGCATTGATGATTTTGTACTGAAACAGTGGGGTAACATTTCTTCATAACTATTAAATCATTTAAATGCCATTTATTCAGCATATTTTCCAAAAACTCTCCTCTTAAAAAAACCGTATTTGAACCCAGACTGTGAAATACTTCAGGATTACAATGTTACAAACAATTTGGTGAAATAGTTTTTTACCGCTCTCATATCTGCCCCATTCCAAAAACTACAGTTCCTGACCGACCGCTAGGCTGCTAGGCTTCACTTAAGCTAATTTAGATCCAAAGAACTGGACCTTGTTACTGTGTATGTAGTATTGGTACCTTTTGGAGCAAGTGTGTTGAATTTATAGTGAATGAAATTAAATTATTCATTTATTTTTTATTATTCCTAAGTTACCAAGAACTAATTAGCAAAAATGCTATCTGTATCTATGGATGTAGCTTGCTAACCACACTATAATTTACCACCGCTTGCCCAAATATAGTCACTTATGGCTTTAAAAACCTAAGAGCCATAATATCAAAAACATGAGTCCACAAACCAAGGGGTGGTGTTAGAATGGTGACATCCATCCGTTCATCTGCTTAGCTTACAGGGAAATGTTCCCACCGAAGGGAACAAAATATGCCTCCTGTCAGCCCTTTAAATCTCACTAAATAGCTTTTAAAAGCTTGAATATAAGATTTCATGCTGTGCTGCTACAGGCACGTTATTTTTTTCTGTTTTTTATGCTAAGACAAGCTGACCATCTCCCGACAATAGAGATTTTGCAGTCACGAGATGCTAACTTGTCCGCCATTTTGAACATGTGACAATCGTGGTGACAATGAAACGTTAAGTGAATAAGACCCCAGATAAGCCTAGAGACCGGTCTGCAACTATCTGACAACCACCCTTTGCTTGGGAAAAATCGCGGCCACACGTAGATTGCATGAAACACTCGCTAGCTACTCTTGAGATGGTTGTGAAACTGTGAAAGGTGCGACACAAAATGGAAATGGAAGAATTGCACCTTCTGAAGTGTGTCGGCTGCAGCGCTGAGGTGAACTTTCAGCACCTTCTTTGTGACTGATTTCACCTACTGACAACCAGCAACCACTAGCAACCACTTGCCAACCAGTTTGGGAATACAAATTTTTCCCTTGTGGCGTCCAGAATGGGAGACAACTCTTAAACAATGGAGCTAGCTTCCAGGCCTGAAAAGGGAACTTAAGAATACCTTTTTAATAGTAAGCAGGGGGCAACTCTTCTGGTTGCAAAACCACTTCTAGCTATAAAGAAGTCTATGGAACGAGGCCCTCGGACTGCGACCTCAGTAACGCTTTCCAGATGCGGCTGTGGGACCAATCATTAGTTTCAGGTCATACTGAATGAAAGATTGAATTGATGACCAAGATGGTCATGGTGAAAATGCTCAGCTCAAGGCTCGATGGCAGGGCTTCATGCAGCCCATATATTGGGAATCACTCACAACAAAAAAATACTTTGAATTTTAAATTTGTAAATTACTTTAAAACTGCCATAAATTATTGATACTTGAATTTTTTCTGGCCTATTTTTAAAATTGTATCAATGAAAATTTTATAAACTGTTGAGCTGCAGACTGATGTTAGGTTGCTATGTGATTTTATTTTATTTTTTCAGGGCTCTTAGTGAGCCCCTATTTATTAGAAAAACAAGTACATTAAGTGACAAAACCCTACTTTGCACAGTCACAAGGAGACCTGTAATGTTCATACTGTATGCGTGCGTGTACCCACTGGTGGCAGAGTTTGATCAGGTCCAGGTCTGTAGTGGCAGGAGGCAGGCCACGGATGTAAAGGTTAGTTTTGCTGAGCTGCTCCAGGCCTGTGCTGCTGCTGCTGTTGCTGCTGGGACTGGACGGAGTCATGGGGTAGGACTGCACACAGGAAACACACTGTTAGGAAGTGTATGGCAGCTGGATAATGTAATTTAAACCCAGTTCAAGAGTGATCACAAGAACATTTCGTCTGTGTGAAAAACAGACAGGCAAAAGGCTGGCTGCACTGTTCCATGCTGTACTCAATAACAATAACAGGCACTACTCATCAAAGATCTGCATTTCAATCGGTTTTCTACAGTGTGACGTGCTGGCAGTAGAAGAAGAACTCAAGTATTGGACTAAAGCGCAACTTTGAGCTACGTTTAGGTTATCTGCTGGTACATTCGTATGCCGCTCACATTCATTTTAAACAACATCCTAAACATTTGTTGAGTGATATGCTATGTTACTAATTAACTATCCAGTCGTGCATACAGGTACCTGAACCAATGACAGTGACAAATTACTGTAATTATATCCAGTGATAGCACTCTGGAACATCACGAATACATTTTTGGAATAACTTTGTACTTGTTCTTAAATTTCTTATCTGACTTCGGATTGCAGGGGAACAATTCAAATTGCAACAGAGTATTCTTACACTGAGTAAAAGCTTTGCCCTTTAATCCTCTAGTTGTAAAAAATTTTTACCCATTCTTTTGCATTCTCGAAGGTGGGCCTTCACATCTTGCATCCTGCTGTAGTACTCATCAGAAAGAAACTTAGATTGTTTTCTTACTCATGCACCAAACCACGCCATACTGCCCTGCAAAGCATTTCCTTCCTTTTACTCATTCATTAAAATCACCCCCCCCTCCCCCTTAAACAGCCACTCCAAACCCTATCCAGATCAGATCAAAGACAAAGCCTGGCAAAATAACACCATCTGTCCATAACCAAAGGACAATCCACATTTTAGGAGCCAAAACTGTGCACAAGGACCCAGCAGAGCCAACTACAGCTAAATGTTCATAGCAGGTATTTTTCTTTTACAGATGAAGACCTGATTGCTGTGGCAGCAACATCTGTTAAGTCTCTTATGTGTTCAAGTAGAGGCCGTACATTTTTGTTGGCATGCAATTACCAAGCTTAACTTTTTTTTTTAAAGCTCATCAAAGCTTCTCATCTCCATTAGAGGGCAGCTATGGTATATTTTACACGGAGGGGCCTCTTATAGCTGAATAAACCCCTACTACTCATTCTTCCCCGAAGGGATTCATAGGGGGATCGGTTTCAGATTCCCGTCCTCAAAGTAACGTACAGTACCTTCTGATGAATATATATTACAGAAAATTGAACCCTCGCTCCACCTTATCTGAGGCAGGCTTCAGGTTTCCGTCAGCAGCAGAGGTTAAAATACCCGCTGCCTCTCTCCTTCCATCTTCCATCTGAATCAGACGGAGTGATTGGAAAATCACAGGGCACGGCCTTCATTCAGACCAGCTTTCCTCTTCACCTGAGAGGTCAAAATGAAGAATGCAGGCAGGCTGCATAGTTCACTCCAGCACACTGACATTCATCCCAGCTCTCTCTCTCTCTCCGGATCCAACCAGAATGCATTAACCTATAAAATGGACTACAACCGTCATGCACATTGACCAGAGTTGCCTAGCAAGGTTATTCGGACGTAATAATTAAAGTACCGGTTGTACAGCTATAGATCAGGTCGGTAGCAGCCGTTTTCTATAAATTTTCTCCTGTCTATCAGAAATTCCCCTTTGACAAGTGCTGAGAGCAGAGGATCTGCTGTCCAAATGGGGTTTAATTATGATTACCAAGATGTGGTATGAATGGATATATTCCATGGGAAATTCTGGAATGGCTTTCCAATGTCATGTGCCATTTTTTCGTTTTCTTCTTTCAAAGTGTTATATATATATATATATAAAAAAAAGTAGGAACATAGGAAAAACCCGATGTGTGTGTGTGTGCGTGTGTGTTTTGGCCTACCTGCTTACGATTGGCTGTCTTCGGCGGGTTGCCCGTGTTTGCAAAGATCATCCTGGAGGTTACAGATGGATTTTACTTCTGCTCCCCCCCTCCCAAAAAAAAAAAAAAAAAAAAAATCGACGAGACAAGAGCCACTATAGAGACGAAATCCGAGCGGGGATCAGGAGCCTATCAAACAGCCAGTCGCTTTATAACATCCGCATAATGAACGGGCTTCTTAACAGTTCAAAAATAAGCCTCGGTCCTGCATAGGTACTCTGGTACATCTATACAGTCAGATGCACTCCAGGCGACGGACCAACCCTCCGGTCCAGTTCATTGATCTACGACGTCCTGCTGCAGACCGCTCGGCAGTCCCACCTACTATAGACTAAACCATCTCCGCCTCTGCAGGGTGTTTGAGATCAAATAAACTGCGTGACCGCCTCCTAAAAACTCGCACCGGCGGTTTGCTTATTGCGATAAAGGGACGTCTGGTGTCTGTGGCTCGGTTTAAATTCAGATACAAAGTGCTTTTGGGTTTGATTTGGAGGCGCACAATCAGTTGGGCTGAACCCTCGCCGCCTTTCATGTTGTTGTCGTCCGCACATACCAAGCATTCTTCACCCCCACCTCCTCCAACCACACACAGATGCGCACACACACCCTCTTCCTCTTTGTACCCTTCCCCCCCGTCCAACATAGGCTCGTACATGTCACAGAGTCAGGATGCAATGAAATATAAGCAGCCGCCACTGGCCCTGGACAGGAGGTCACAGTCTCCCTGTAAACTAAAAAACGTGGGAGAGAGACAAGCACAAAGGACAATTACAAAAAATAAAAAATACTACAGTTTTCTGACACGCAGCCTGCATGGCTCCATGTACTTTACGTCAATAATGTCACATAATTGTGATGTAGAAACAAAAATATTAGCTCCCTTTTCATATTGTCACCCCTGAACGCCTTTATAAGATTGATGAGTTCATGAACCGTTCGTAAAAGTGCATTCTAACGCAAGTCACTTCACTGAATGATGGGAAAATAGGAACTACACCTTTCTAGAGTCCTTTCAGTGGCTTTAAAGTGCATTGAAGACTTCATTTAAAGATTAAGTGGTTTAAATAAGCTCACCTGTGATTTTAAAAAAATCTCCTAGCTCTAAGAGCGAGAATTTTAGAAAGCATTTGAAGCCTGCATTTTACTGAAAATATAAACGCCAAATTGTTTCTAAATCATGCTAAAAACACACACACACACACACACACGCTGCGTTTTGTCTCTGCCTGTATGCAGTTTAGATTCAATTTGAGTAAAAATCTTTTCTCTACTGGGCAAATAAACTTGACCACATTTACAACATGCATTACCTTAATTTTGTGTAGGGAAAAGAGTCTACAACAGTGCACAGGTCATCAGAATATTTCCAGGTCTTGAGTTTGAGTGTTTCACCTGTGCAAACATCTCAGAGCTTCAGCTTCACTTCAGTGTAGAACTGAAACAAGCTGATACAGAAAAAACGTCCTATGAGAGGCTGTCGAATAAAAGGATTTTTCAAACTTTAAAGCTGCCCAAGAGGGGGAAAATTTTTTTGTATAAATATATAAGTAAAATGTGTCACTGAATAGCCTTTTTTTTTTAGCTTGTGTGCTAAAAAAGGATAACTGCAATTTCCCCCGCATTTGTGCCTGTTTTTGCTGAAGCAATAATAGGAAAGTAATGGAGTAAAAGCAAGAGCTAAAGCACAGACTTTGCATCTCAGTATGTGGTGTACATCCTAACCATTATCAACAGTTTCTTTTATCCACACAGACACACGGGGACAGGGTGTCAGAGTTGCAAAAGGGAGACTACACAGACGCGTGTGGCGCTGGAGGTCTTGGATCTAACTGTCAAGGTGCACATTTTACTTTTTTTTTTCTTGCTTTTATCTAATTGCACTCATTTTATATCCATATACAAACACGTAAAATCTCAAAGCAGTGCTCGCCTCTAGCAGTCATCCTGCTGCTAGTCCTGCTGGAGATTTATAAAGCAGCGCTAAATCCAAATCCCATCAGGGTGCAGGGAAGCTCTTAAAGCATCAAATTTCTCTTCCTTATTTCCTCTGCTGGCGGGATTAAGGTTTCATGCTGGTTTTGAGTTACAAGCCACTTCTGATGTGACTTGAAAAGTCCAATCATTCCTATCTGAAGTCAACTGCAGCATTTGTTTTCATAAATGTGTTCCTGTACTTGTTCTCATGAAGTTGGGCCATGCTTGATTAATAAATCCAATGCATCAGATGTGCTGGATGAGGTTTTTACACATGATGTAAATTTAGATGAATCAAATCTGTGTGTGTAGCATCTGTTTGCATTACCATTGTACACTTTCCAGATATTTTAGGCCAGACTTCTCTACATGTTTTGAATCTCTCATACAATAATGATCAGTTGGTCTTAGGTAGAATAATCACTGTTTGAGATGGGATTCAAACTACAGTAATGAGCAATAAGCCACCAGAAAGCCCTGAAACAACTGACTTTTGAGGCAACATTAATAATATATGTCCTACTAATTTAGCTCTGGATCCCAAAGGTCAAAGAAACCCATCATAAGGAAGCACAACCTGGTTAAGACAGCTGAGTGTATTGAGCTGTGTGTGATTTAGCAGGGGGTCCTGAGGGTTTGAAGAGGGAGGGACTGAGGAATGTAGATGATTATCTGCTCTGTCCGCAGCCACCAAAGAATTAGGGAATTTGAAATACCCCTTGGCGCCTTCAGCGTGGCAGCTGACCCATCTAGTGTCGCAGTGAGGCTAGTAACAGTGCTGGGTGAGATCATACGAGTTGTTCTGCAGAACTGGCTCCTTTCTGGCTGGAATACAGGAAACAAACAGAGAAGCTTTTTCACAGCTCCAGTAATGGTGCGGTTTGGCTCAGGGTTTGCGGCTCCTTGGGGAGTAATGAAATGCTTGATTGCTGAAATAGGAGAAACCATGTAAACATCATGGCAGTCTTCAGTCGTATTGGTATTTATATAAAAATGCTATTTAGACACCACCGTTTTCAGTCAAGATGACACTGATATGAGGGATACAGGTAGTAACTGGTTGGATTCATTGCATTTAAAAGTAAATGAAAAAGATTTGTGACAGCGCTCGCTGGATCGATCGATACTCAGAACAATGGGAAAGTCCAAGGACCTCAGCGAATATCTAAGAAGGAGAAATGAAATGAGACATTTCTAAACAGCTGCAGATTCTGAGACCATCAGTTCTAACAATTGTAAATAACTACAGGTTGTTCGGATGTGTCACCGCTTTGCGAGAGTCTGGAAGAAAACCCAAACTGTCACCCTCAGCTGAGAGGAAATTGGTTAGGATGTTCAGGCACAATCCAGGAACCATCAAGGCTCGAGCCTGCCGTGAAATGGAAAATGCTGGGACACCACCATCGCTGCCGACAGTGAAGCCAGTTTCACACCGCCATGCACTGAGAGGGTGCCGACCAAGAAAGAAGCCCCTGCTCCAAAATCGCACCCTTAATGCTTGACTGTAATTCGCAGCTGCCCACGTGGACAAATCAAAGGCCTCCTGGAGAAAAGTTTTATACTCAGATGAGACAAAGAATGAGCTATCTGGCCACAATGACAAGAGGTGTGCTTGGAGGAGTAAAGGCCAGGCTTTCAAACCTAAGAACACTGGAACACAACTTATATAAGTAGACAGCCATCAATTGGTGGGATTAACAAAAAGGTTGGCAAAGGAAATATTTTTTTAAAAATAAAATTATAAATAATATGATAAATGTTGTCAGAGCACTGGCAGACCCTGACAGCCTACAGGACGGCGGTCTTCCGCCTGGAGGACTGTGCCGGGGAACCGGCTTCTGCTTAATGTCAGCAAAACAAAGGAGCTGATTGTGGACTTCAGCAGGAAGTAGCAAAGAGACTGCCGTCCACTTCAGAGTGGTGCTGAGATGGAAAGAGTGGACACTTTCAAATATCTGGAAGTGACCATCTCACGGAACTTGTCCTGGACTCATCACATTAATAACACTGTGAAGAAGACCAGACAGCATCTCGACCTCCTCAGCTGGCTGAGCGACTTCAAGCTCCCACTTGAGGTGCTGAGGAACTTTTACACCTGCACCATCGAGAGCATCTTGTGCCGGAGCAAGATGACCAGCCACCCCGGACACTCTCTCTTCTCCCTGCTCCCATCAGGCCGGTGTTACCGCTGCCTGAGGACTAAGACTGAAAAGTTGAAGAAGAGTTTTTTTATCCACAAGCAATCCATCCGCTCACCTCTAAGCCCTGAACTGGACTGTTACTATGTAAAATATTCTGTTCTGTTTGACTTGCACTATACCATGCCATGCACTTACTGACACAGCTGCAATATCATACCCTCATGTAAATACCAATGACTAGAATTTTATATTTTTACCCTAAATATTTATATATATTTTTTATCTTGTGTACCATGACTAGAGGCGTGAGGTGCATGACGTGTAAATTACATATTTTATTCTTATTTATATATTTTTACCATGTGTGAATTACTATCGGCTGCAGGTATAAAATACATTTATACAAATACAAAAGGTCTGAAAAAAGTATTTGGTATAAATTTGGTTATTATTAATGCTGCTGTTGTAGATAACTGATGTCTTAAATGACATTAAGACATCTACGTCGCCCTCTAGTGTCTTGATTTTGCAAATGCCAGTCGGGCTCCAGCAATATACGTCATCAGTGCGACAGTTCCTGTAGTGGAAAGGAAAAGAGGCGATTCTGGCTGATTCATTGTAGCCGGCTGGTTTGTTTCAGCTACGGACAGAAAAACAAAGTCCTCTGAGCACCGCACAGGTCTGACAGCAGGTAAGTGGAGGCAGAGTTTTAACACAGCCCGCAGAAGTAATTAAATGCGATGAAATGGGATTAGTGTGAATAGTGTGTCGCTCATTTGTTTTGTACGAGTGCAGGCTAAATTAGCACGGACAGGCTAGCGCTAGCGTCACGTTAAGTGTGTCAGTGAACCGGAGCTATTTGAAATCAATAAACACGTTTAAAATGTTTTCATTACCCACCGGCGTGTACTGGCACATTCATTAAAACATACG
Source organism: Cichlasoma orientale (assembly GCA_034780415.1). NCBI lineage: Eukaryota > Metazoa > Chordata > Actinopteri > Cichliformes > Cichlidae > Cichlasoma > Cichlasoma orientale. The sequence goes on along the minus strand of JAVDPK010001019.1, from coordinate 15,918 downwards.
AGCCGATAATTTTTTGTCTGAATTATAATGTTACTGTATTACTTTGACGACTGTGGCTAAATTAGCACACTGAAGCTAAGTGACGTTAGCTTTTTTCCACGTAATTTTGATGTTTTTTTGTTTTGATGTAAGGTTTGTTGTTGAGGATGCAGTATAGCTCATGTGCGCTACAGAGCGTTTATAAGTACTCTACATACACGATATATTCTGATAAAATCATAATACTGCCAAAATATAAAAATACAATAAAACCCACTTAAAGTACATTAATTTTAATGTTAATGTTACTAGGGAAAATATCATTTAAGACTATATTTAAGGGATGTCTGTGATTTACAGATTTTCCATACTGAGCAGAATCTGCTCTTAATAGGTCTGTTTTGAATAAATGTGGACTTTAGGAGATATGACATGGTTTTATTTTTGTTTTTCAGTTAATAGATTTCAGTATGGACCGGCTGCTGAGGCTCGGAGGTGGAATGCCAGGTCTTGGCCAGGTAACAGTCTTTCTTCCTTAAATAGAAAATATATAATCCAAAGGGAAGTGTCTGTGTGCTACAGGTTTAAAAGATGGTTACCACCTTTAAAATAAGTTATTACTAGAAAATCATTGCATCCTCTAACATTCTAAATCATGGTTGGATGGTGATGATTAGTTTGAGCTGCTGTTGTTTTTGAAAAGCTTGAACTGATAAGCTCTGCTCTGCCTCCTCAGGGCCCCCCAACAGATGCACCTGCTGTGGATACAGCAGAGCAGGTGTACATCTCCTCTCTTGCCCTGCTCAAGGTAACACGTCAACACCACATCATCAGCACTAAATGTATGATGTCTAAAAAAAAATGGTGCCTCTGTGACCTTTCATGGCATTTGCTCCTCCTCAGATGTTGAAACATGGCCGTGCTGGTGTACCGATGGAGGTCATGGGATTGATGCTGGGAGAATTTGTTGATGACTACACAGTGCGAGTGATTGATGTGTTTGCCATGCCCCAGTCAGGAACGGTAAGTACATTTGTCCTAATCTTCCACTCTAGATCGACCTTTTATATCATCATCTGCTGGATAATAAACGGCTTGTTTGTATGTAGATATGAACAGTTTTGACAGAAAGTTTGTGATGCTGAATCTTGACTTCACTCTTTATCACACAATCATGATTTTGTGCCTCACAGGGTGTGAGTGTCGAAGCAGTGGATCCTGTGTTTCAGGCCAAGATGTTAGACATGCTGAAGCAGACCGGCAGGTAACACACTAACACTTCAGCCTATATATGATGAAAAAATGAATAAAACCTCATTTCCAGAAGGACAGTTTGATCAAATACCTTCTTAATTACTAACTGATGCATAACCTGAAGGCTAAGTGAATGAAAAATTTCTGTGGAAAAAAAAAATTAGATTAAATGTCTTTAAAAATGGTATTCAAATACATTTGCTGTCCTCTTGCTGTGCTGTTTACCAGACCGGAGATGGTGGTGGGATGGTACCACAGTCACCCTGGTTTTGGCTGTTGGCTGTCTGGTGTGGACATAAACACCCAACAGAGCTTTGAGGCCCTGTCAGAGCGAGCCGTCGCAGTCGTCGTCGATCCAATTCAGAGCGTCAAAGGGAAGGTAGGGATGTGTGGGCGCTGCAGAGAAACCTTGTGAATTAATCTCATTTCAAGTGCAGTGCAGAAGATCAGCTTTAAGTGTGAATTCATATTGAATTAGTAATGACTATTTTACTACTGTTTTAGTAAACTAGATTCATTTCCTTCCACTGTCATCTTCAGGTTGTTATTGATGCCTTCAGATTGATCAATGCCAACATGATGGTTTTGGGTCACGAACCAAGACAAACCACATCCAACCTGGGCCATCTGAACAAGCCCTCAATCCAGGTAACATGCTGTTATCCATAGAGGATTAATTTACACCAAAGTCTAATGCTGGTCGAATGTTTTCCCAACGTGTTTGCTGACATTCTCTAAACAGGACAGAGTGCTAAACGTGAAGTTTCTAATGTTTTCAGGCTCTGATTCATGGACTTAACAGACACTACTACTCCATCACCATCAATTACAGGAAAAATGAGCTGGAGCAAAAGGTTTGAGTCTCTCGCCTTATAAAGAGGAGTTTTTTTGTTTTTGTTTTTAAATGGGTCGCAGAACATATTAAACGTGACTGTTTTTATTCAGATGCTCTTGAACTTGCATAAGAAGAGCTGGATGGAGGGTTTGACCCTGCAGGACTACAGCGAACACTGCAAGCTCAATGAGACCATTGTCAAAGAAATGCTGGAGCTGGCCAAGAACTACAATAAGGTACATGACTTAAAAATAGTGCAGTTCAGCATGCAGGTATAGGGTAGAGTGTTGATTTTTATTAATTTTTTTAACCATGCTCAACCACAATACCGATACGCTGTCTTGTTTCCATCTCAGGCCGTTGAAGAAGAGGACAAAATGACTCCCGAGCAGCTGGCAATCAAAAATGTTGGAAAACAGGTACTTTTTTTTTTGTGTTCACAATTTTCTAGATGAAGTTTTGTGTTTTGGATGGAATTGGTGTTGATCGTTAATATTTTTTATAATTTGAAGGATCCCAAGAGGCACCTGGAGGAGCACGTAGATGTTTTAATGACATCCAACATTGTTCAGTGCCTAGCTGCCATGTTGGATACGGTAGTTTTCCAGTGATGGGCGTGTGTGTATAACTGTTAATATTACAACCCTTGTTTTCTTTTATATAAAATAAATGTATGTATGAGATTAATCCTTGTGCTTGTGTCTGGAGTGACTTGGGAGAGCTCTGATATTTTTCATAAGCCAGTTTGTTTTTGTCATAAAAGCTTCTTTGAAGGTGTAACTTTTTAGGTCAACAGATACTTCAAACTGGAAGATGAACCACTGCAAATCTACCTCAGGGAGACAGTTTAATCAAAAGTAACCTGCTCACTTGTTGTAAATGAGCAAAAAAGGGGATCACTTTTCTGTCGTTCGTCTGTCCATCACGCTTTCAGTATCTCAGTAATTGTGCAACATATAGGATAGATGTGTATTGAAGAGTACAACTGCAGAGCACAAGAACCATAACCCTACCTCCTCTTACACTGGTTTAATCACTGTCATCAATCTTTCATTCATCTCTCAGCAGTCTCATCTCTGTATTTCCTGTGTCAGATCTCTTTATCACTATTGAATGAAATGAGCTTCATGTATAACTATAGACAGTTCAATGCAGTACCCACTGAAAAACAATCCTTTACTATAAAAACCTGTCTGTAAATATTAACTGCTAAACTCAACACTTAATCACTTGCTTTCATATACATGAATATACTCTCTGACCAGCCTTTGATCAGGCGGCGTGTTTTTTTGGAACACTCTTGTGTAGCTGATGTCACGTCCAGCAGTCAGAAGCTGGAGTCCAGGTGAGGTTTTGCACCAAGCAGTGCAGTCTGTTAGCCTGCTATTCTGAAATGCCGATACACATATGACTACCTTACTCCTAATATTCAAGTGTAGTTTTTACAACTTGAAAACAAAATATTAGCAGCCAAATATTAACTTTCTGTTATGGAGCAACCTTTTTTTCCAGTAGAGGCTTCAGTAGCTTACAACAAAAACAGAACTAAAGTGGCGGCGCCTAACGGCTGCGGCTCGAGAACATACCGTCCCCCTTGGATGGCTGTTCTTAACGTAATTTCGTTGTATGTATAATGATTAATTTAACTGTACGTATGATGACAATAAAAGCCCTATTCTATTCTATTCTATTCTATTCTAAAGGAACTGCCATAAAATTACTGCTGACCTCAGTTAATGCATGTAGTTCTTGTCATCACATAGTTTGTATCTATTTTTAGATAAATTTATCTTTACATTTTTCAAATTTTTTAATTAAACAGGTTTCATTTTGGTACTTTTAATTTTATTCGAATCTATTTTACTGAAATTATCAAAGGGGAACAATTTTATTCTGTTAAAAAAAAAAAACCCCTGAATGTAACGTTTGCCAAAACTTTTAATGCTGCCAGAGCTGATCGAGCAGAGCTTCTTGGTATGTTGATGTAAATGACCACTAGATGGAGACAGGGCTCCATGTTACAGTGTAAGCGCATCAGTTAAAACGTTTTCCTGGTTGTTTCAGTTGAAGGTTTTGCCATTTAAGCTTATCAAGTAATTAATCTCAGTTGCTGTTCAACAGGAAAAACAGTGTTTTTTTTTATAATAGAAGAATTCATGGCGTTTAATAGTTGCCAGGACATACACCATAAATATTTGCATAATGACACATTTTTTGTAGTTTTGCCTCTGTACACCACCCCAGTGGATTTTGAATCAAATGATCAAGAGAGTGGGCAGCATAGGGAGATTGCAGAAAGGCCAGTATCTCCACCTTCAGCCATTAAAGTATTAAAAGTTAAGTAAAAGGCTCCCTCCTCAGGGTTTGAGAGCTTGCTTCTTTTGAAGGGGTCATGCACTGAGCCATTCGTCTGTGGTTAGTCTTGAGAGCTTGAAAAAAGAACGCAAATTGACTTCTTGAGGTTTGTAAAGACATGAAGACATTTTACCGCTCACTCAAGAGGTTTCTTCAGTTCTAAAAACAAATGGTGGAGAGTTAAAGGACAAAGGTCACTCTTTCTTTTACACTTTGGACTGAGAAGACAGATGATTTGTAAGAGGAGCAAAGGAAGCCATCTTTGTCCACTGTGAATGACCATCATTGAACAGAGGGGACACCAGCTGTCAGCCACCTACAATGCAGTCCTGAGATGCCTACCCAAGACCTTCAACCCTCACTCACACCTTGCCTGAGGTGATCTCAGTAGGTCACATGATGGGGTGGGGCAAGGTCTCACCCTTCACCCTAGTGATGGTAATGACCCATGCCTTTTTTCATACCTTGGCTGATGTGACACCTCACATGATTAATGGTGGGTCAACAACCCTCAGGACCACCTCCAGCTAGGGGTTAAACACCTGGGACTCCACCATTTGTTTTTAGAACTGAGACTATCGTGACCTGGATGACTGAGAACCTACACAGAGCCTCTCAGGTTAGGTGTGAGGGTGACCCAAATTGCACACAAGTCCTAATCAAACACCATCTATCTGATTACAAAGGAGGAGGAGAGGTGGGAAAGAATGACGAAAGATGGAAAACTAACTAAATGCTGGCCGGCCTCACTCTGCTGCACTGCCTCCGGATTCTCCTGGTGACCAGAACCATGACTGATTTAACAAGTGCACGTCTTAAATCACCACCACCATAATCCTTACTGACCTACACACCCAAAAACACACACTTGAATAATTCTAACTCAGGTGGGGGGGGGGGGTGGAAACAAGTAACAACTTAATTGTTTGCCTTGTTTTCTTCTGTACTGTACTTATAGAAATAAACAAACAAGAGAGCAGAGCGTGTAGCCCTGCACACTTCACAGTTCTGCTACTTCTATCAGCAGTCACATCATCAATAAACAATACTGAAGCCGTTCCACTGGCAGCCATGCACGTCTTAACACTGACAGATGTTTGGTGATGTGGTATGCTTTGGATCAGGAGCTGTTTCTCTTCTCCTCCTGTTCTCTGCCCAAGTACAAGTCAATCTTGGTTTCATCTGTTAAAATAATTTTTCCAGAACTGTGCCGGCTCTTTTAGACGTTTTCTGGCAAAGTCTAATCTGACCTTTTTGTTCTTGAGCGTAACCAGGGGTTTGCACCTTGTTGTAAACCCTCTGTATTTACACTCACGAAGGCATCTCTCAACTTTAGACTTTAACAATGAAAACTAGCCAGATGTTGTGAAGGGTTTTCTTAACCAAAGAAAGAAAAAGTCAGTTTTCAGGAAAAATATGAGTAATAATGATGCTTCCCTGTTGCACGTGCAGGTTATCAGCTCATGCAAAGGAGTGTTTACTTGTGAGTGAACTAATGTTCTAACAATGAGAGCTAACAGCCAATAGTCCTCTTTGTTCATTAGAGTTTAGAAAGTAAAAAATAAAAGTCTCCATTATGGGTTCACAGGATCTCAGCCAGACAGACAACATACATGTATGTCACATGATCATCTCCAATGATGGCAAAGAACATGGAGCATATGGTCTCACTCCTCTCCATCTAGTATATACTAACTAGACACATGCTTAGGATAAACATGGTCTCCTGCCATTCTGTTAGCATTAAGTTATTTCAGGTTACGTCATTTTTGCTCCAGACCAAACCCCGACCTCTCTGCGACCTGCGGCTGGCTTAATCCTTGATGAAGTTGTGGAAAATGATTTTTATAAAAGGCTGCTCAATGAAACACCTCACCCAAAGACATGAGGAAATGATAAACACTAGCCTCACACTAGCCATAAAGTAAATAGGTGGCTTTAACGTTTAATATCAAAAACATGAAATTCCAAGATATTCAGGAAGGATTTCACAGCCGTGTGATCAACATGATAACACAGCATGTTAAGATTAAGCTTTTAGGTCCATCCATTCATTTTCTTAACTGCTTGTCCAATTCAGAGAACCACACATGCTCACGTTTACACCTACAGCCAGTTTAGAATCACCAGTGTGACTGAGGGAGGAAGCTGCGGGGCTTGCACAGAACCCACAGGGAGAACATGCAAACGCCACATAAAAAGTCATTCGGAACCCTCTGCTTTCCTATCCTCTGATTAATTAATAATTAATTAACTAATTAATAACAAACACTGAAAAAAATCAGTGTAAGCCTGGCATTAAGTTTCTGTAAGAATCACATGACAGCAACTCAATGCAGTTCGGTGCTCTGAACAAAATCTCTGAGGAATGTTTCCAGCACCTTGTTGAAAAGGGGGTCCAACCCAGCGTGAGCAAGGGGTGTACCTTACAAAGTGTCTGGTGAGTATATGTGTTTGACCCACGCACTTTCATGTCGTGCACCGTTTTCTGGAATTCCAACATCTTGACAGCTTTTGGATGAGTTTTCAGAACATACTTCCTTAGTGCTACAAGCATGAATCCTAGTTACTGACATTACTGGCAACAGTCCCCTGTGATGTCACCAGCAGGCACCATGCAGTAATGAATACTTACATCTAAAATTTAGGCAGCACTGAGAGGCCACATTACATGCAGCCGGTCTGTATATTTGTGTACAGTGTGTATCATTTTCACAGCACGTGAATCATGACACAGTATTTTGATTACTGCCAACTTTTACTGGAGGCATTTTCAGACATATTCTTTTGCAAATGTCAGGCGATGTCTCACTGAGATTACAGCCTGAATCCAGTTGCGCACCGAAGCCACACGGAGCAGCAGCAATAACAACAACACAATGTTATCTTCACCCTCCAGAAAACGTCCATGTAGCACATGTCTGAACTGGCTTGAATTGTTATTGGACTCTTTCTGGGGAGATTAGCAGAGTCTGCGTTCTTTTTCTTAGATGGTCGGGGAAGTTTGCAGCCGCTCTGTGGCTGAGTGTACATGCAGCTGGTCCTTTGTGGTCAGACATCATCTCCTCCGCCTCCTCAAATCTACCAGCATCTTCTCCTCCTCATTGCATGGAGACTCAAAAGAGACCAGCTCTAAGTATCTCTCATTTAAAAAAAAAAAAAAAAAAAAAAAAGTGCTTTTCTCTCGTGGCAAAACACTTCCAAACACATGAGCTAAAGAGGGAGGCGGTAAACAAGGCAAGAGCTCTAATACATGCCGGAGCGGTTTGGTGTGTTTCAAGAGGACAGATTGCACCCACGGGGCCATGGCCAAGTGCACAACACTCTGCTCCACCTTAGTGGACGGGAGCCAGAGGATGACAGTTAAGGCTTTTTAAGTGTGTGCTTCTTCCAGATGGACAATTTAAAATTATGGCGTTAAAAAAAAAAAAGACCGTTTTTGTGAACTGCTTAAAATTCTCTGTTGTAGAGTCAATGTTTCAAAGTAAGTGGAGTTCAAGTAGAAAATGACCCGTCTTCATCAAAACAGCTGTTGACAGATAAATAAATAAATAAATCAGATCTCATAACTTTTCTTTTTATTAGCCGTTCTGGAGCTTGTGATCCTCACCAGTGTTTTTTTTTTTTTTGTTTTTTTTTTCAGACATGCTTGTAAGTGGCTCTTAAGATTGTTGTTCAGTTAGTTCACCACTTTGGTCCAATCAGAAGTATTTCAACACATATTTGAGGGTTTGCCACAAAACTTTGTACAAACCATCTGCGGACAAAGACTCCAGAAACTTTTCATCCAGCCAATATCAGCTCAAACGTTTTTCTGATTCTGGAAAAATAGGAAAGATCTTCTTGATGTATAAATCTGAAATTCTTTACTATCATGAATTTCTAGTAAAATGTCTCACCAGCTTTGCTGCTGTTAGATTATGTGCCCACATTCATGCAACTTTAACCCCAAATCACAATGGACTTTTTGGACTTTTGATCTTATTCCAGCGTCAGGGAAACTTTCAATTTGCTTAATACTGTGACTCTGAGGACTTACCGCAAACGTACACGGGTCACTGACGCGACGTGCATATTTTATGTGTCCGAGTGCAACATTCCTGTTTAATATAAATCATTACATTCATCACTTGTGGGAGTTTGTTCTCTTAATAAACATATTTCAAATATTGAGGTGATCATCTCAGGGTTTTAAATAACATCATTGTTTCATATAAGTGACATTTTTTTTGCACTTGTGCCGCCTAAATTTTGCAACAATTTTCAGTTTAAACATGCTTTTACTTGGACATGTGTATTAATGTTTGTGAGAGCATATGTATGATTTTTGAAATGAAATAAAGTTTTTTATGATGAGTTAATGGTTTACTAGATCTACATCGGTTGCACCACCTGACATTGAAAATGTACCAGCCAGTTGAATTTGGTAAGACGGCTACAAACGTTTTTCTCTATTATTGCTTTTTTTTTTTTTTTTTACTTCATAATAAAAGTGTCATGTTTATAGTTGTGCCACCCTGACATGTGAGAACATACAAAGTGCTGGACAACATTGTTTGAAATGTCTCAACCTCTTTAGAACTACTGGTATTTATAAAGTCTGATTAATTTAACAATAAAACAAATCATGCCAGAAACACCATTTTTAATAGTCTTCTGTTCATTTAAATGCACAGTTGTGGCACCTCATATTTTGGAGTTTTAGATAGCAAGATATAAAATAATATACATAATTTGCACTGAAAATGAATTCAACCTAATGAGGTTTTATAGAATAAACTCCTACAAGCCATGAATTGAAATGATTTGAAACAGAAATTCAGATACAAAACTATGCACGCCATATCAATAACCCACATACATTGTATACATGTAAGTTTACAAAGCTAATTCGCACTATAGCCTCAGCTGCGTCTTGTGTTTTGTGCTGCTTATCACATGCTGACATGCTAAATTGCGTAATCAGCCTGTTAGCACTGTAGCTGTCTCATCCGTCTTGAAATGTGTCGGAGGTCTCCGTAATGTGCTGAGGGTGTGAGAAACTGAATACTTCTGCTTGTTCGTTATTGCACGAGGCTGTGAAGTTTGGCCTGTGGTCTGCACATCTGGTGAAGCATCTCTTCGGGACGATAAGGACCCACCCGTGAACTCAGGTCTGATTTTACACCGTCTCCAAAGAGCAATCCCAACTGCATTTCAATTTTCTTCACCACCTTTTAAATGCCTCCGAGCAGAGTTAATGTGAACCGTTTGGGCATTTTGCTGTAATGTAATCTGTCAGACAGCTGTGTTAGATCAGCTTGGTGTCTGTTCTTGTGCACCCTGCCCTTCCAGTCAGAATGCCCTTAACTTGCAAAGGTCTTTACTTTCTCAGCACATCTGTTCAGCCAAGAAATAAACAGAGCTTCACTCTTAAATCCTCCTGTTTAGTTCAGCTCAGCTGGTTTCTACCTGCAGTGTTCTCTCTCTCTAACGTATGCAACATGTGACGGATGTCACCTGCCAGTGTTAAAACAGGGTGTCACATCCGGACTATACTGCATGGAATTTAAGCAACAATATGACACAAAAAGCAAATAAATGAACAAAACCTTTGACTCTAATACGTCGGTGAAAAGAGACGGAAGTTTGAACCTGGCTTCATCCGATACTCTGAAAAAGTACACACATCAGTGATTTCTGTAAAATTCTAACATTATTTATCTTTAGTCTTCTTTGTAAGCTTTTAATTAATCAGGGTCAGACAGAAAACGTCATTATCGTAGTTTAAACCATCAGTTATCGCCTAGACACTTTCAACAAAAACGCAAAAGAGAGAACAAACAAATCACAGACATGGAAGCAAATAGTTATTCTGCCTCTAGGGATCCATCCATCCATTCATCCATCCATCCATGCTTTATTTATTTATACATAAATAACCAGACGGCAGGTTGGAGCCCCTTTTCTCTTCAGAACTTTAATTCTTCATGGCACGGGTTCAACAAGCTGTTGGAAACAGTCCTCAGATTTTGGTCCATATTGACACGATAGCATCACACAGTAGCTGCAGATTTGTCAGCTGCACATCCATGATGTGAATCTCCCGTTCCACCACATCCCAAAGGTGCTCTATTGGATTGAGGTCTGGTGACTGTGGAGGCCATCTGACTGCAGAAAACTTATTGTCATCGTTTTTTTCCAAATCCTGAGCCTACCATCTGAGAGCTGCAGCCGAAATCGAGACTCATCAGATCAGCCGATGTTTTCCCAATCTGCTGTTGTCCAATTTTGGTGAGCCCGTGTGATTTGTAGCCTCAATTTCCTGTTCTTAGCTGACAGGAGTGTCACCCGGTGTGGTCTTCTGCTGCTTCAAGGTTTGACGTGTTGTGGATGCAGAGATGGTTGATGGAGTCTTGGTTGTAAGAAGTGGTTATTTGAGTTACTGCTTCCTTCTTATCAGCTTGAAGCAGTCTGGCCATTCTCCTCTGATGTCTGACATCAACGAGGCATTTTGTCCCTGCTGCTGCTTAGAGGTTTAAAAATATAAAAGAATCCATTGGCCCAAAGTGCCCAAAAGGCAAACATGGTAATGACTGTGTTTGTGTTAGAACTTCATCACATTTAGGTACCAATTTTTGACTTAAACCTTTTGTTACTGTCCTGATTTGTTTTCGTTATATTTTGTCCTCTGGGCTATGTTAGAACTGCCAATTATCTGGAAACGGAAACACTGACTAAGACTTCATTTGTTTTCAGACATGTGCAAAATGGATCAGCTTATGCTGAGAAGACTAATTCACACAGGAAGTCTGCGCACCTACCACTTCTTCTAATAATGTGAAGTCATTTCTCCACATGATTACCTTCTTTGTCAGTGTTATGCAATGAAGCCATATGCTTCCAATCCACAGGAGAGCACGAATAAGTGCAGGAATTTACCAGAAATGGTTATCTTTCAAGGCAGATAAACACATCAGGGAATAGCTCACCCCCACCAGAGTGTTTGTTTAAAGGTGCCTCTTGAGATACTGGATGGACAAATGATTGTTAGGGAGGGATATGATAGTGAATAAGTACACAAAAGCCATCCGGAGCTGTCCAGAACATGTAATTAAAGCAGCAGCAATGATTCATTCCTTGATGGCTTTATCGTGAAGCAAGATCTTTGGAAAGCAGCGCGGACTCCAGAGAGCTCAAAGTTGTCTCCCCAGAGTCGTGATTTGGTGCATTTCTGCCCTTTGTTTGTGTACGTTGGTGCTCGGGTGGGTTTCCGTGATTGGTGCATCACGCAGTCTCTGCTTCCGCCTTTGTGGTACAACACTGACAGTAACACCGTGGTGTGATGCCGATGCCCGGGACTAGCGTTCCAATCTCTGTTTGTAATGTTACTCACTGGGCTGAATGATGATGTCACTGTCCACAGAGTTTCCACCACAGCACAGGGCCTGTGGAGGGGAAGCGAGTGGGTGTGTGTGCGTGTGTTTCATACATGCAGTCAAAGCAGCTGCGTTTGCACAGAGAAGAGGGTCTGCTGAGCAGAAACACAAAACAGAGGTGGTGTTTTTCATTGGTCTCGCCTTCGGGGACTCACCGTCTGAGCTGGTGTTATTTAAGTCAACAATGAACTCCTGACTTATTCCTGTGTTTGTGTGAATGTGCGCACGCACGCACGCACGCACACAAGTTTCTCCTTTAAGTTATCAGGAGGAGAAAAGAAAAGCCAAATAAAGAAATATAATTCTGAGTGACATACATGAAATATTTTTATTATTATTATTATTATTATTATTTAGCTGGACTACTTTAAGGTTTAAAATAATTTCGGGGAAGGTTAAAGACATTGGGAGGAAGTTTTCTGTTACCAAGGGCAAGTATAGATCTAAAATGTGAGGGCAGGAGTATTTCTGCCAGATAATGATGTTGTGGCATTTGAATTGCTGGGCTGTGCATTTGTAAGTAAGATTTCTTTTGGAGTGAGAGTGTTTTGGATGGGGAATTTCAGGAAGAGGAAAAAAAACAGTAGTTAGAAAATCTAAACACCTTTTGTCTTATCGGGATAAAAGAACAAAGCCTGACATTTAGGTGATATCATTCTCTTGATTTTCCCCGTAAGCGCTGCTGAGATTCAAAATGTAAACTCCCCCTAGGCTAGAGTGCTCTCTGTCAGCTGCACTCACATGTTCCTGTTAAAAACAAAAACAAAACACTACACCCACAATTTTATTTAATGAACAAAAGGGAACGGGGAAACTAATGATGCGACCATGAACTTCAGCATTTGTGTGACTTGTCAATCACAAAAGAAAAACCCACTAAAAAATCTATGCAGAATGGACTTTGTGTTATATTAAATAAGGCCTATTAAAACTATAAAGTCGTGAGGAAAATACTTTCTTCTGAGGTCATACCTAGAGTGAGCAGGGCTGCGGACCTCTAAACAATCAGACCTCTTTTTGCAACCAAAGAGTCACACCCGGTGGGCACTTCTGCTCTGGCTTCATTTTTCAGATCTAAAGGTTACGTTCATCTTTTAAAGTCACGGTCAAAGGAAGGTTTGCCCTCTGTCAGGCTAAGGTTTTATGTGTCAGGATGCAATCTGGTCTGGTTTTTTTTTTTTTTAAATACCACACATGACATATTTCATCACGTCATTATTTATTTAACAAAAATGAAGCCAAAATACAGCATGCAGTGTGTGACAAACTAAGTACAACCTGTGATTCAGCTGTTTGTGGAACCAACAATCACTTGAAGGAACCATTTTCATCAGTCTCTGTGGAAGAATTTGGTCCCACTCTACTTTGCAACATTGCTTCAGTCCATTGATGTTTGCGGGCATTTTTTTTAAATACATAATTCTCATAAAGTCCTGCCGCAGCATTTCAGTCGGGTGTGGACTTTGATGATTGCAAAATCTCCTTTTCTTTTTCAGCTGATCTGTTGTAAATTTGCTGGGATCGTTGTCCTGTTGCATAATTCAATTTAAGCCACGCTTCAATTGTCAGACAGATGTTGTCACATTTGACTTTTGCATTCTTTGGTATGCAGAGAAGTTCATGATTGACTGAATGACTGCCATGTGTCCAGGTCCTGTGGCTTCAAAACAAGCCCAAATCATCACCCCTCCACCACCGTGCTCGATGTGCTGTCTTTTTCTAATTGTACTGCCATGAACTTTAACATTTAGTTGCTTAGTTTTCCACACACTGTTTTTGCATTTTGGCTTAATTTTTGTTAACAATTAACGGCACAGTGTGATATGTCACGCTTTGTAGTTTTGTAGCTCTATTAGAGCTTACAGCTTTCTGTAGTTTCTAACCTCTATCATCAGTTGGGGATAGGCTGGAGCCTATCCCAGCTGACATAGGCTGACCTGTACACACCATGTACGCAGGGCCAGCGCATTTTTTTTTCTCCACAGAACTGCAAATTCAGACTTTTTCTTCTTCTGAAATCTATTAATAAATACATAATATGGACGTCCAACTTGTACTTTTTGTAAAATCACAGCACACTCAGACTTTCACAATGCCTTACCCTTTCATCGTCACATGTGCAAAACGGCAGATGTAACGTTTAGATTGCACTTCTGCAGTGTTCGGTCAGCTGCAGTTCAACCTGATGTACCGTGTCTACATGAAGACAGGGGGAAAAAATGTTATTGCATGAAGATAAATGTGCGTAGAGATGTGCTTGATCACTCACGTATGACTTATTATCTGGATGTACGCTTCACGCCTCCTGCGGTGTCACATTTTCCAGTCTAATGTGTGAACAAATGAAGATGTTCCAACGTTTTCACCGTGAACTACGTAACTGGCTCACGGTCAGATGATGTTAACATCTGCTTCAGGGGAGAAAGAGCTGTAATTATAGGAGGCAAGAAGTGGAGACATCAAACCCATACAAACACACAAATGCATGCACATGCACAGTGAGGTGATGTCACGCTATTTCCGAACTCCTATCATCATCTATTTAATAGTCTTCAAAGCTGCGGGACGAGACAGATTGTGAGTTTGTGTTGTGTCTGAAAAATAATTGCAAAGTAATGCAGGGTGGATGTGTGGCAGGGGTCAGAGGTTGTTACCAAGGTCTGATTGAGTTTTTGGGCCTCCACTTTTTTTGACTTTTGCAGCTTCAGTGTCTTTTTGCTTGTTATAGTTTCTTGTTATGAACAAATTTCCTTTCCAAGAGCATGAGGGGGTTTTATTGGGCTTGTAACGCCACTCTGCTGTGGTGAAGTGTAATGGTGTGCCAAACAGGGAAAGCTTTGGGAAACTCCTTTCATTTCATTCTTAATGTTTTCTCCATGCGCAGAATTATTTCTGCTGGGAAATAATGGCATAAGGGGCATAAGTGTGCCCGTCAACAGGCTGTGAGTCATTCTCTCGCAGCTTGGCAATGATTTTGTCGTGCTGCATTGCCATACACGTGAGTCACGGCAAACCGGCTGTAGCCTATTGTTAGAGCCATAGCCAAATGAAAGTTTGTTATTACAGTAAGTTCATGTTATTTGCCTATCTGAGACATCAAAAATGTGCTCAGGTAAACCAAATAATAGTCACATTCATGTATAAAACATTCTGTGAGCTCAGTGTGCTGTGGTTAAATTGTTTGGCTCTCTGCGCCACAGTCAGTAAAACATTCTGGCATTTCCCTCAGAAAACAGCAAACTACGGCAAATGGTCTGAGGAGGGCTGCAGTCAGTGGAGCCAAATGGAGAGAAGTACTCAGACTGAGACCAAAAAAGGTAGTGAAGAGGAAAGAGGAGAGTGGGGGGATGTTGAAATTGGCAAAAAAAAAAAGATGCAGGGATAACAAATTAAAAGGTGAAATGGTATTCTCGCCCACATGAAATTATTCTCTGATGGTGCAGCTGTAGCAGCACGGTGGAACGGTGGTTAGCGCTGCCGCCTCACGGCAAGAAGCTCCTGGGTTTGAATCCACCATTTGGCCGGGGCCTTTCTGCGTGGAGTTCGCATGTTCTCCCCGTGGCTGCGTGGGTTCTCTCTGGGTACTCCGGCTTCCTTCCACAGTCGTAAAACATGCAGTTAGTGGGGTTAGGTTAATTGGTGATTCTAAATTGCCCATAGGTGTGAATGTAAATGTGAATGTCTGTGTCAGCCCTGCAATAGGCTGGTGAACTGTCCAAGGTGTTGCCCGCCTCTCGCCCCATGACAGCTGGGGTAGGCTCCAGCCTATCAGTTGTAACTTTCCCTTTGCTTTAATGCTGTTTGAACCATTACTCAGAGGACCATGTAGGTTGAAAGCTTTTCCAGCCTTGTGCCTGCGTGGGCTCTCTCTGGGTACTTTGGCTTCCTCACACAGTCCAAAGACACACACGTTAAGGTTAACCAGTGACTCTAAATTGTGAACGTGAAAAGTTGTCTGTTTCTCTCTGTTAGCCCGCGACAGACAGACTGGCGACCTGTCCAGGGTGGGGGGGGGGGGGGGGGGGGGGGGGGGGGGGGGGGGGGGGGGGGGGGGGGGGGGGGGGGGGGGGGGGGGGG
>JAVDPK010001016.1:65695-105668 GCA_034780415.1 Cichlasoma orientale | reverse complement strand
CTGAGCCTGTCAATATCTGCATTAAGTACCAGGTTGAAGTCTCCTCCTATTACCAGTGTGGAGTCCGAGTGATCAGAGAGTATATTCATTCATCACTTTACTGCGTGACTAATACCAGAACATTTATTTATTCATTGCAAAACCGAAGCAGTGTTAAAACTGTTCACCTGACATTAAGCAGCGCTTTGGGGAAAAAGCTGAATAGCGTGTCATTGAATCCATCAGTCTGCCTGCAGCAGCCCTGCACCACCGTGTGGATCACTCTGCTCACCAAAACACGGTTGATGGAATTGGATGAAGAGTTGAACAAGTTACAGTATAACTCCAAAAGGCCTAAGGATCAGAAATAAACACAAATCCATCAATTCTTACTTTCATCGGCTTCTTGATGTGTAAAATCATAAAACTCGACCTGTGAAAGAAGTGAACGCATCATCTGATTTTAGAAACGCATATCAATGTCCACATATTTCTAGACAAACAGCTCACTGACTCTGCCACTGCTGTGGGGTGATGTCACACCAGTACTTGCGGACAGAGAGGATGTCCTTGACAAGGAGGCTGCTATAATCTTCTCCATAGGCCGAACAGCAGTACGAACTCCGCAGAACCTCCAGCACGTGTTTCAGCAGCTCACTGCACTTCAGACGAGGCCCACCTAGAGGAAGAAGAGGATTCTCTAACTGCAGTCTCTACAGTTTATTCGACATGTTTTCCACTAAGTCTGATGAAGTAATGAAAGATCCTGTTTAAATATAAATATATAATAACATTCTCTAATCTATTATGTCAGGCAATCAACTCAAATTGTAATAAATTGCAACCTACTCCTGCACTTACGTTTATTTGCACAGCGGATGAAGTATTTGATCAGGCTGCATATTTCAGCCATCTTCTTCTGCCGTGTGGCCAACGTGGTTGCAGTGATACTGGACTTGCTTGATTGCATGCTTTCCGTCTCCTTCTGGACATAACGCTGCAGAAACCTGATGCAGGACGTGCAAAGCAGAATAGATCGTTTTTTTTACGTAAGCCATTTGTTCTGGCAAATAATTTAACCTAACTTTACCTAAACTCGTTGATGAATTACAAGCATATAGCAGAATATGAAATGAGAACAAATCTTTATGAAATAGCTTTGTAGATGACGCAAAAAAAAAAAAAACTGAAGAAAAATGAAGCTCATATGATGAAAACAGATCAGACCAACCCCTGTTGTCTCAGTACAAAAAAAGGTAGAAAATAGTACCTCCTCTGGAAGCACCTTATATACATTTTATCGCACATTTATACAACTTCAAATGTTCCGAGGCATATTACCTGAAAACAGCATCCCATGTGAGTTGCTTGGAAGCTTTTCCTTTAGTTGATGAGTTACGATCCAGTTCATGCACAATCTCTGGAGATCGAAGAAGCCGTCTGAAGCGCTCAGCTTCTTTCTGGTAGCAAAATGAAGACAAATAACAAGGATTTACATTGTATTGATTAAAACGCGCAATTCAGGTTTATATATTTAGCGCCAATTCACCGCAACAGTCACCTCAAGTTGCTTTATACTGTATGGAAAAGACCCTACAGTATTGGAGAAAACCCCCAACAATCAAGCACTTGGTGACAGTGGGAAGAAACCACCGGCAGAACCAGACTCAGGGAGGGGCAGCCATCTGCCACAATCGGCTGAGGGATGAGGGGAAAGAGAAAAGAAGAAAGAGAGCATAAGGAGACAGGGCAAAACACAGACTAAGAGAGAGAGAAGACAAGTGTGTAATGACATGCTGCAGTGGTATATAAACACATGGGGAGTGAAAAGAGGCTGATCATCACATGAAGTCCTGCAGCAGTCTGAGCCTATAGCAGCATAGCTAAGGGATGGTTCACGGTCACCTCATCCAGCCCTAATTGTAAGCTTTATCAAAAAGGAAAGTTTTGAGCCTTATCTTAAAAACAGAGTCTCCATCTCCCGAATCCAAACTGGGAGCTGGTTCCACAGGAGAGGGGCCTGAAAGCTGAAGGCTCTGACTCCCAGTCTACTTTTAAATAACCTAGGAACCACAAGTAAGCCAGCGGTATGAGAGCAAAGAGTTCTGTTAGGATAATAAGACACTATGAGGTCTTTAACATATGAAGGGACTTGAGGACAAGGATTTTAAATTCAGTTCTGTTCAATAAATATGTATAAAGTGCAACAACTGAGAACTTGTGGGCCTATACAAATGATAAACATACTAATTTGGCCAGCAGCCAATATATTTCTTTCTTATTTTGTTTTTGTTGTTATTTGTGCCAAGGAATCAAAGAAATCTTTATTATTTAAAAAAAACAACAGATTTTAGAGTCTTTCAGCTGTTCATTACACTACCTTTGTATACTTATTCAGTGTAACATCAATATGATATAAGCCACAGCTAAATGTCATCTTATTTGCAGGTGGGCAAGACTGACGCTGACGTTCAGCAGAAGTATCAGCGGTGCAGTCTGAGGTTGGCCTCAAAAGCAGTGGTTCTCACTGAGTGAGATACTTCAGGCTAAGAAGAGTTCAGAAGGAAGTGGCTGAAAAAGCGAATTAAGGGATGGCTGTGGTGGTTGTTGGTGTTAGGCTGCTTTGTCATGGGGCCAATTGGGGATTTGTTCTACTTATTTAAAGTACACTGAATCAGCTATGAGTTTCATCATTTGAGTTTTAAAATGCATTTTATGTACTAGTAGGAGTTTTCACCTTCCTCTCTGTAGCTTTGTCATTCTCGAGTCCTCTGCAGCAGGCCAGGAGATCATGAAGAGCCAGACTCATGGTGCCTCACCGTGGATGTACACACTGCAGGGACAAGAGCTGTTATTCTTCCGCTTTATACCCCCACTATTTTTACTTACTAGGCACTGTAGATAGCTACCATTCAACCCAAGCACTAATCACTGCGTTTGCTCATGCAAACACTTTAGCAACACCACACTGGCAGGTTAGCTTTTTAACTCCATTCACAAACGTCCATTCAAACACCTGAGCTGTTTTAGGTCTGTTCACTGACCTCAAACGACTACAGCGATTCCAGCTGCGGAGCTGTCACACATGCAGATGCAGGTGCTAGATGAGGTTAGGCACAGTGCTACTATCCATGCCATAACAACTTTGCCATCTTGTAGAGCCACGCACACGCACGCACACGTACCCTACGTGTGATATTCCCGCCCCAGCAGCAAGGACGAGCTGCTCACATTACTTCCTTGTCATGCCTGGCATTGAGTGAGTCCATTCGCTTTACTGTCGACATGAAAACAAACGTAATGGTTTGAAAGGTCATGTGTTATTGAAGTGGTATATGACCCGTTGAAGTCACGTTCAACCTATAAATTTCAGTATATATAAGTAAAACACTACAGAGTGTTATGGAGTTTGACTTTTTCAAATCGGACTACAACTACCACAATTCCAAACGGCAGCTCGTGCTTGATACTTCCGGGTTATACGTGCTTGAGTTCCCCGCCTTTTGAGTATAGAAGCAGTATTGTGAAGACGTCGCCTTCACAATAATATCACTGACGTCGTTTAGTTTCAGTCCGTATATCCAGTTTCTCGGAGTCTTTTCCTGAACATGGAGTTACCTTTTCACTATTGAGGCCGTTTTTATCAACAATTAGTCGGTCATGTTGCTGCCGTCCGACGTTGCTCGACTTGTTTTGGGTAAGTCTAGTCGTACATAGCAGACGACATGTAGCTGTAGGGTTAGCCAGCAGTGACAGTGGAGTGGACAGTGGTAAATGGATGGTTTAAATCTTACAGTCGTTGATGGTTGATTAGCTGGCAGTCTGAGGGTAACCTTTAGTTGTAATGCTGACTGAAGTGCTTGCTAACGTCCTTCCCCCAGGGTACCTCCAAGAGGAGGGACTGCCAGCTACAAGCCAAGCTTTCATTCATGAGAGCCCCAACCTGAAAGAGTATGCCGAGCACACTACAGGAGATGGGACTATTCCTGCTTGCGTTTTTGTAAGTGCCCCCACAACCACACACCTTATAATCCTCCTCACAGCCTGAACCGTCATGATGGTAGCTGACTATATTTACGTTTCATCTTTCCTCTCACAGTCTATCTTTGGGAAGGGCCTGACAACGATTTTAAATGAGTATGTAGCTGCTAAAACAAAGGGTAAGCCGTTTAGCCAACGCCTTAAGTATTTGTTTTATCGTTTGTAACCGAGTGTTATTCGTAGGCCGCGCTTGTGTTGCTGATAATTACTCATACTTTCAACAGAGTCCTGTCATGAGGTTCCTGTCGTGATGACTTCATTATGGAAAAAGTTGGATTTTACACTCAACCAAATTAAGTAATGATCTTCACTAATAATTGTGCAGAAATATGGGATGCATTGAGCTAATTTCAAAATTGATGATTAAAATGTCAATCAGTGCTGATATTATTTGTTAGTTGTTGTGACACAAAACATAAACCTCTATTGCTGTGTTTCTGAACATTAAAACTTGCAATGAATTGTTGGGTATTTTTCTGCATCTTTCCTTAGGTCATTGCAGAATTCCCCTGCCGTATCAGCGTGTCAAAGAAGTAAGTTTGTTTTGATGTAATAACCTAATATATGGAAGTGTAGCTGAAAGTGTCGTGTAATGCAGCGATGCATTAATGTGCAAGTGCACATACGAAACAGGAACAGAAACTTTTTGAAATATAAAGAACTTCTCAATAAAAACATAGCCTATACATCAAATTTGGAATTTATCACTGTCATTGCTTACAGTAGTCTAATAGTGTCTTAGCATTCATTTTTACATGTAACCCGTTTACTCAGCTTCAGCCTTTGTCTGTTGCAGCACGTTCACGTATTGGACTGGCGAACTTGGCTAGACAGCGGGTCCTCACCGTGGCTTCTGCTGGTGGTGTGGTCTGCTCATCAGTTTCTGAGACGAGCTCCATCAGCCCTGCGCATACATCTCACAGCATGCTTGGCCACTCGACCCCGGTGTGCTACAGTGGTCCGAACACCAGACCAGCTTCTGGCAGTGGCACGAATCAGCATATTAATGACAGCAGCAGATTAATGAATACACCCAGTCAGTATCAGAACATATAATTGAGTACATATGTCGGTTTATTTAATATAGTTGAGGTGTTTTTGTTTTAATGTTTTTCTCAGTCTTTTCTCTCAGTAAGTAGTACTGACACCCTTTGCAGCACTGGCTATTTTCCTTACTGTGAAGACATGGAATTTATGGTTTAACCTAACATGTTAGAGCTGCTTATATGTGCAATCATGTATTTGTATGATGACCACAGCTTTCATCACTTTCTTTATGACTTTTTAAAAATATAGTAGGTCTATGAGCTCATTATTGGTTTGAATGCATGTAGGCTAGCTAAGCCATAAAATATAGCTTTTTAATAATACATATTAAAACCAACATCATTTATCCATTACAGGGGATTCGCCTGTGCAGATCATTGTTTCAGAGCATCGGCTAAATCCATGCCCAATGTCTCCTGGTCGAAGGAAATGGTAAGAATAGTTGTTAATGCTTTACTATTGTTGTTGTGAACTAAGCATCAGTCCAGAGTGCTAAAGACAGACTTAAGTAGATGGAAAAATATGTTGTACACAAATTGTGCACAGACCTGGCTTTTAATTCCGATGACTGAGTTCCCTGTAGATGTGACAGTTGCATTGAAAAAACCTTTTACACTGCAGAAAATTTGAGTAATGCTTGCTGAAAAAGCAAAGGAGTATATAGTGTATAGTATAAACCAGAATGTCAGTGATGTAGTAGCTCCTCTGGCTCAAGATACATCACAAATTGGACAAATTAGTCCTTACAATGACTAATGTGACCTTGACCTTGAGCACAATTATTGTGTGCAAGTTTAAATTAAATTCTGACTAGTACTCTAGGAGTAGTGATTCTTGTAAATTGTGGATGGACAGACAATGAATGCCTTACCATTGAATAAGGTCCTGTGTCCTTTCGCTGAATAAGCTAAAAACATTAATTGTATAATTGTAGTTCATTTCAAATGACATAAATCGGTCAAAAGACTTGAATTATTATGTTATTCCTGTCACGGCCAGTCAAAATGTCCACAGTCAGGTGGAGCTTAATGTTTTATTAGTATTTTTTTTTTATGTTTGAGTCCTGATTGATTATCTTCTGCATGTTTTATTTTTGTTTAATTTTAACTTTATTGTGCTCATATCATTATCCCCATGGCTTGTTCAAATTGCTGCCTACTCTAGAATTTTTTTTCTATTGCTTCCAGGGACACACCCAGAAAGAGAAGTGGTGCTCCGAGTGGCTCCAGCGTCCCGGGCAGGTCCACCACGACTGCTAGCAGCATCAGTGCAGAACCCCAGCCTGAAGAGGTTGTTGATGAAAACTTCCCTGTAAGTATCCCAGTGATGCTGGGCTTCCTAAACACTGAGAAAACCCTTTTTATACAAATGGTTTCACTCATGCAATCATGCAATCCATCCTGTACAAAACAAAATTATTGGTTGGGCCCCTGAGGTTTTTTTTGGACAATGATACAATTTATGTAATTTTGTCTCTGTACAACGCCACTGTGGATTTTAAGTCATCCAATCAAGATTTTATTGAAGTGCAGACTTCCAGCTTTAATTCAAGGGGCTTTACACAAACTTTGAAACTGAGCCACTAGTGTTTATTGATGATGTGACTGCTGATAGAAGTATCAGGATGAATTCTTAAGTTCACACTTATGCTCTCTATTATCCAAGTATTAGGAACAATCTTTTTATTTGGTACAGCATAAATTAGTTTATTTTGAAGGATGGCTGGCCTCTCCCTTAGAGATGGGGTGAGGAGCTCAGTAATTTGAAAAGGACATTTAGGGAGCCAGTTGAGGTGGTTTGGGGATTTGACTAGGATGCCCCCTGGATGCTTCCTATGTCGGGTGTTTTAGGCATGTCCTACTGGGTGACCGGGGCAGAACCAGGACATTCTTGTGAGATTAAATCTCTCAGCTGGCTTGGGAATCTTCCAGATGAGCTGGAAGAGGTGGCCAGGGTGAGGGAAGTCTGGTCTTCTCTGCTTCGGCTGCTGCCCCTGCGACCCGAACCCGGATGAGCAGTAAAATATGGATGGATGGATTTATATTTAAAATGGAAAGTCTGCACTTCATCACATATTGATTACTTGAATCTAAAATCCATTGACAATGTCCAAAAACTTGCGGATCTAACTGTATTAGATAAATTACTGTCTAGCAAACTGAACAGTCATTTATCTCTGTATCTTTAGACGCAAAGGAGAAGCACACTTTATTGCATTAGAAATTACATACTCTGTATTCATCCCAATCTTTACAGCAACTTGTTATACAAAATGCACGTGACAAGATACTGGGTGACAGATCATTACAAGAGAAGCTTGCTGAAAACATCAACAAAATCCTTGCAAAGTAAGTAACAAGATGCAACTCTTCGTTGCCTCTGCATGTGTGTGAAGTTGTTGGGATGTATTCTGCACAGTCTTGCTAATGACTGTGCTGTTTTCTACTCCATTTCATCACTACTGTCAGTGAGCCGGTGCCCCAAACATCAAAGGGTTCTTCAAGTACAGTTGAGACAGACCAGTCTATAGATGAAATCCTAGGATTACAGGTACATTTTTTTCCTAAAATCTTGCTTATGGTAGTTTCACTTCATTAATCCCTGCTTATTTTTCTGTGGGATGTACCAATATTTACTCATATATACATTTTCAGGGGGAAATTCATATGAGTGATGACGCCATCCATGACATTTTGGAGCAAACCGAGTCTGACCCGGCTTTTCAAGCTCTCTTTGACCTCTTTGACTACAGTAACTGTGACCTAATTTACCTTAATTTGTTTTTAGTCAGAGTACCTCTGAGTAATGGTTCTCAACTGTGTATAACAATATAATCAAAGAACCTCTTGTAAGACTTATTATAAATTTACACTTGCAGATAAAACTAGATTCACAGATGGAGAAACAGGAGATGGCGATACGAGCAGTAGTCCAGAAGAGACCGACAGTGCTGGGCCTTCATCTACAGTCAGACCCCTTCAAAATGTTGATACAGGTATTCTATCACAATCTAAAAGTAGACTCATAAAAGGATGACATATGTAAATGCCTGGAGGAAGTCTGAAAGAGGCTGAAAAGGTGTAAGGCTTAAGTTTCTTGAGCTTCTAACACTAAATGTGATTTGTTGGATGTGCTGTAAAACAAAGCCAAAAATCCAGAGTATTTAGTTCACTTCAATTCCAGTGCCTGAATTAGGAATAATTATAGAGTGGAAAATCTAGCCATCACGAAGAGGTGGAATGCACTTTGAGAAAGTCTCTTCTGCAAGATATTTGTAGTGTTGTTCACAGTTGTGTTGAGAATTATGTGGAAAAAGAGTAGTTATGAGTTTCAGAAGGTTACAGAAACAGTCCTGCCACTTGGCCCTCATAACACTTTCATGATTGATGTATTAAATCAATTATGAAACTTCGGTGAAAAGTACAGAAGTTTTTCCAAGTTTAAATAACTTTCTATGTAAGGTATGTGTGTCGTTACAGTATCATCCTTAAATTAGTCGAACAGGTTGTCTTTTTAAAAAAAAAATTATTTTAAACATCTCCTGACTTGGCACTATGTTCGTTCAGTTATTATTTCCCTATTGAAGAGGGATCTGCCTAAACAACAGGGAGAATAGGGACAAACTAATCACTGAAATCTTTTTTTGTCTTCTTTTTATTCAGGTGCCACACACAGCGACTCAGCTGCTTCAGATACAACACCAGTGACGGTGAAGGTGAAAGCTGGGCAAGAGCGAAAGACGAGGAAGCCCACTGCTACAACACTGTTAAAGAAAACAGTTCTTGGCCCCAGTGGCAGACCCTCCAGGATTGAGAACAGTTCAGCCAGACTGATAGTGAGTCAAGGGGATCCCCGAGGTGTCTCATGTGCTCCAGCGAACTCAAACAGAAAAGAAAAAGATCCTCTTTTCAATAATAGTGTTAACGAAACACCAATGGATATTGATGAACCCCTGAATACACCTCCTCCTCCTCCTTTGGACAGTTTGTCCACTCAGGAGCCTCCCACAAAGGACACCATTTCCATCGCACACGTCTTTGGTGAATCATCCACAGATCCCTCACCAATAGACACTGGTGCTTTTCCTGCTCCTGAGGAGACATCAGCCTCAAATGTGGACAACCAAAAGGAACCTATACAATCACAAGAGTCTAAAGATCAACCTGCCACAGCCACCGCTCCATCTTTGTCTCCCGTACATGTTCAGCTGAACACCAGTCTAGTGCCAACCGCTGAACTACCTAGGACAAGCAATAGAGGAGACACTCTGCCAGTTTCTACTTTCTCGGTAACATCTGAATCTGTCTCAAAAACATCATCTTCTACAGATACTACAGTTCCTGCTGTCTCACCCTTGTCGGCTTCTGTTGTGGCGGCAACACCTGCCACACCCACATCTGCTTCTACCTCTGCAACTCCAACAGCTGCACATGCCTCATTCACAGCTGTCTCACCCGCATCCTCGTCTTCCCTGTGTGCCCCTGTTTCTTCTCCTCCTGTAGCTTCAGTTGCAGCAACAGCTGATCTGTTAACCACAAGCAAGGCTGCAACAGACCCCAGTAATGTACTGTCTTTGAAGATAATCATAAGTGATAACCAGGATGAAGGTTCTACCAGTGACACAGCCTTGAACCAGGCAATTTCCAGCATTTCTGGAGACAAGATTCCTACCATCTACCTTTCCTCTCCAGCTAAGTCGGTGGGATGCCCAGAAACTCCAAAGGCCAACATGGATGAGGTGGCGCAGGCAGTTAGTGGCTTACAAAGATCTGAGGCATTTGCTAGTCCTCTCAGCAGCAAGGCCGGAGCAGTAAATGCATCCCCATTAATTGGGACATCACAGACCCCGCAAAGCTATATAATTCAACTACCACTGGATGCCACTAATACTGCCCTTCAAGGAACCAGCTATTTCCTTGTAACAGAACCCCCAACTGCCGATGCTGAAAGCAGGCAGGTGCTACTGCCTTCTGGTGTCTCAAAGGGACAGCCTTTGCCCACAAATCAGTATGCAGTGACAACACCAACTCGCTCTCCAAGTTTCTCCACCGGTAAGAGACAGACGACTGCAAAACTGAGTTATCTTACAAAAATTAAAACTCTAGTTGAATGTGAGGTTTACCTTTTATGTAAGAATGTTTCATTTGTCACTTTTACTGTATAAAAAGGTGTTAATATTAAGTAAGCAATATGCAGTGTACAACAACATAAGTTTTCACATTAACGTTTGTTTTGAGTTTGTAGAACATCCTTGTCTAACTTGACAGTCACAGTTTAAGACAGTGTTAAGATATTGAACCATTAATGTATTATCAGTAATTAATCAATTAATTTGCACTGTAAAACTAACCAATTACACAAAGGGACAAAGAGGATGCAATTTTGCTTAAATACAGTAAAAAAAAAAAAAAAAGTCTCATAAGAAAAAAAAAATAATGGCAACAGGCTGTGTCCTCATGGTCAATCCTTTTTCTTACCTTTAGTTAACGTTGTTAGTATGGTAATGATCAATTATCAATTATTTGTGTTCTTGTTTGAAGGGTCAACACTCATCTTGCCATCGCCTGTTAAGCCCATGGTGCTTCCTGTTTCTGTTGTGGGACCAAATACTCTGGGGAAGGTGCAGATGGTGTCCAATCAAGTAAGATAATTTTACTGTTAGTCAGAGCATATGGTTCAGAGTTAAACATATTTCCTTTCTCACTGTTTTCATCAGAACAATGGAATCATTATTTTATCTTATCTACTAAGATAAAGCTACTTTGTCTTATCTTAAGACAAAGTAGCTTGAGGTTGATTGGTTAGATTTTCATGAAAGTGACTAAGCATTTCATGTCCAAAGAAAACCTTGACTTTGTGAGTTGTTGTTTTTTTGTTTTTTTTGTTTTGTTTTTTTGTAAACCAGTCTCAGACCAAATTGGCCCCTAAATTAACAATAAGCATCCAAACTGACAGCAATGTTTATGATATTTTGGTTTTCAAAATATTAAATCTCAGTGTTGTCTGTTGATGACATTTAGACTTGGAGTTAAAATCTTTTTCCACTTTCAGGTCAAGGTGTTAACTTTGCTTTGCACATAAGACATCTTGTAAACTGGCAGTTTGCCATATAATGTATCATTACATATTTAGCCTTTGCAAGAGGATCAACATGCTCTTTAACCCTTACCTACTGTTTATATTCTATGCCTTCACAGTATGGTCCAGGTCAGTTTTGACCAAGACCAATAATTTGCTCATAGGTGTGTACCAAAATTTGAACTACAGATCTTTTTAGAATGTATGAATAGCCTGTGTGACATAAATGGATGATTATTCCTTAATTGATGTCTCGAAAAGTAAATGGTGTCTTTTCTGGGATTTACAACATTTGTTTTTTTTGCGGAAAACATTTTCACTCAGTGTCGCGCCCAATGTAAAACATGAAAACATAAGAGAAATAACTATTTAAATATATTTTATTGAAAGTCAAAATGGAAAGAAATTTCTAGAACTGTTGGGATGTAGTGTATATAACCATTAAACACTGTCTTTACTCTTATAAAAATCCTCATAACTGCCCTCCATAATTATCAGTATTAATTCAACATTAATTAACACTTAGAACACACAAAAAATGCTTATTGCAAACTAGTCTGTGTGCATTCAAAGCAGTGGTATGTTTGGTATGTTTGCTAACAGTCCAAGACTTTATGAATGTGTAATGCTCTACTGCCACAAGGAGCCTCCATTGGCTCCAGATATAAACCACATTAACCAATTCATTGTTACATTTACAGCTTGTTGCCATACCAAATCCTGTATCAGTAGAGCAGACAGAAACCATCCCATCCAAAACTCCCACACTTGCGAGTAAACAAATTCCAGCTGCTGGTAAGTTACAGGTTAATCTGCTCTCTGCATGCTAAAGATGGGTAAAACATTAAAAATTACATTATGTTATCAAAGAATGGTTTAATTACAGTCCCTCACTTCTCTAAATTCTAGGCACTGAGACACATCTGGGCAGCAAGGTGGTTCAACTTATGTCTGCTGAAAACACGGGCCAGCAGGATGCAGCAAAAGGTGCCAGTCACAGGAGAATTTTGTGTTTTGATGCTTCTGCAGAAGTTCAACCACAAACTGCTAAAACAACTAAAACCAGCGCAGCTATGACTCCAAGTACATCCACGTCAACATCTGTCCAGCCGACTGAGAAAACTAGTACAGAGTCGGTTGTTCGAACAAGACCTACTATTCTGGGTGGCAACAAACCCAAGAGGAGGATAGAAACTGTCAGGTGTTTATCAGGTCCACAGGCTGGCTTAGTGAATGAGCCCTTTTCTTTACAACAGCATCAAAAAGACCTTGTTAAAAAGAACTCTCGTAAACAGGATCATAACATCCACAAGCAAGAGTCTCAAAGTGCCAGTACCAGCAATGCTGATGCTTCAAAGGCTGAGGCTGGTAAAAAGTCAGAATCAGAAAAAAGATCAAAATCTGTTGAGAGGAAACATAGTTACAATGCGTGTAATGATGAGGATTCTCATAACTCCAGGTCAGTGTCTGATTCTGCACTGAAATCAGGAAGTAGGAAGGAAAAAGAGGAAAGCAGCAGGAAAGAATCTGCAGAAAAAGCGCCTTTGAAATCACGCGAGGGACGTGCAGAGAAGAAGACTCCCTCTCAGGAGATGCCAAATGTCACAGCTAACAAGGAGAATGAAATGAAGGGTAGCATGCAAGAGCAACAACAACAATCAGCACCTTCATCCTCAGCGTCAAGAGACTTGAGCCCTCCAGCTGTCACCCAGCCAGCAACTCAGAGTCAGTACAAAGCTACAAAAACCCCGTCAAAAACCAGTTCTCTGGCTAAACAGGCAGCTGAGATGCTTCATGACATTCAAGGGCTCTGCTCTCCTTCAACTCCAGTCAAAGGGCTTGGAGCGGGCTGTTCAGACCTTCCCGGGACCGGCGGTAAGCAGGAAGCGCCTGCCGATTGTCCCAGGACTCCTTCTCGACAAAAGGGAAAGGGTAAAGACGGAGAAGGCACTCCCAAGCATCTAATGCCTCCCAACACCCCAGATGTACCTAGCTGCAGCCCTGCAAGTGAAGCCGGCAGTGAAAACAGCATTAACATGGCTGCTCACACACTCATGATTCTTTCACGTGCTGCCATCGCCAGGACAGGCAGTCCACTGAAGGACAGTTTGCGTCAGGAGGGAGTAGGAGAAAAGTCGCCTACCAGCTCGAAGAATTCTAAGAAACGCAAACAGCCTATTTCGACATCCAGCCCCCCTCCAAAGAAAGAGTCAAAACAATCTCCCAGCAAAAAGAAAGACCGGGTAAGTACAGCACTGTTGTTTTTCTTATGAGTGCTTAAGCCACACTTTACATGAGCAGGTCATGTATGCAGACTATAAAAGGACTGCATTAGCAGTTTAGAGATGGAACAGATTTAGCAGCAACAATTCTTATTCTTGTGATTATATTTGTCTTTTTTTGCTCTTTAGTTTGTATCCATTCAACACCTTGTTTGTATTTTGGCGCGTAATGAGCATCAAAGCCACACGGGGCCACAAATGTTTTCCTTTGTTGATAACGTGCAGAGACCCGATTCTGTATCAGTCTTTTTTTAAGGTGTTTATAATTTATTTATGATATATCAAAAAAAAAAAAAAGAATTCAATCTGATTTAAAAGTAGTCTTGTTATTGGCAAAGTAATTCATGGTGCCTTCAAAATGTGCTCGTTTGGGGCAATATAGTACATTTGCAGTATAATGAAGGAATGAGGTGTTTGGGCAAATACACAGCCGGTTTACTGAGCGCTGCGGGCAGACCCCTAACGGCCTGGGGCCCTGTGCGGTTGCCAGCCTTGCATGGTAACAAGCTGTGTGTCTGTTTTGAAAGCCTCATAGAAACCTTCTTGCCAAATATGAGGACTGCTCATTGAAAAAAAGTCTTTGACACTGCACATCCTTTGGTCCCCAGCATTAAACCTGCCAAGTGTAAACTAGATGTTGAGTTGTGTAGAAAAGCAAAGCCAGTGAAGACAAACGCTCAGAATTTTTTTTTCATTTATTAGTTAGATAAAGGCAGAAGTTTGATAATTCGTTTTGTCATGTAACTGATTTATTGCTTTATTTATTTCTTTTTTTTCTTGCAGGAAAGGAAGAAAATTATAGATTATTTTCCCCAAGACTTGGATGTGGATAAGTTCCTGTCTTCACTTCACTATGATGAATGAAACTGGACACACCAACAGGAAAGGACTGCTATCACTTACTTGGGTTACTATCCAGGAATGGAACGAGCCATCTGCTAACACAGTACCTATGGTTCCTATTAATAATTTTGCCTGAGACATAAAAGTTGGAATGTATTTTTCAGCTTATGTAGGAATTTGGCATTTCTTCCCCCCCAGTGTAGGTGATCTGGAACATAATCCTGTTGCAGCAGTAGCAAAGTAACTATTGCACTTTCCATTTGTTTTAGTCTTTGTACTCAGTAATGAAGAGGACATTCATTTACATTCTGACTTACAGTGTTTGAACAGTTTTGATTTTGGGCACTTTGACAGAGTGGGTGCATGTCGTTAATGGTCAACTCAAAGAATTGCCTTGGTCAATATTTGACTCCTTTGATAAATACCGACCTATTGTGCACTGACAAATAGGTCGGTATCTAAAAGTACACTTTGGAATATGTTTCAATCATAAATTTTAAAAACACTGAAGTATAGCGCTCGTTTTTGAGTTGAGAAGAGTTTTGTTATTTGAAAAATAAAAAAGGAATGTGAATATATATATATATATATTTTGGTAGCACATATGCATGTATAGTTCTTCCTTTTTTGGCAAAATCAGATGCATTGTAGAAGCTGTTCAGATTTGCATACTCAGACTTCATCTTAATAAAAGAACAAAAATTGTGTTTTGTCTTTTGTGTACATTTAAAGCCTATTTACTAAGTTTCTAGAAAGACTAAAAGAACAACTGTTTTTCAAGTTTTTTTTGCTCCAAAGTGCAAATGTAGTTTGAAGGCTGGGCCATCACAACATGGGATGATTAAGGAATTGTGGAGCTCTGGAAAGTATGAAGTTTACGCCCCATACAAACACCAGGAAGTTCAGATTTTTTTGTCAGCGTTGGCCTTCAAGGGCTGAAAAAATGTGGAGGAAAGCCTTCAAGGATACCTACTCATGCCCCATTTGCGCTGCCCTGAGCACTGATGGCCATAACATAAGCTCAGGCAGTGGTACTGATTTGTTGATTCTACTGGTACCAATGCAGTTTACCTGTACCACATGACTTAAGGTAAAAGTTCACCTTTTGACCTTTCAAGCATTTTCAGTGATTGTGTAATAAAAATGTCAAGGAATGTGTAGAAGTCACACGTATGCGATAATATAAATGCAGAGTTGCATTACCACGGTTAGTGTTACAGTTGCCAACCCCCAATCCCTGTTTCGGCAAATCTGGCAACCTCCCATTGGACCGCTCCTCACAAGGAACGGAAATAAACGTCACATCGATTTAACATTAAAAGTCGTTTATGAGCTGAAGCATGTGATTTCATCTTTAGTTATCATCTACACCATGACTCCCTTCCACATTTGCACAATCAATTATTTCACAAAATGAAGTAAACAAAAGCTTTTGTAAAGAGTATTTTTCAGGGCTGGACCAGTCGCGCTGGTTTTACTTTGACACCTGCCAGCGTTTGTTTCCGGGTGAAGAGGACGGGAACGAGGTACGGATGTCATTTAATTTTAACAAACATTTCTCTCTTTCTGACCTGTATAGCGTGTGTTTTTTATTACTACAACGGTATAGCGGCAACAGTTGTTTTAAACATTTCTGGGTGAGTATAGGGACTCGTTATTGAGTTTAAATGCCGTACTTTGATGTAGAGATTCCCGACGTCACTAGCTCAGTCGTCAGTATTTTGGCTAACCGGTTAGCATGTGAAGGGTTGTGGTGTGCACGTAATTAGCGTGATATCTACTTACAGACTGACCTACGGAAAGACGACAACTTCTGTCAGCTGTTGCCCTTACTCTTTTAAGGCAGCCTGTAATACTTTGGCTTTCGCCTCGCTACTTTCTGTGCTTTCTCTCTCAGCCTGAATTTGAATGTCAGCTAACCGGCGTGTGGACGAAATGTTCACACTGGCAGATATTTTATTGGTTCAGAGCCGCTGATAAGGATTTTGTTACTGGTACGATTCCTACACAGTCTCTGTTGTTGTAATCTGTTGGCCGCTGAGAAACGGGGACACGGGGAGGACACTGTGTAACGAGAAACACCAACTTGTCCTCATCCTCCTTTCTTGTCCTAGACTGCCTGACCTGCCAAACGGTGACTGACATGGCAGCCAATGGAGCAAGCTGTGAGCAGCCTCAGAAACGCGTAGGAGCGAAAGACAAACTTAATGGCAAATCTGCAGGTGAGCTCTAACTTTGAAAATATCAAGTGTCCCTGTTGTGTAACCTTTGACACAGAGTAGCACAACAATCACTTCACGGCATGCACAGACTTACAAACACACTGATCGACTCTGGGTTGCTTTCACCTTTCATAGGTGCAAACAACTTGCCCAAGTACACTTATTATGTATTTAGCATTATTAATTCAAGAAGATGTATCTGTAAGTATTACGGAGTGTGAAGAAGATTTCAATTCTTTTTGTTCTCCAGACTTGTTGTTAAGAGAGAGGAGACAGAAAGATAAGGAGGAGCGTCTGTCTCTGGTATTGTGGAGGAGACCTGTCACCACTCTGCATTACTTTCTCCTGGAGACCCTCCTTAAGCTAAAGGAGTGGACGTTTCAGTAAGACATTAAAGGTTTTTCCTAGTGTGCCATACTTTGTTGTGCTGTTTGTTTTTCTTAAAATAAAATTGGCCACTGGTTTACCAACCAGTAGACGTTCCCTGTGATTTCAGCTGTTTATATATTTTAAAAAAATTGTTGTTCTGTCTCAGAGAAGGTGGATTTGTACATTTTAGTGACCATTAATTTACAATAAAGACACATTTATGGGGAGAGTGCAGTGGGAAAAACCCTTATATAGGAAGCTGGGAAAAAGATGTGATCATTTTGTTTTCTTGCTTTCCGATTCAGGCTTTGGCAGCAACGAGGCATGGTGTTCCTGTGTTTGGTGTTATGTTCTCTCTTCTCCATCACTTATTCAGCTGAGGGAGATCACCAGCAAGTAAGAATCGACTTGATTTGCTTTCTTAAAGACTTAAAGAATCAGCTCAGTTGCTTCATCACCGGCAAGTTTAAAGGTTAATGATGAGTCACTTTTTATCTGACTCGAGACTTTCTGAGAATAAACTTTGTGTTGGGAGATAGTGCAGTGTGCTCTGTTGTCAGGTAACCCTTGATCATACATTTAGCTGCCTAAACGTTGTTTACAAATTCAACTGTGGAATGTTCTGTCATGGTCCAGTTATAACACCACAGACCTTCCATGGGCCATTGACTGTGGCCTAATCATTAACCTAGTACAGCAGGTCAAACATAGTAGATGAGCAGAAAAAAAATAAGCCAATTATAAAGCAATTATAAATGTATTATAAAATACTAAAATAAGGTAATGCAGTTAAAACATTTTAAATTATTCGTTTGATCGTAATTGTAAATGTTATCATTATCATGATAACATTTAAGACAGAGTTCCCCTGTAAAAGAGTGTAATGAATATTAGTCCAATGCTGCTTTTTTTTTTTTTTTGTCCTAAGACAGTATAATTATTGAAAGGCTAAAATAGTTATTAACTTTCAGTGTAGTTTATTGTAGAGGTGCGCAATGTGACAATCTGATTTTGGCACTTGGTACTTTTTAGAGCGATCATATAATACAAGCTGTATGATTAAGCAAATACACAACAGCGCTGCGTGAGTGTTTTGTCACATTGCATGAGCCAAATGAAGATATCTTTTGTCTCATTTATCATTGTGGTGCCGCCTCTCTCTTTAGAAAATTCATGTAAACCTTACCAGCTTAGACAGCAGCCACCCTCTCTGTCCAGCAGTGTTGTCTCCGTGATTCCACATCAGCAGCAGGAAGAGGAGGAGGAGGGGATAGATGACTGATAGTGATTGGGGTTTTCACTCTTTCTAAACTTCACTCTGTTATTGTTGTAGCAGAGATAAAATGATCGGTTATGGTCAAAAATGTCGCAATTAGTCAAAAATGAAAACAGGAATAAGAGAGTTGTGATTCAGGCCTTTTACCCTTGAGTAAAAGTGACTTCCTCTGTGACCAGACAACATATGCACACTGAAATCATGTGAGGACAGATGTTCAGCTAAATCTGAAAGCAAGATTGTGATTCAGCTTGTGGAGATTCCACCCCAAAAGATCATCATCTTTTGGTCTAATTCCCCACCTCTAGAGTGGTGACTATTCCCTGTTCTTCCCCTTGTCTGATTTCTTTATATGGTTATTTTTCTTCACTTATTCCCTTGCAGTATGTTCAGTACCTGGAAAAGAAGTTCCTATGGTGTGCCTACTGGGTAGGCCTTGGGATCTTGTCCTCAGTAGGCCTTGGAACTGGTCTGCACACCTTCCTTCTTTATCTGGTAAGATAAAAGTGGTATGGAAATGTACATGCAAAATATCTTTACGTAAGTTAACAGACGAGACAGCTTTCTGTGTGGACTGGACGTCGCTTATATGAATAGATAACAGACCGTTTTAGGCGTGAAACTGTAGTAGAGTACTCACTGGTATGAAACAAAGTGTCAGGCTACATTCCATTAATTAAGAATTACAGTCATAACAGGATATAGTAGAAGCAAGCCACCCAACTTGAAGAGCAGGTATAGTTGTGAAGAACTTTGTTGTGAGCAAAACAGCAAAAAACGAAAACCACTTTTGCACCTGCTCCCTGTCGTTACAGTTTTCCCAGTTCAGAACAAAGCTTCTTTCAACTGGTCCCTTGTCACACTACAGCAGGTAGCTCTGCATGTTTGATTTGGCTGAGTTTTACACTGCATGCCCGTCCCGACGCAACCTCAAAGGGGATTTGTGTCTCTGGCTGGAACTGAAGAACTTTTGCTTGCCAAGCGAATGTGTAAACTACTACACTATGGAGCCACATTTCCAAATAGAGAATAGATCTAATTTAATTCCACTCGTGTTTATCATACATATTTCTGGTTTTCTGGAATCAACCTTTTTATTTATTTATTTTTAAGCATAGGCCAATTAAAAGGCTTAAATTGCTTACCAACATTATCTGGTTGGTTATACTCAGCATGGGTCAGAATAATATAACGGCTAGCTATTATCTTGCAGTCATACATACATACATACATACCTTCACATCTTCAAAACCAATGTGTGTCCCTGTACTCACCAGAGGATGGCGTCATAATCCACACCAAGCCAAGAGCCTGTCGTTTGTTCAAACATCAAACTTTTGTCACACGTCTGTCCAATGCTATCTATGAGTGAAGTGT
Organism: Cichlasoma orientale; assembly: GCA_034780415.1. NCBI lineage: Eukaryota > Metazoa > Chordata > Actinopteri > Cichliformes > Cichlidae > Cichlasoma > Cichlasoma orientale. The sequence goes on along the minus strand of JAVDPK010001016.1, from coordinate 86,154 downwards.
AATTTTCCCCCTGACAGACAGTCACAGAATGACTGTCACACTGAGTCACCATAAATATGCGTCATTGGTCTTTGGTTGTGGCTAAAAGGAGAATTTAGCAAAATGAAAGAGAGGAAGAAGTTCTCCACCAGTTCGCTTCGTGCTGATGATGTGGCTTCTGTTCTGCAGAACATGTGCCGATGTGGTCCAGCTGAGTCAGCCATTTCCATTATAATGAAATAATGGGAAAAGATGTAACTGTGACCTTCCTGTTTTTTCTTTTTTCTTTTTCTCTAAGAAATGGTGTACACTCCCTCCATTAATTCTTTGCAGCTGACCGTGAGTCTGACAGTTGTTTCACTGTCTAGTGTGCTGCTTCTTTATATTCTCTGCAACAGTAATGGCATAGCACAGCAGTGGCTCATGCCATATACTCTGTGTGGTTGTGTATTTGAGGGTAATTGCTGCAAAAGTGTGACCTCATTTCATCTCTGCCTTTATGTACCAAAAGGCAAGTCATGAAACGTTGTATGTAGACCAAAAAAAAGGAAATCAGAATCCTTCAGTTTCCACAGCTCCTTAAGACAATCATTCTTTTCTTTGTTCATATTACACTAGGATTTTATCGAGTTTGGACAGTTGTTCACCTTTATTTATTTATTTATTTTTTGGAATAACAACACATTGCAATTATTTTCAAAAATAATTGGTCACGGACTTATTTACCCACATGGCACTGGTCACAGCATATGACCCTAAACACTCCCTCACACCTCAAAGCTCCTGTCTGGCCACACACAAGACACTTTGCTAGTTTTATTTCGCTCTTCCTGACCACCAGACACGACATGTAATACCTGGATATCCATTCTGCGTGTGCATGCACAGAGGTTGAGACATGATTACATACAAAGTTACACTTGTGACCTGGGTGACCCCCGTGAGCCAAACAACCTGATGAAAGGGCCTGGCACCCAGCGACTGTCTCATTTTCATTTACTTTCATTTTTTTGACACTTCCCCCTATCTGACAACAGCCGCTCTCTGCGTGCAGATGGAACATGTTACCACAGCTTAACCATTAGTTCCTTATTTTGTCTGCTCTTTTTGCAGGCTCCTCACCCATTCATAATCCATAACTCTTTAGGGCACCTTACACATTCACGTTTGGAAACTGTGGACACAGTGGCAGTGTCCACAGTGACTTTGCTATAGTTTGTTAGATTTAAGGCCTTTCTTGTTAACTTGCAGCTCCGCTCTGTCTCTGCTCTTGTTGTCACCACTCCTTCAGAACCACCAGCTGATGAGAGCGGTGACTTTTCTGTTTTATCCTCTGTTTCCAAGCCAGCATGACAAAGATGAAGTGTCTTTGCAGCCTCACAGAATCTCTTTAACTTGGATGTGTACCAGGTGCATCGTGGCTGCACTTTGCCTCTGCAGGCCAGAGACATGCATATTTTTCCATACATGGATGATGGGTTAATATGTACCTTAACCTGGTAGCAGGTGGTTCTGGACACAACTCTTCTCACCCATATGTCCCAGTTAGAACTCAAAGTAAATGTTCCATGTCGTCAGATTGATTTCACTGGTGTCAGATTGCTTTCGAGGAAATACCCTCATTCACCTCAAATGAGGGCATTTCTTTCCCCCAGAGGGTGGATGACATTCTCAGCCTCCTTTCTTGTTTCCAAAGAACTTCAAATTCAGTGTTTTCCTTTGTATGCTGGGGAAACCTGCAGCAGCAGCTGCAGTCATTCCACTAGAGCTCCTTTCATCAGCAGCTTGGACTTAGATTCCCCATAGGCACCAAAGCAGGTCAGTGGTGGTCTGGGCTTTTCTGTGTTGTGGTGTTCCTTTGGGATCACTTCCCTCCCGCCAAGAGGCAATGGTTACACATTCCTTCCTTTTAGCCAGGGGGGCTATGTGGAAGCACAAGACAATGTGTGCTGGAGCTATGGGTAGTATCCTTAACCCTCAGATTTTCCTCATTGTTCTGTAAGAGAGACATTTCTTTTTGGTCAAGTAGCATGTTGATCGTGTATTGTGTAAACTACTGGGGGCACCAGATCCAGTCTGTCCTGGCTGAAATCTTACGGGCTCCTGATATGATTTTGCCAGGACTGCAGAATGAAGCTGCAAACATGCTTTCCTGCCGGAAGCCTCCTCCTCGAGGAGTGGCGACTGAACCCAGTCATGGTTCAACTGATTTGGTGGACACAGCAGATGTGACAGTCGACCTCTTTGCTTCATAAATGTTGTCCGCTGTGGTTCAAGCCCTGAGAACCAACCACCCCATTTGTTCAGGATGCACTGGCACCACCGTTGCTCGTCACAGGATGGAGGGATCTTCACACAAATTACTGCTCGCTTTTGATTTCTTGTGATAAAGCTGTGGTCCAGACCATACATACTAAATCCCCAGGCATCATTGACTAGAGCTCTGTAAATAGGTGGAAGCTCTTTTCCAATTGGTCTGTGCGCATTTTTCTCAAGTAATTTCAAATGCTACTGGATCGGGGCGCTCAGTCTTTGCTATCGAAGTGTATGCTGTCTCAGCTCAGCAGGGCGTTGTTCAAATGGAGATATTCATACTGGGTTGCTGATACTATATCAGAGGCGTATATTTAAGCATATACCCAGTTATACCTGTTGGTGTTGCCCTCACAAATGACAGCGTATGCCAAAGGTGGTGTCACATCTGCTAGTGCAAACCGTGCTTTGGTGTCATTTCGTTGGTTGTGCACCTCAAAATTTCTGCCACAGCCAACAAGGCTGGGGTGAAAATATCTGTGTACAATCATGTTGGTGTTTACCACCATTTCAATGATATCAGTGCAGGAGCTCAGAGATTCCCATTCATTGGTTTGTTTTTTGTTTTTTTGTTGTTTTTAAGAATTTTTGTCCTTCCTGTAGCTGTTTATATCATATACTAAACACATGATCAGACTGAATGCTGGTCTTCTCTCTGCATATGTATTAAATTGCATGTATATATCCATGAGTGTACTCTGTTCTAGCACTCCGTGTTCTGTAGAGCATGACACAGTGTATTGTGAAAGCAAGATACAAGATAAAATTAATTGCAACAGAATTGCCCCAATAGCTGTGGGGCAATCCTAATGAGTAACCCATTAAACACTGGTATGAATCTTTCTGCAATCTCTCAGCAATCTCTCACATGCCAGTCCAGGTGTCTTTCATCTTATTTCACTGCTCCATTGTCCTCTTGTTGGAACCTGTGTCCTCTGCCATTCTCCTAATATGATAAGAAGGGAGTTTCCTGTCCAGAAGAAACTTTCCTGTCTTCAAGTCTGTTTATTCAGGTTGTTTGGTTTGAAAGGACAGTGTTGTCAGTTTCCCTTTGTTACTCTCATTGTTTGTCCTGGTCAGTTTCATTGAGAGTGCCAAATTCTCAGACCCTTTTGTAATTTTTCACAAAAACGGTGAGACATTCTTTACATTGTTGCCCTGTGATGTAAGCCTGCTGTTCATATGGAGACAGTGTCCTTTTTTTTTTTTTTTTAGTTCACTAAAACTCGTGTCCTGAGTGCCAGCCTGTGATCTTTAAAACAGATCTTTTAATCTGTCCACTCAGTCTGATTTTTTTTTTTTTTTTTTTTTTTTTTTGGGTCTGATGCCATGAAACGGTTTCATTCCAGTGAGCACTGCAGTAGATTTAGAATCGATCAGCACCATGTGTGGGACTGACATAGTTGTCAAGCTATTAAGAAGTGTTGGTGATCAAGGGAATCCCCCTGCACCACAAAAATTGGTTCAAGTAGCTGCAATGTCAGGCTTGAGATGGAAACGGAATGAAGTGTGGTGACAGTTCTGACTAATATCAGGCAACTCCTGTCATACTTCTCTGCTCAATGTTAATGGCAACCATAGATGGAAAATGTGTAATGTTATTTTTTTAACGAAAAACCACATTTCCCACCAGAAGAATTACGTGGAATTTACCTCAGGCCTGAAACATTAACACATGGCCATATAGAAAGGATGAGGTCATTGTGCTCCTCGGTGAGGGGGACACTCACCAGTATGATCTTACTCTTCATCATGATGTTCTTGGAAGTGTTGCCAAGCAAACACTGGATTCTAGTCTTAATGTTGTCATTAAACTACTCCTACTCATGATGCCTGTACTTGGGAATTTATCTAATGAGAACTTAAACAGATCAATAATTATTTCAAATTATATTGGGTTTTCATTTAGGTTGATCCACTGCTTTCATTTCATCTCTTTGGCAGGAATTTTCCATCATTACTTATTAATTTTGGTAAATTCTTTCCACTTTCAGGCAGAATTTCACGCAATTTAACCAAGTACAGTGATATTACAATTTTTTGCTTTCCTCTTAAGTTCTTGTGGTTGCTTATGATCCCGGGAGGATTAAACACGACTTTCTTCTTCTTCTTCTATTTTTTTTTTTTTTTCTGGAGGAACCACACCCACTACCAACAGGTCTGCAGTCTTCTATGAAATTTGTTGAACTCATTGACACGACTGAAGTGAAAAATAATCTCATGGCCCTTCCTGTTGCTTCATATTGCTAACCACCTTTTACACACTGAAGTCCACTACTGGTACAAACAGGAAAGCAATGTCAGTATGTTGTGTTTTTCCTTCTAGCACTTCTTGTGAGTTTTAAAGATACAGCACAGAGGGTTTGTTCTTAGATTATATGTACAAATGGTCAATTGAAAAAGCAAATTTTGAGCTGTTTGCAGAACAGTGATCAAGCAAAAAAAACTGTTTGATAGACCCTGAATGAGTTCTGGTCTGCTGAGGCAAATGAACAAAGAGAGCAGTGCCGGTGCTGCCGCATCTCCTGTCAAACGAGCGTATCTGAAGGTTAAGAGCTTAGGTGTGTTTTCCTTGGTAACACTGTCTTGTTGTGTCATGAAGGGCTAATCTTAAATTAAGTTCTCCTTGGTTGAAAAGGGAGTGTCTTGTGTAAACTGAAGAAGCCTTCTTTGTGCTCATACTCGGAGTGGGTGTAGAGTTACTGTGATGGAGCATTTGCAGTCAGCACAGACTAATTGTGCACTGTCCATCTACTGTCACTGACGTCTGTATCACCTTAAAGGGGTGATAATAAAGTAACTGTGTTGTGGTTACAGGTGGGCCAACTGTTGCTGAGGCCAGGTGGCTGTGCCTAACCAGATACCTCGGCAGTGATAAATGATGACATACCTACCAGTCAGAAAGACTGCATGACTCAGCAGCTGCTGCTGTTTTGTGTCTGCTGTTCACAGTGTAGCGCTCACAAGCTGTGTCTAACCATACAGTGTCTTAAATTACAGCAAACTACAGGCCACAAAAATATAACAATCAACACCTTTTTGAAGTACTGTGAACAAAAGTGGTAACTTTAATGAAAGAGGGTTATATTGCTAGACCGCAATATGAAATATCTGCTCCTGTTCAGAAAGCTGAAGTTGATTGCTGGTTATCTTTATATTTCAGTCTTTTACCCGTGATTTTGCTGATCGAGTGTCTCTTGTGTATCCTTTTGTTCACGCCCATGCTACAGTTTTTGGCATGTTTACATCACATAGGGGTCTATAAGTGTTGCATGATGCACATTAAACAAGATGACTGTACATGTTCCTTAAAGTAAATGAACTGATCTGTCATTCTGTCTCGCTCTCAGGGGCCTCACATAGCTTCAGTAACCCTGGCAGCATACGAGTGCGGGTCAACAGACTTCCCAGAGCCTCCCTACCCAGACCAGATTGTTTGCCCCCAAGATGGAGAAGTGGAGGGTGCCATCTCCATCTTCTCAATCATGTCAAAGGTCCGACTGGAGGCCTGTATGTGGGTGAGTATTAGTTTGAATAAAAATGGAAAGGAGTTATCCACCCCGAAACACACAAAGAATGGGCTAGCAGTGGCATTGTGGCAATTGGCAACTTGTCCAAAAATGTGGGAAGTTGTGGATGCATCAGAACTCAGTTATTGCAGACATAAAACATTTTGTTTATGTTTAGGGTGCCGGCACTGCCATCGGAGAGCTGCCTCCTTATTTCATGGCCAGAGCGGCTCGTCAGTCGGGAGCTGATCCAGACGATGAGGACTACGAGGAGTTTGAGGAGATGCTTGAGCAGGCCGAGGGTGCTCAGGTCAGAATTTTGCTTGCATAAGCATTCGTTTTTCTATCCATCAGAGTGTTTAATTCCTAAGATTATTTCCCCTCATATTATTTTATATGCATTGGTGTGACAATACAGAATGTTTTGTATAATATATAGTAGCATATAAGTATTATGCACAGATATGTTTCAATAAGTGCGATTTTTTTTTTTTTTTTTTTTTTTTAAAGCCTTAAGTTGTACCACTTTTTACTATTTTTTATTAATTAAAAGTTTCCAAAAAAAAAAAAAAAACAGCAGGAAAAGGGTGCATAGATCAGCGTCTTCTTTCATCCTGCTAACAAAAACTAGCCAGTGCTCGCATATCACACCTGTACTTGCTGCCCTTTGCTGGCTTTCAGAATCCATTTAAACATTTTATTAATATCATAAAAGCCCAACAAGTACAGACTTCTACATATATATCAGAGTTAGTGCAATGCCTTTGCGATTGTAGCTCCTAAACTTTGGAGCAGCCTTCCTCAGCCTCTCAGTTCAGCTGAATCTGTGGTTTGTTTTAAATGACAAACTTATTTTTGTATTTAGTTTTTCTTTAATCTTTCTCCCATTATTTTTGGCTCTTGTTCACATCTGATGTGTTTCTGGAAGTCGAAGCACTTAACTGTGTGTTTTTAAAAAGTGCTATACAAATAAAGTTATTATTCTTTCCAAATAAATTATATTAAGTTTGAACAGGGGCCCAAAGTCATGCACTTTGTATAAAAAAGCAAATAAGTTACAGTGAATATTGGACTATCTGTCCATCTGTTCAGGTTTATTTTAATCTACACGTTGCCCACTGAGTCAATATGATATGATCTTATTTAATTTAGATTCAGTTTCCTAATGTGCAGCTGACCATGAAGCCACTGTCCAGTGATTGGTCTTAAAGTGGCATGTGATTTCAGTGAAGCCCCGCCCTTCTTGCACTTCCAGTAAATCTGTGTGTTCGTGGGTGAGTCACCCTGAGCACAGCTCCCTCTTTAATCATCCCTCGGGCTTTGCTCTCTCTGCCTCCCTCCTTCCTCTCTCTGTCTCTCTTTTCACTGGCCTCTAATTTGAATGACAGACAGCACTGTCAGGAACTGAGTTCACATGACTGGGGAGTGCTGAGATCAGAGGCTGAGTAAGCAGAACAGAAATTAGAGAAATTGTGTACATTGTCTCCATCACCTTGTCTCGCTTCAGTGGTTCTCAGCTGGCAAGGTCATCTTCACATTTGTTGTTCAGGATCTATAGATTTAGGCTCTTGTCACATGTATTCTAAGAAGCACTTTTAAGACCAACATAGAATAGTTATTGGAATGAATACAGCCAGAAAATTACTTATTTGTTTGTGTGCCAAACATAGAAACGCATGTCCCCATTGCTACAATGTTAAAAACTTGCCATTGTGTGCACTCTAATAGTTTTGCAGGGAGCAAAGTTGAATTTAAGCAGGCATGCTCGAGCTGCGTCCATCAAGTGGTGAAAGATCAAAGTGAAAAAGAATTTGCTTGGTCACAGATCCATGCATCCCACAGGAGGCGATAGTGCAGAGTTGCTTAACCCATTATCAGGCGAGGAACCATATATGGTAACTTGATTTGCAACAGAAAAGTGGCACATTATTTTCATAGAAAACTTAGGATCCAATTTTGATTAACAGTTGTAGTCATTGGGATGAGATACACTGAAACAGACATGAGAAATGCGTCAGAACTCAGCATTTATAAAACTCGATGGAAAACGGAATCTAAAATAAAGGCACAGACAATGGAAAACTAAACTTACGTTTGAGTTTTGTTCAGAATAAACATCGACATGGTGCCAGGTTTTTAAGCTGCCTTCCTATGTCTGCCATATTCTTCCTATGTCTGAGATGTTCACAGTGTAGCCACAGATGTTTCACCCCCACGGGGGGGATAAATCCTCTGCACTTTTGTACCAAATTCACCAAACGCCAGAAAAAGTCTTAAATTACTCCAAAATAGCAGGTATTTTAACCACAGTACTCTCACTATGGCTCTTGTTCCTTGTAATAACACTGGAGACAGCACCACTGTTAAAAACATTTGGCTTGGTTTAAAAAAAAAAAAAAAAAAAAAGCACACACACATTTGCAAAAAGTACAGAGTGGTTATTTTAAGAAAACGAGTGATTATGTATTCAGAGTGTGTGTGTGTGTGCGCGCGGGCAGCGGCATGTAAAATCTCTGATTCAGGGAAGTGTAACAAGAATTAAAAGCCAGCACCTTAAAATAACATACCCTGCCTTGCAGCCAATGATGCATTTACGAATGTTTTATTCACTTGTGGTTGTTGTTTTTCAGGACTTTGTTACAAGAGCAAAGCTGGGAGTGCAGCATATGGTGCAGAAAGTGGGATTCTTTGGCATCTTGGCTTGTGCCTCAGTGAGTAGAAAAATTTCAGGGTCTTGTTTTCTAACTCTTTATTTGGCATGCGTGATTAAACAGTTACATTTTATTACTTCTCACTTTACACTTCATTTAACTGAGCTTGTTACTGACAAATTGATGTTCATGCCCAGACTATGAATCAGTACGATCTGATGTGCACATTTCAGATTCCTAATCCTCTCTTCGACCTGGCTGGAATAACCTGCGGACATTTCCTGGTTCCCTTCTGGACCTTCTTTGGAGCCACTCTAATTGGGAAAGCGATCATCAAGATGCATATACAGGTTGGCAGCTTAACGAAAAGACTTATTAGAGGTGGTTTAAACCTTACACAAAGATGGTTTACCTCAAACATCACCATGTTTTTCCATTTTTAACATAAGCCCCACAGGCCCACATACTTGCAGCGTCTTGCCTTCAAATATGAATCATGTTTTGTTTCGTGTCACCATGATTCTCTGTCCACAGTCTAATAATGCATCTCCAAAATCTACTCATAGGAAAAAAGGTTATCCACCGCTGACTGATACACTTTAAACAATCCCCACAACCCCAAAACGTGTGGGAAAGATCAAGCCAAGTGCTTAGATCATGAGTTGGTGACTATGAGAAACTCCTAATTGCACACTTCTGGTTAACTCTTTTTGATGGTGCCCTTTTCCTTCGGGGATTCCTTATTCTCATTTGAGCTCTGAGATACATGCCATGTCATATAAACGTGCTCTAGATTAAAGGAGGGAAGCTTTTAAGAAGCATTTAACAAGAGTTTGGATTTTTAAAAATGCAAGATCAAAAAAATTTAAAAAACAACCTTAATTACGGAGGGTATTGTTGAGTCTACCGCACTAGTGACTAATGTAAGCTTAGACTGCAAGGGGCTGTCTGTGTCTGAGGCACTGAGTGTTTCAACAAACTAAAGCCTATCAATCTCTTTGTGGTACCAGCCAATGATCTCACTATGAGCGCTTTCAGACAAAGGAGGCTTCAGGCAGGGCGGGGGGTAATGAAGTCTGTAGAGTGGACGTGAGGAGGTCGACCTGAAAGAAGGAAATTGAGCAGACTGTAAGAGGCTACGGGGGGGAAGACCCCCTCCCATTTCTGTACCTTGAACCTCTTGGACGTTACATGCCATATCCTGTCTGATTTTGTCCAGGGGGCCATGTGTCATGCCGTTTTAAAACTGATCACTTTCAGAATTTTTTGGGGGGGGGGGGGGGGGCCTGGTGGTTTTGGGCCTCCCACCCCTCCACTTGAGTGCTTTGGAAACCACACAAAACCCCTCACACAGCCCAAAATTTAGGTTAGCGCCAGGTTTGAGTTTTATAATTGGTGTGTCTGTAAACAGTGGCAGATGTGGCCTCAGTTTCCCAGAGCTGTGTCACTAAAGCTAAGACTCTTAACGTCTTTCTGTCAAAAAAAAAGAAAAAAAAGATGCTGTTTAAGGAATAAATGGAAAGCAGTACATTTTAAAAAGAAAACAAAAAAATCTAACACATTTTAGGAGAATTTATTTCTGCTTTATCAGCACATCATCAGTTAAAGAAAAAAAAATGGATTTCAAAGCTAAGTCATTAATTTTTTTTTCTTTTTCCTCAGAAACTTTTCGTTATCATCACCTTTAGTAAGCACATAGTGGAGCAAATGGTGTCACTCATTGGGTAAGTGTTGGTTTTTTTTTAATATGCTGTAGTGATGTGGAACCTGCGTGAGTGTGAGAAAGACTGCTTTAATTAGAAACTTTGTGGAGTCATTGTCTTTCGTTCGGTTTTGTGGTTGGCAGCACATTCGTAAACATTTTCAGATGCATTATGAACGCTGATTGGGGATTCTGTATGAATAAACGCTTTCACTGCGGGGGTGTATCGTATGCGCATGAATTTTTTTTTTTTTTTTCTTGCACATAAAGGTATCTCACCCCTCCCACCCCCACATGCAATCCATCTCTGCAGCACTGGTGGTCAGGCGTGTGAGGTCCCATCCGAGCATGCTCATCTGACTCACCAAGTTGATCTCTGACTGAGAGAAGAGCCCCAGTGAGGCACTTACAGACTTTAGAAGAAACATTTTTGACTGTTTTAAATGATCTCAGATTTAGGTAATTTTATAGGAATTAAAAGTAATACGATTATAGGTTTCATTAAAAACCATAGTTTGCTTTTATTCATTTTATTTTATTTTTTTAAAGTCAAATTCAGATTTGTATTTTCTAATAAGGTTTTATTTTTATTTTGGTTTTGAGAAGTTTTGAGTTCAGTTTAGTTTATCACTGTGGGTTTGCTCTGTTTTAGTTCCTTTTTTTTCTCTTTTTTTTTTAATAATACGGAGGGTATTTGTGAGGGGCAGGATGTCAGAAGATTAGCAGAGATATTGCATGCAAACTCAGCACTTTTTGAAGGCAATTGACTCACAGTCATGTAAACATCTCAAATCTTAAGCAAATGCACAAAAATCCCCGTGACAGTTGGTCTGCGGTGTAGTGGTGGTTAACACATTTTCCTCACACATGAAAGATGTCCGATTTGAGACCGGGAGGAGACAAACTCAGTCTCATGGGTCACACTCCTGGTGCCGGTCCCAAGCCCGGATAAATGGGAGGGTTGCGTTCGGAAAGGCATCCGGCGTAAAATCTGCGCCATCCGCTGTGGCGACCTCTAGGGAAATAAGGGAGCAACTGAAAGTACCTTCAAAAGCTGCCTGATGCTTGTTGTGTTGATTATATACACTTGAATTAAATACATGTCATGTATATTTTTGTGTGGTTTTTAGTTTAGTTTCAGCTTTAGCTATATTAAGTCACACATTGCTATTCATTTGAATGTTTAAAAAAAAAAAAAACTAGCAGAGCTCACACCTCATATTAGGTCTAAAATTGGTATCCTCCTTTGTAGGAGCTTATTTTTTACTTTAACCATAAACAGACTTAACTCTTCCTTCTGATTAAAATGAAATTCAGGGTTCTTTCCCATGCTGTGGCTGTACAGATGGCTCTCTGTGACTCGCTCTGATGTGTGCAGATAGTTTTTTCCCTGCTGATACAGGATGTTTCTTTTCCAGTTTCTGTGTGAATTCATGTGTGCTTACATGTAACATTACCGCGATAACAAGAATGAATCACTCAGAACTAGTTAGGTTTATTTGACATCAGCAATTACCCAGTCCCCATTTGGTGTGTGTTATCGCTCATGTTTTTGCTTAGTCTAGTCAGGTCTAGACAACATGTTTGTGTCCCGTCCAGGGCCGGAATTGAATTCATGCAGTGGGAATGCTGTGTACTGAGTACAGCCTTGCAGTATATTTTTCTTTTCATGGTAATGATAAGTTTGGAATCATCTAGAGATTCTTCTTCAAGCTGTACTGCTGCTGACCAAATGGTAAAACTACAGTACTAGTACCTGTCTATGACATGAATTGTAATAACTGTAGCAATAATGACTGGGCCCCCTGGTGAGCTAAGCCACTACCTAATAAGGACATTAGCACGCCCTCATTAGATGTCTTTCCATCCAGAAGGCAGCAATGGTGGTAAAGGTGATGACATCATTTCGACTCACTTCCTCAGTGAAGGGGCTGACACAGACTCCTATAGAGAGCTAAAGGGTATAAAAGGAGTGTTAAGGAGTCTCTGCTTCATTCCTCTCTGCTGCCTGCTCCTGCTCACACTAACAATTAGAGGAGGTGGCAGCTCCAAGATAGGGCCCACATGTAGGATGGGGCCTTCAGCAGCTGTTGCCTGAATGCTGGTTGACCAGATCAGCGAGGACCTTTTTTAGTAGCGCTCAGGGAGGGAAGACTTGAATAACAGCTTTTTGAGGCTATTACAGGAACTAAGTGTTCAGGATCTAAAGCCTCAGTTTTGGTTTCATGTCTAAGAAGGCCTGCTTAAAGGGTAAGTGACTGACTGTTTCTCCTCCTTCTCTCTCTTTTTGTTATTTTCTTTTGCTGCTGCTGTGTGGGTATGCAATATCAGGTTGGTGCCCAAACTAGGACCATCTCTGGAGAAGCCCTTCAGGCAATACCTGGAAGCACAAAGGAACAAGCTGCACCATGCTGGAGGAAGTGCACCAGCGGTAAGAAGATTTACACTTTACCATGCACCACATTTTTCTCTATTAGCTTTATATGTATTCATTTAAGAGCAACCACTAGGTTTATGAGCTTACTTGTCATCCTTTAAGTACTATAAAGGTAAAATTAAAGGCATAGCATCTCCCTAACTATATATAAATCCATGCGACATCAGAAGCATAGCAAAAATGTCTATGCAAATATCTTTCAGATTTTAGGAAGTGGCATAAACCTTTTATATAGCTCATTATAAATGTAATTAATAAAGAAGTTTAAAAAGTGTAACAGTCAGTGCCCTCTGGTGGACAGACTGTGTATTGCCATTCCTTATTTGTTGGTTGTCATCCTTCAATTCTAATGAGCGTTAGGCTAAACAGCTGGTTTACAGTTTAGCTCTGAATATTCAAGTTTTGATGAAGTCCACTATTAGCATTTGCTTGTATGAGGGTAATAAAGCATGTCCACCCTAATTTGGGGTTTTTCAGGATGAGAACTGGCTGTCGTGGGTGTTTGAGAAGGTGGTGCTGGTCATGGTCTGCTACTTTGTCATTTCCATTGTCAACTCTATGGCTCAGAGCTACGCCAAGCGGCTGCAGCAGCTGAGGCACTCGGAGGAGAAAACCAAGTGATGGCGAAACAAAGCGGTACAAACATCCCAGCGACTGTATTCGTGCTGCCGCCGAGAGCACGCTCGGCCGCAGCCACTCACGACTTAACAAACCTCACCCTCATCCATTCTCAAAGAGGCTGAACGCTCAAGAAACCAGGCATTATTTGTTGGTGTGTCTGTGTGCGTGCGCTTTTTGAGGATGCATGTGCTGTTTATCGTTTTCTCCTTCAGGTTTTGTAGTTATTCCTCATCTCACTCTCTAAGTTTGTCTAGTGTGACTGGTTCTACTGCTGATCTTAACAAGTTACTTTAAATTAACCCATTCATTGACCTCAGAAGTAAAGCAGCGGTTTGGTGGTTGCTGCTGTGTAAGGGCAGTGCCCATCAGATGCTATGCCTTATGCAAGACAGGAAGGTCTTGACCTCCCTTGAATATAGCTCTTTACTTATAGACTTGATTTTTATTTAATTTTGTAACATTTATGTATGGAAGGATCTTAATTTGTCTGTACAGCGTGCTGCCAAGATAACTGCTGTGGATGCCGTTTCTTTTCAGGGTTTAATTGTCCTTATGGTTTTTGTCCTGTAAGACCAATTTGTCTTTTGTTTCTGGAATTGTCTATTTAAAAATGGCAAGAGGCAAAAAAAAAAAAAAAGCAATATCAACTTAAAACGGTGTGGTGTTGATGGTTTGCACACTGTGTAAATATCTTACTATCTTTTTGACGGTATGTTCAGATGTATTTCTATTCTATGGTCTGTGTGAACATGAGTCAACTTGAACCAAAACCCAAAAGAAAAGGTGATATCATTTGTAAAGTGACAGTGTACTCTCAGCTAACTAGTACCATTTCTATTCTGTACATTTGACTTGAACGTGGGATCGGATCATATATAAAACATGGAAATCGTGGCACTTCTTTTCGAGGCTGAGTCTCTCATTTGTTTGGATTCTGTTCATCCATGGACACTTTTTTTTTTTTTTTGTAATAGCGATAGGTTTAAGACCCAACATAAAAGATTTGATTCGTAATTTTCTCTTTTGAAATGACCATCTTTAAGGTAAGTGAACATGTCAGCAGTAACACATTTAATTTGGCTGGTTTTTTTTTTAGCACCAGATGCGTAACATCCTTCATAGTTTGATTTGGTTTTTGGTGTGGATTGTTTCTCAGCTGATCTGCCTTCCTGACGCTTGAACGCGCTCTGTGGGTTCTGGTCAACTTCAGCTCATGTGGCGTTCCTTCACACTGCTTATCCTCATCGTCAGCTAGCTTATCAGACTGGTGTTGGCTGTTGGATTTGCACGGCAACAGCAGTCTGTAAGCTCGCTGAAGTTGTTGGCCTTCAGCATTTCTGGGTTCATCTCGACCACTACAACTACACTTTAGTCGGTCCGTGTGCGGATAACGCAGTGCATCTAAACAGACTCTTTGCTTTTATGTCACGCCAGTTCTAATGTGTAAAACTCCTGAACAATAAAGAGATGGAAAGTGATACCTTTGCCACTTTTATTTGTGCCGTGCCACCTTTCAGAATGATCACTAAATGCATTTCACTTCTTTGGAATGTAGAAGTGAAACATGATCTCAGCTCAAGGCTCATTAGGTAGCCATTCTGGAGCCATTTCAGTCTCATGGTCTTTAGCTGGAGTTACCCAGTTGTCCTTGAACTGTAGACATTTTCTCAAGCGCTTTAGAGGCTTCTTCTCCAGTTGGAAAATGACAAAGTACCTTTGCTCAAGTACTGAAATACATCCACTTTTTCTGCTTGGTTTCTTCATGCTTGACTGCACCACTCTTAACATTTACAATTATTTTAAGAGACAATTTTAATATTAATAGTACAGTATTTGCCATCTCTGTTGAGACATAGTTTTAGGAAATGCAATGAAAATCATACTAAGTGATAGGAATGGTGAATCTCTTTAAAGTCTACTCGAGCACCTTTCAGAGAGAAATGTAGTTTTTAATGTATATTTAAATTGCTATAGTTAATACAGTTTATTACATTGATTATTAAAGAAAAAACAACTGTTTATGGCAACTATGGGTGATTAAATCATAATTATATTTTATTGCTCTCATAAAGGAAATTCCAGTGCAGATGAGAAAGCCAAGGAATTATGTGAAATCAAACCATTTATTTACACAATTTAAAACACATATACACATATATAACACCTCATATAACATGAGGTGTTATTTTCTTATCTACATGAAAGCCACGGTAGTCCCCAGTGCTAGCACAGTTGACTGTAGCTGGAGATCACTTGCTCAAGAGACGTAAAGCTGTCTAGGAAGTCCTCCTCTGAGATGCCAAATTGAAGGTACTGATGGATGTATGCCCTGTAACAGCGGAAAATAAAAAGAAAAAGGCACCATCATCTTTAGGGGACTAACATTAAAGAGAAATTGTCTGCAGTTATTGTGTTGGGTCCAACCTTTTCCTAACCGTGCGTGTAAAGCGACTGACTCACTTGGAAGCAAACATATTCCAGGCTTTTCCCACCATGTCATCCAGAGGTCTGAGCAGAGCCTGGCTGTTACTGACCAGTGTGGCAGATTTCTCATACTTATTAAAAGGTACTGGGGATTTCCACAAGTTGAAAGCTTCTTTGGATGAGAGCCAGGAGGTGTACAGGGCTGGATCCTCAAAGCCACCTAAGTACATAAGTACATAATTCACATCCCCTGCTCTGCACAATCTGCAGAGTTAAATGATTAAATATGGAGTGCTGTAATCAGTCTTTTGGAAACATAATCCTCTGCATGATTGTGATAGATTTGGTAAGCTCACACAATCACTGCATACTTTTTAAAAAATTAAATCAATGTTTCACCATCTCTCTGACCTGTGTCTGCACTGTAGACATCCTTCCCTCTCAGGATGAGAAGGTTGGCCAGAGAGGTGTTAAAGCTGCCCCCAGTGAGACTCCTGCTCCGCCCAGAGCCAGCAGGGGGACACACCTGCCAGTCTATACCTGACACATGACAAAGATCTCTCACTTGCACCAATATCTCATTATCCTGATATAGCAAGCGAAACTTTGAAAGCTATACATCAGCTTATAACTACACTTGCCTTCTTCCATCTTTGTGTTGGAGATGAGCATCTGTCTCAGGTGTTTGAGCAGCCCCGGCCAGCTGAACGTACTGTAAGCTATGGAGGAACTGGCCATCTGAGGGATGGTGCACACGCTGAGCAGTTTGTATTCTGGGTGGCAGGCAAGGGCACTCACCAACTCACCTGAGACAAAAACAGGGGGTTAAGACAGGTTGGACTGTGAGGAAGGCAATCTGAGGTTCTACAGACTCTGTGGGAACCTTTGATGTGCCTGTGTATACAGTTGTGGTCAAGCGTTTCCATACCATCATCTTCGGCATGGATGTCATGTAAATTTTGCTTCTAAAGATTTTATTGAATTGCTCTTTTTCCAGGGTGGAATGATTGTACAGCACACATCTTTAATGAGTTTAAAAAACAAGAATTGGGTGCATAAGTTTGAATTTATTTTGGATTTTCTCTAATCCACACAGGGTCAAAAGTATACACGCAGGCTCAAATATATACATACACATGCACCTCGGCCAGATGCTGTTGACATAATTCTGGCTGGAGATTTGACCACTCTTCTTGGAACTGGTAGAGTTTATTTAAATTGCTTGGTTTCCTGGCACAAACCTGGCTTTTAAATATAGTCCACAAATTTTCAACAGGGTTGAGGTCGGGACTTCGGGAAGGCCAATCCTGAAGCGTTACGTTAACCTGCTTTATCTATTCCAAAACCAGGTTTGATGTGTGTTCGTTGTCATTGGGATCATTGTTGGAACATCAAATTGTGTCCAGGTTTCAACCATTTAGCTGCTGATTTGAGGTGAAGTTGAAGAATGTGGAGGTAGTCCAGTACCACTGACAACAAAACACCTTCAGAGCAGGATGCTACCACCACCGTGCTTGACAGCTGGTACAGTGTTCTCAGGTTTGAAAGCCTCACCTTTGCTCCTCCAAACACACCTCTTGTCATTGTGGCCTAAGAGCTCAATCTTTGCCTCGTCTGACCATAAAACTGTTCTCCAGAAGACATTTGGCTCGTCCATTTCAGTTGAGCTTGAAGGTGCTGATTTTTTGGTCAACACCCTCTCAGAGGGACTCAGTGCTGGAAAAGAGCAACTACCAGTTGTAGTCAATCATGCTCATTAACAAGAAGCTAATAGGCCTTGTTAAGTTAAAAAACATTGTACAACCTTCAGCACCACTTATTAAAAGATTTAAATGTGTATGTGTGTACATATTTGAGCCATTATGTATAATTTTGACCCTGTGTGGATTGGAGAAAATCCAAAATAAATTCAAAACTTGTGCACCCAGTTCTTGTTTTTTTTTAAATCATTAAAAATGTATGCTGTACAATCATTCCACTCTGGAAAAAGAACAGTTTAAAGAAATCATGAAAAGCCCAAAATTACCATGACATTCATTTCCAAGATGACTGTATGGAAACTTCTTACCACAACTGCATGTGTGAGTAAATGTTTGTCCTTTCTCACCCAGACAATTTCTGCTGTACTCTCCATGGGAGTCAGCAGTGAGCGTGGGCTGCAGGACGCTGCCCAGCTGGTGGGCGATAACCCTGTTGACGTCACTGAAAGAGATGTTTTTGATGTTAAGCAACCGACTGCAGATCCTGTGCACCGTGTCGTTCTCGTGCACCAGGATGGCGTCTGACAACTGGTAGAGATGAGCCAGCGTTAGCACGGAGTTGTAGTTCTGGACGATCACCTGAAAGGAAGCAGTGAGAAGATAGCGCGATTCTCCTTTATACCAAGCTTGAAGAAAGGTCAGTGTTCACACCTCTCCAGTCCCATACGGCCAGGTAAGGTGGTTGAGGATGAAAGACGTTGGGTAAATATCTCGGAGACATTGAGTAATGTAGGTGCCGACCCCTGACCCCGTCCCCCCTGCCACACTCATCATTGCTATGAGCCCAGCCAGTCTGTCACAGCGCTCCACCTCTCGCCTCACCAGCTCCTCCACCGCGTCTCTGTGACGAGGACCATGGACACGATACCTAGATTGATACAAGAAGCAGGTGATCAGCCTTCACCCCCCCACCAGCAAGTGCAGTATATTGATGAATACTGCACACATTGATGAATACTGTTTGACAAATCACCCTCAACTCTAGGAGCAATTACTGGCTTTTTAATAACAAGTACTATTTTTGAAGGTCAAAAATAAAGTGGTTCTCAGTTATCCAGCTCATGGTAGTCTTAAGAGTTTGAAAAAAAGACAGCTGGACTTCCTTATGTTTTTTGAAGATGTTTCACCTCTCATCCAAGAGGCTTCTTCAGTTCTAAAACCAAAAGTTAGAGAGCTCCAGGTATTTAGACCCCAGTGGGGGTTGTCCCCAGTGTACTTCAGACCCAGCCACACCCTGTGACAAAAACTGGTTCATCCCAAACAAAAGCTAAGCAACATAGTGTATGCTGTGCAGTGCAGTCAGGAGTTGACCTCTATATTGGAGAAACCAAATAGCCACTCCACAAGTGCATGACACAACATAGAAGAGCCACCTCAACAGGATAGGACTCAGCTGCACATACCACCTCCACTGGGGTTTAAATACCTGGGACTCTCCACCTTTTGGTTTTAAAACTGAAGAAGCCTCTTTGATGAGAGGTGAAACATCTTCAAAAAAACTTAAAGCCAGTCGCCTTTTTTCAAGCTCTTAAAATCTATCCTTCAAAGGTGGCTGTGGATCAGGACGCAGAGCAGGGTAAGATACTGAACCCAAGTTATTCTCCACTGTGTTCACTGGCGTTTGAATGTTGGAAAGCACTTAGAACTTGTGGAATAAAGTGCTTGCATGAATGGGTGAATGAACACATGTTGTATAAACCACTCTGAGTGCTCAGATGGAGTAGAAAAGAATAAGAACAAGTACATTTACCATCCTGGTCCCTGAGATGAGGATGATCTCGCATGTTTACAAAATTACATGACTTTCAAACCACAGCAGTCCAGGATAAGTGGGTTTATTCCTCCCAGTCCTTACCCATTAGCCCAGTTGTTTCCAGAGCCCTGCTTCTGGCTGAAGTGAGAACTCTCTCCATACCTCCACCTGCCAGATTTTGCAGCCATGCTCATACTGTGGTTGATCACTTTAGGCTCCATATCTATCAGCACCGCCCTGGCAATGAGGTCTGGTGTAGGAAAAACACGGCAGGTAAACATGAGTACGGAAGACAGGCCGCGAACTTTGTTTTAGGTTTTAGAGAGTGTCGTACCTCCGTGTTCGGTTTGGTGGAAGAACCGGTTGCAGCTGGAAGCGCTGTAACTTTTCCTCTGTCCCTCCTGAGCATCGCTACAAATTACATCAAAAAGCTCCTGGCCCACCTGGTTACCGCACTGACCGAGCTGAACTGTTACTACAGACATGCTTCACGCAGATAATAACTCAGAGGACCACCAGTGACTTCAAGCGCAAAGCTTCATAACTGCTGGAGCTGTCTCTATTTTGTTGTAGCGCTCGCGGATCCGCCACTAGAAGTTGAATTGGTATTTCCGGTCAAAACCGGCAAAGGTTTCAAAATAAAAGTTCTTTGTGAAGCCTCTTATTCTCTAGTAGTCCAGAGAGTATGTCAACATTTTACAGGGGACTTTTTTTTCACATTTACTTTGTCAGCAGCTGTCATGACATACATACAAAATATTTTCATATATTTTGTATGTATATTGTATGTATATATATTTTCATAACTTTTTTGCAGCTATACAAGTAGAATTTTTTTTCTTTTGTCTATAACATGTATAGGGTGTCAGTATAGGAAAGGAAGACTTAAAGAAAGAAAAGCAATAACTCACACACCTGAGAATAAGATATGGTAGCTTCTTTCTTTGTTTCTTTTTTTTTTTTCTTTTGCCGTGCGTAAAACAAAATTTGGGGATTCGGTATCTGGGAATTTCGACTTACTCAGAGATAACACTAAATATCGAGATACTTGGTAAGTCACCTCTGTCTGGCATTTTCCCCCACTGGCTGAAACAAGCTTCCATATATAAAGCTGAATAAACGTTATCTTTATTTACGAATATAAAAACTGTCATGTAAGTGAATTAAACAGAGGCGAGAGCAGGAATCCCGGGGTAAGCCGTGAATCCTCACAGGTGAAAGCGCGCAGCGCGGCCACTGTTGCCAACTCCCCAATAAGGAAAGTAGCTATTGGCTGTCCTAAAAGTCGCTAGAAGTCGCCATATGACGTC
>JAVDPK010001016.1:15604-64416 GCA_034780415.1 Cichlasoma orientale | reverse complement strand
TGTAATTTAAGTAGTACTATAAGTAGTTATTTTCATGAGCGATTATTGAGTTATAGATCAGTTATTATTGACCAAAAGGCAAGAAACACTAATATCAACCAGAGAAAAGCGGCAAACGTTCTAAGTGGAGGAGCTGAAAGAAGAAAATGTTCGGTATTTTTGCTTAAAATCGGTTCCAAGCATCGATCAATATATTTAAAACAGCTGCTGAGTAACTGGATTCCCAGCGACTTATTGACGAAACAAGTCAGCTGTAAATGTAAACAGCTGTTTCCCTCTCTGCATGCTGTCATGAAAAGCATTACAAATACTTTATTATAGTGGTAGTTACTTGAACACATGGAAGACTAGGAGTGTGCTTGTGAAATTAAAAGTTGAGTGAAAACCTTAAAGAAAACACCAGTCATGGGGTGGCTGTGGTTCACGTGGTATAGCAGTCGGTGGATCGTTCCTTCAGTCCACATGTCAAAGTATCCCTGAGTTGCCCCGATGCATCCATTCGAGTGTGTGTGTGAGAGAATGTTAGAAAAGTGCTTAGGCACAGAGAAAACTGCTGTATGAATGTGTGTGTGATTGCATGAATGAGACTTAGTAGGAGGAAATGCTTTGAGTGCTCAACTTGACTTCAAAGACACTATATATATGTACCACTTACATCATGGCTGGTGTGGATTCTGTTCATAACGACATCAACAACAAAATAAAAACCTTTCATGGCTTGTTTTGTTTTCCTCTTTTTCTTCCAGGCTCAAATCAGTGATCTCATGGATCAGTGCATTGAGTTGTAAGTTTTTTAAAGCTTCTCTTGTGTTTTGAGATTTTACAACAAAAGCAAGGCTGTAAAAAAAAAAAGAAAAGAAAAAAAAAGAGGCACAAGCATAACACAAAGTCAAACATGTGTCACTGCAGCAACATGGATGACTGCGAGAAGATAGAGATATCTGAGGATAACGTCAATCAAGGCACAGAGAACATCCGACCGGAGTGCTTCGAGCTGCTGCGGGTCCTGGGGAAGGGTGGCTATGGAAAGGTAATTGTTGCCTCGACAGAGCACTCGCTTTTTATTTGGCCTCTGTAACGTGAAGTATTTTGACCAATATGTCTCAAAGCTCTTCATTTCAGCATGTCCCTTTCCTCCCTGTGCAGGTTTTTCAAGTTCGAAAAGTTGTTGGAGCTGCGTCGGGCAAAATATTTGCCATGAAAGTTTTAAAAAAGGTACTTTTTTTTTCTTTTCTTTTTCTTTTCCTTTTTTTTTTTTTTTTTGTTGGTCCCTTCACCAGTTCCAAAAACACATAATCCTGTTCATCAATTAGAGCTCTTCTCATTTTGTATCATATGAACACAGTTACATGTTTGTCATTAAACATTATGGCGCTTCGGTCTGCAAACACTGGTGGTCTCTGAAGCCTGTGGTGGGGTAAGATTTCACTGCTAGTTGGTAGATTGCCATCAGCTGTGCTCTGCTGCAGCCTTGGCACTTAAAACACTCTGCCTCAGCCCATTAGACTCTGCTCGGTTCTCACGCTGCTTCTGCTTTATTGGCTTATGTGACCCTAGTGACACATTAAAGACCTGCCAGATTTCAGTTATTTGTTTAAACCCCTCGGCATCAAGGCAGCAGCACAGCTCTGATAAAGGGCTGTAGGGTGGCAACAGAGGTTAGGTCTCATGTATATGAAGCGTCTGAAGGTATGAAATCAGTCAAGACTTGCCCAAAAATTTCAGTCTCAGTGGCATATATTTATTTTCTTAAAATCCAGTTTCTTTAGGACTTGATCTGTCCTAACCTGCCAGATGTTCCCTCCATCCAGAAAAGAAAACTTCTTTCAGTTCAGATTTATGTCCTCTACAGAAAAAAGCTTAAATGTTTTTCTTAATGAAAAACAGTCAGATAAAGTTTGAGCAATCTTAGAAGCTGTGGCTTTTATGTGTATATTCAGTACTGTGCAAAACTCTTGAGCCATCCTTCATTTCTTTATATTTTGCTTCCAAAATATAACTTGATTATAATTTTTAAAGTGGTTTTGAGCAACAGTTCTCCAGGCTTCCTGAAGGTCTTTCAGAGTTTTTCTTTAAGCCACTTAACACTGACCTATGAGTCATTCAAGCATAAAGAAAGTACCCAACTCAAGGGAGGAACCAGTATTGTGTCTGCACCTAATGGAAAACTTAGCAAAACTTTAGGCACTTTGTTGCTAGTAGCCTGTTACAAAAACGCATCATTTGTTCTCATTTCTTTAGTTGAATTTACAAGGATAATTCAGTTTGAAAGGCATAAAATTTAAATTTTGCACCAACAAGGTGTAGGATCATCTTGACAGAGAACAGAAAAAAGGCAGCCAACATCCAAAGAAGCACTTTGAACATCTTTCAAGAGGCCTGGAGAACTATTCCTGAAGACCGCTTAAAGAAATGACAAGAAAGCTGCGTAAGAGAGTTCAGGCTGTGCTGAAGAATAAAGGTGGTCGCACCTCTATTATATTTACATTTAAGCTTGTTAGAATTGTACAAACTGTTTTTGCCTGATGTTCTTTGTATCCATGTATGTTTGCACATATTTCAATAAATCGTTGCACTTATTTCCCATTTTTCCTAGCAAAATATAAAGAAATGAGGTTTGGCTCAAGACTTTTGCACAGTACACAGTGGCTAGTCTGTATAAAATACAGACTAGCTACATTTTTCCTTTTCAGCCGGTTGGTATTTTGAATGTGACGTCATAAATTTGTGTGTTTAATATTTCAGCGTCGACTGCCATAAAACAATCACGTCAGCTTTGATTCAGTGGTGTGTGTGTGTGTGTGTGTGTGTGTGTGTGTGTGTGTTCTGAGGTTGGGCCACAGTGATTTAGAGATGCTGGTAGGCGCGTGTCAGGACAGTAGTTAGAAGTGAGTGAGAATGAGACATTACTGCTGACAGGCAGCTCTTTGGCTTTCTGACACAAGTGTTCAGTAAACAAAAAAACAGAAGTAAGAGCAACAGGAAGGGAAGGAACAGACTAATGTCTGTGCACATAAAGCCTTAATGATCCCACTATACTGACATTAGTGTACTCCAGCAGCATGCTGGTTTTTTTTGTTGTTGTGAACCATTGCTGGAACATAACTTACCAGCTGATTGATCTGCCTTGTTAAACGTATTAAAGTAGACTGACAGTAATAATGAAATGTCACACTGCTGCTTCCTGTGGAAGCTCAAACCATTCAACAGCTCGACATTGTTTTGTTTTGTTTTTATACTCAAATTTGAGCCAGTACGCTCCTCTGAGAAGTCAGAAATAAATCAGATGTAATATTCAACCACTAAAACTAATTTCTCTATTCAGGAAAGCAAATGAATAACTTTAATTTGGCATCTTAATAAAAAAAAAAAAAAACCTATGTATTTGACTATTTTTGTAAAACTAAATGTGAAAATTCACAATAACTTTAGCATTCAGAATATAATTTGGATTAAAGAGTTTGCACATACTGGTGGATTAACCATTACAGAAACATTAAAAAATGATTTTGGTAATTACCAACACTGTTAATCCTATAGCTCTAATATGTCAAGCTCAGCACTGTCCAGTTGGTCATATCATGTGACCCAGCTCAGCAGTGCAGAGTTACCCAAACCAGCAATACTTTTACTCTGAAGGATTTTGCACTTCCCCCTGACAGCAGCTCCTGATTATGTTTTTTTTTAATGAATAGACGGCTCATGCGTCTCCACTCGTATGGACAGCAGGCGATATTGTCTAGTTGTCGCAGACTACCTGGGTGGGTGGTGTCTGGCTTGGTCAACCTTTTGAATTGTTCAGCCCGTTGTGCTATAGATGACTAAGCTGCTCAGCTGAACCCCAGAATTCTTACAGTAAAGCACTGTAATTTTCTCTGTGTCAGTCATGCAGGACAAACAGGCAAGCAGCTCATAAGGCAGCTTTTGTGTGCAACTTTTTTTGTCTGGAGCAACGTAACATACCCTGTCTTTTCCCACTCTTTTTTTTTTTTTAAATGTCGCTGTGTCTGCTTCTTAAATAATGTTGATTTGCTCATTTTCAGGCTATGATTGTGCGCAACGCCAAGGACACAGCCCACACCAAGGCAGAGAGGAACATCCTGGAGGAAGTAAAGCATCCCTTCATTGTCGATCTCATCTACGCCTTTCAGACAGGAGGGAAGCTGTACCTCATCCTAGAGTATCTGAGTGGTCAGTGCAAGCAGTGCGCTCACACATGCAGTGCATTAACATGGTGCTCCTTGCAGTCACTCTTCTTGTATATTACAATAACGCACAAAATCTCTGTCTGTCTGCGCGCTCCTCCTACGCCATCAGGAGCTGAGCAACCAAACTTGGCACACAGGTGCATCTTAAGCCCATGAAGGTTCTTATCTATATCACATATTATGACCTCCTCATGTTGCAGAGGAGGTCATTTTGTCATTTTGTTTTACAAAATGAAATGAGTTTAAGGTGGTCCTAGAGTGACTAACGAAGCATCGCAACAAAATCTTAATGTGTATGTGTGTCTGTTAGTAGCATAAACATGTGTTCACCTGTGCAGGAGGGGAACTGTTTATGCAGCTGGAGAGAGAGGGCATCTTCATGGAAGACACAGCCTGGTGAGCGTGACTTCTTTCTGATGCGCTGAAATCCAGATTGCAGGGAGAAATTATCATGGGAAATGCTGATCGGTGACTTTCTGATTGGTTAAAGAAGATCTAAAGGCTTTAACCGTATCTCAGGAGACTTCTGTTATAGCAGCCAACAGTTAAACCACGTCTGAATTAATGCGTCGTTTATGTTACGCTACAGATAAGCAACAAAATATATGCTCTGTGGTTTCTTAACTGATAGCTCACATGCAGTGTGAACCTAAGACTGGCTTAATGTTTGTATAGTTTATCACATGTAAGGTTATTTTTTTCTTTAGTTTTTACCTGGCAGAGATCTCCATGGCCCTGGGTCACCTGCACCAGAAGGGCATCATCTACAGAGACCTAAAGCCTGAGAACATCATGCTCAACAGCCAAGGTGAGTGTGGAAGTAGTTTTTTTTTTTTTTTTTTTAACTCCATTAAGATTTATTGGCAGCTCCTTTTGCAATCTATATGTTAATGTGAATCTTGTATATGCAAATGTTTGCATCTCAACATGTGCTGTTTTCCTCAAAGGTCATGTAAAGCTGACAGACTTCGGGCTGTGTAAAGAATCCATTCATGATGGCACGGTTACACACACTTTCTGTGGTACCATCGAATACATGTAAGTAGGCGTCTTACATTTTAATTCATCTCTCATCCAGTGGCATTCACTTTTTCTCTGCTTTTCTTTTTTTTTTTTTTTTTAATCCCCCACCACCTCCTCCTTTCATGCCCGGTGATGATCTCTGCTAAGTAATATTGCTGCATCAGTAATATGCATTGACATTGTTACAGGGCTCCAGAGATCTTGATGAGAAGCGGGCACAACAGAGCAGTGGACTGGTGGAGTCTGGGCGCTCTGATGTACGACATGCTCACAGGAGCGGTCAGTTAAACATTAACAGCCTAAAAAAGAAAAAAAAAAGCTTTCTAATAACCTCTTATTAATGGACTGTTATAAAATATGAATCAGCGTCAGCGATGGTAGAGCAACCTCAGTCTCATCTTTTCCTGCAGCCGCCTTTCACTGGTGAAAACCGAAAAAAGACAATTGACAAGATTCTAAAGTGCAAGCTCAGCCTCCCGCCCTACCTCACACAAGAAGCACGGGATCTCCTAAAACGGGTATTTAGAGTTGAGATCCTGTTACTTCACTGTTGTCCCGTTAGTATTTTTTTGACCTTTGACTGCTGGTTGTACAGTTGCTGAAGAGAAACGCTTCATCGCGGCTGGGAGCAGGAGCAGGAGACGCCGCAGAGGTGCAGGTGAGAATACGCAGCAATAATAAAGTGCGCCAGCTCTGCTGTTTACTACTCAGTGCTACGAGGGGAAAAGAAGAACTGGCATCAATATGTGAAGCAGTTAAAGAAATCAGAGTAGCTGCGATTGTTGTTTACAGATGCAGCAAACAAGCTGCTTGTACTACTTCAGAACACGCGTACTACATCTGTCCCTTGTGCTCTGTATTTCGTGTCCCACAGGCTCATCCCTTCTTCCGACACATCAACTGGGAGGACTTGCTGGCGCGGAAAGTGGAGCCTCCCTTCAAGCCTTTCCTGGTGAGTACCTGAGCAGGTAACCGCAAGAAGTCCTGAATTAATCCTAAGTTTAAGTTTCAGGAATCACAACCAGGTCCTCTCCTGTTTCACATTGACTGCTCATCTTGCTGGACCTCCTCACCCGCACGTCTTCTCTTCTATCTTTGCAGCAATCAGCTGACGACGTGAGTCAGTTTGACTCAAAGTTCACCAGTCAGACGCCAGTCGACAGCCCGGATGACTCAACCCTCAGCGAGAGCGCCAATCAAGCCTTCCTGGTAACGTTTGACTCAGCTGCTGTTAGAATTTTCAGCATTGACTGCTTATTTTAAATGTGCGATGTGTCTTAATGGTAAAGAAGTGTCCTGTTCTCAGGGACATCGTGTTAATAAGCACATACATTATCCGTGCGTTTCATTTTAAATTTTCTCTGTTAACATGTCATCTTTATAATTTTTCAGTTATGTCAGGATTTAATGGTAAACTATTGAAGATAAAGAGCATTGATTATAACGAGTTATCACAGGGCAGAAATAAATATTAATTAGTCACTGCTGATTGCTCATTAGTAATAAGTAATCCTCATAGTCACTCTGTCCTAACCCTCACCTGCACCCGTTTCTTTCTCATGTGTTTTTAGGGTTTCACGTATATTGCTCCGTCGGTCCTGGAAAACATCAAAGAAAAATTCTCATACGAGCCAAAAATCCGCTCACCCCGACGCATCATGGACAGCCCGAGAACACCGCTCAGGTAACGTCAGCCTCAGAAAACAAACGCGTCTGTGGCAACAGATGATGCTCAGGCTGTTTCGTGTGCAAACGTTACATTTGGCAGTTATTAGACTTCCCTAAAAAAATATATGTGTGCTGTGATATGAGGCACCAAGGCATTAGCAGCAGATCCTGAGAGTCCTGCATGTCCCAAGGTGGGACCCGGTGAATCGGACTGAAGTTTAGGAGAGATTGGGTTTTACCACATCACAACGATATCCACGACTGTGACATGACCTGAAATGGTTTGTTCAATCAAGACATCCCAGAAATATTAGAGAACCGTTTTGTAGTCTCATAAGCAGCTGCGGGAAAGGTCAGATGGAGGTTGTTGCTCCTGAAGGAGATTCTACATGTTCCTAAATTCAAGGACTCACTCTGTCTGTCCTGCTTGGACTGTTAGTTATTACTCAGTGAGTTCAATAAAGACACAAAAGGTCCAGCTGACTGTCTGCGTGTTAGTCAGATGGTTTCAGTCTGTAACTGAGACTGAGATGAAGATTACACCACATTTTAAGAGTAATCAGTGCAGAAATCCCAGTGATTCCCCAGGGTCCATGTTTTCTTGCAAATGTATATCACCGTGTGCATGGTGTTGAGTCAATCCGCTTTTTTTTTCTTCATCACAATATTCTTCAGTTCATGTAGACCAGCTGATGGAAATCAGAACCCTTCTGAACTTTTCACTTTAAATGTTTGTCACTATGACTGAGCCTTTCTTACAGAAAGAAAAATAATAAGTCTGCCATGTTTCTCCCCTGTCCTTTCAGCCCGGTTAAGTTTTCAGGGGCGGACTGTTGGCCCCGCAGCCCCCTTGTTCTCAGCGGAAGACCAGGTGTCCTCCAGTCTCCTCAAGACCAGGCCATGGAACTGTCCACCCCAGAGCAGATGGACATCACAACCAGCGCCGAGGCCTCGGCCCCGCTCCCCATCCGTCAGCCTGCTGGGATCAACCTTGCTCAGATGAAGCAGCAAGCCTATCCTGTCCTGGCCAAACGGCCCGAGCATCTACGTATGAACCTATGACCCACCGCCCCTGTTTTGGAGAGTTTATTTCTTGACTCTTTTTTTTTTTTTCCCCCCCTCTTATTTTCTAAGAAACAAAGCAAAAAGATACGGATGCTAGAGACAATGAAAATCCAAAATTGCACATCCGCACACTACATATACTGTCACAACCTGGAGTTTGTGGGTGCATCCTGGACTCAAGCCTGCTAAGGTCAAGCGCTACCGACAATATCACGGCTCACCACTTCTGACACCTCGGGTCTGTTGACCTTCATATTCTGCCCCTACCCCAACTGAAATGGACTAAGACAGGAAATGTTTGGAGGAGCTGCAGCCTGTGTGTGTGAGTGTGTGTGCGTGTGAGTGTGTGCATGCATGCGTGAAAAATCAAAGGTGATAATGTATCTCACAGTATGCAAGCAATTCAAACTGAAATGCAGTTGACCTAGAAGATATCCAAAGTGCTTTATGCTGTTTAAAAGAATGCCAGCAGGGGGCGGGAGTTGCTTCCATTGAAAGATCTTGACAACGGTAAGATAAAATGCTTCCTGTCTCTCAATGAAATGGTCTGAATTTATTAAAACAAAAAAAAAGTTTAAAGAAATCGGCATTGAGTAGCAGACAAGAAGAGGCTCTGGTAATGATGAATATAGCTTTATGTCTTAAGAAGTTTGCATTGATGCATTAACTGTGCTTATACATCAAGGTTGAATTCGAGGGCCTCAATTAAAGGAGGAAAAATCATGCTGATTTTTTTACATTCTTCGAGCGTCGATGTTGTGCATGATTTGTGAAATGGTTCGTTTGACGTGGGATCCCTCCCTCAGCTATCTGCTCTTCAGGCACCACCACACTATGGGCTGTATCACCAGTTTAGCCGACACGTCACCAGGTAGACTTAAGCTTCATTCAACACTAGCGTGACCCACTTTGCCCCCAATCATCACACAGAACATTAAAACTGATTTTGGTGCTGCTTTCTGTGACCCCCTCCTCCTCCCTGGTCTAACGCCCAGCAGAAGATGCTGGGCCCCTGCGGTTTGGGACGTCAGACCTCATCTGACCTGTTGGAATGATTCATACTGGAGACTGTGGCACCAGTTGATCTGGACTGTCTGCCGTCGTTGGGATTAATGCTCCAAAAAGCTGGAGCAGCATTTACAGCCTCCTTGCCTCGACATTAACTTGTTAAGGAGCAACATTTTAGAAGTCCTGAAAAGCAAGAAAATTATAAATAAAATGTAAAAGAAATACAGAGTGTGTCATGTCTTGTGTTTTAATTTCAGGAAAAGCAACAGAAGACCTCGTGTTTGCATATCGTTTAATTACAAATGTTTTTTTCCCCCAAAATCATCTATAATGTAACTTATGTCATTCTGCTGGCACAGCTGCTAGCATATACACTCGTCATCAGATCTGAACTCGTTATAAACACAAACGGTACAAAGTAAAAAAATCAAATTGATGACAAGATAATTTTCTGAAGATGGAGCAGTTTATGACCACCCAAAGGCTAGCTTAGACATCAGGATCTAATCTGAAACCTCTACTTAAAAAAAACCTTCAGAGTTTGATTCTCAAAGATAATCAAAACAATCATAAATGCTCTGATAATGCTGAAAAAAACTTCAGCCATTAAAAAAATAAAATGCTGCCAGAAATAATGATTAAGTGTCAATTTAACGTACATCACAAAGGACATCTGTGAATATCAGAAGAATCTGAAAAAAAAATTACCTGAAATAATAAAAAAAAAGCTTTTACTTGTGGTTTACAAAACGGTTTGAGTTCAGAGGTCGCTGTACCCTTACACGAACACTGATTGTGCAGTTCAGCTTTTCCATCTGACAGAGGTGGGCTTTAAGTGCTGGTTTCAGAGAAATTACTGTAACATTCAGTTGTGTGTACAGTATGAAAAACAGAAAAACACGCTCATCAAGTCTGACTCCAAGGCTGCTGGTCTGAGATCTGAATAGTTTTGTGGCCAATAAATTCTATTTATCTATTACAGGCAGTAAAACTTATCTACCTGCTACAAATAATTTATGATAAAAATTTGTGAATGAACCTCCTGTCAAAGAGATCCACTTCCAGTAAAAAGTGGGGGGTCAATTTGAAAGGTTTCTAAAGGAAAGCACATTTGTATATATCTCTTGCAGTGAAGCACTATATGATTCCTCATACACATGTATGATGTTTTCAGTTGTCAGTGGAATATCTACATAGGTGTATAGAGTTGTGTATAATAATGTTCACACGGCTGAAACAAAACAGTCACGACTAGTTTTAGTTTGGAGCCTCTGCCTTTGTGGGCTTAGTTACAGTCTCAAAAGAAAGCTTCAATGCAACTGTGTGCACTACTCCCTTCACGGAACTGGCTGCAATGGAAAGAGGAGTGAGAGACCTCTGTGCACAACTGAGGAAGAGTAACATCAGAGGTTCTAGTTTAAAAAAAAACATGCCTCACGGGTCCTCGACTGGCAGCTTCACTAGATGGTATCCGTTGGAGCCAGGCGGCGCTTGTTTGCAAAGGGAGCAGTACACACTGGGGTACACAAACTTTGTTTATTGGCAATTTTCCTTATGAAACAATCTTCATTTATAAGAACAAGGATGCTTTGATGATTCTTTGTAAATTATTTTTGATTTCAAGTTATGTTAGATGAAAAAAAATTCACTTTTCTTTCAAAAACAAGGACAAAAGCTGACTGTACCTCCCTGACAGATCCCATGAAGATGGACTCAGCTAAGCGATCCTTGATATGCATTACAAATGCAGAGAGACTATATACGGATGTTAAATGTCTACATTAGGATTCCTTTAATGTGTGCTACATCAATAATCTATAAAACTGGAGTATGCTGTCTATTATTGTCTGGGGCCTGGTGTAAAAAAAAATAAAAATAAAAATAAGTAAATAAATAATTTAAAAAAAAAAAAATCATACCAGCTGTCTTCCTAAACCAAACCACCTTAGGAAAAATAATTAACCTGGCGAGCTCTATTGGAAATCTAAATGGTCCAACAGTGAAAAGTGGCACTGACCAATAATGGAATTACATTTTTAATTGGTCCTGCAAAGAGTGAACCTAACTAGGGAATAGTCCAGAAATCTCAGTTCATGTAACCACTGATGTGGTTTTATATCATTCTGCAGGCAAATCAGATTCTTCATGAGGAATGTGCACTTTAGCTACGCAACCAGAAAGCAGCCATATTGTTAAATGTAACTTACTAAATGACAGCATATTACTGAAAACAAGTATTCTTCATTTCAAGTTCATCTGTTAATGACTAATATTCCCTGCCTTCATTTATTTAATTAGTACAGCTCAGATGATGTTGGTGATGGTTTGTTTTTGGAAAGTCTTTGAAAAACTAAATAAGGCACAAATTACTTCAGTAAAAAAAAAAAAAATCTATTCAAACAAACAGTCATTTAAAGAAACTACTGGGGAATTTAACTTAGCTGAATTACCACACGGACTGAGTTAAACTGCATATACTATAAGTGCATCTGTATAGCCTGACTGTCTTTCCCTCAAGTATCCTTTTAGAATTAACTAAAGAAAGGCATGGAAGATAAATGAGTCTTTACAAGATTGTTTTCTGTGAAAGGCTTCAGGAAGAAGTCCTTTGCTTCTGCCCTTTGGGGTAAATGGCAGAAGCAAATTACAGCTTAGTCTGGCCATCCAAGCATATTTAAAAAAAAAAAAAAAACCAAAACACGACCTACTCTTTGACTCAGCTCTTGTTTGGTTAAGCTGTTTCAAGCAGCAAAATATATCAGAGAAAAATCAAGATAACTTTCTAGCTTGTCTGAGAGTCGATTCCGTTTTGAGTACAATATTGTTTACTATTAGCAAGAGTAATAAGAGAGATTTCACCACCAGAGAAGACAAAAATAGTGAATATCTTTGTGTGTGTGTACTTCAAGGTGAAAGAAGCAAAGTGTGAGGGTAAATGTTTTCTGAATGTAGCAGCTAGAGCAGGCCTGGAGTGACAGATGGACGAGGATGAAAGTAGTTCAGCAGTTTTTGGAGCACATTACGAAGGTCAAGCGAACCAAGAGGTGCTTGCGGTGTGGATAATAGCGTGTTGTCGCTAGTTCACTCTGCACTGCCATGCAGACGGGCTCTGATCCTGCAGCCGCCTCATTTTCTTCCCTAACCACACCCACCAGGCTAAACCAATCACAACACAGACCACAGACTCCACGTAGTAGCCGTCCAGTGTCGTCACACAGACGCCGCCTTCCTTTGCACACAGCTAGAGGTTTGAACACGGGAAAAAGAAGTTTAGAGTTTTCCGGGAGAGAACATGCACACCATCTTGCCCCATCTTTGCCGTGATCACTTACCTGTGCCTCTTCAGAAGAGCCACAGCTCTGTCCAGCAGCCCCCTGACATTCCTTAGAGGTCAGTGGATCAACCAGCCACAGGGCCACAGTGGAGGGCCAGTTTCCTCCGAGGTTAGTGACTGTGTTCAGCAAGGTCATGTAGGTCCCGCCGATAAGAGGGTCACTCACTTTGGCATGGAAAGCCATGCAGGCCACGTACATGCTATACAATGCCACCTGGTTAAAAATAAAATAAAATAGGAGGTTAACAAAGATCTTTACACATGCTATCTGATTTTTCTTGCTCAGTTATCTTATTAATTCAGCCTTGCTGGCAGCATTTATAAAGGATTACAGTCACGCATAGTGTTAGTCCCCAATTCTGGCAGGATTAGCTGATGAATCACCTGGAACCCTTCTTCATATCCAATTAGCAAATCTCAGAGTGGACTTGAACCAGCAACTTTTCATTTCCCAAGTGAATGTTTAAACCTCTGAACTATGTAGCAACTCAACTGAGAAGTCTTATTTATGCTGTGACACTCCACTCACTTTATCCTGCATACACTTGCTGAATATCTGCAACCCACCTCCACCCAGTTCCTTCTTTCATGCTCTATATGACTAAATCAACTGATGCCTGTTCTGTTCTGTGCTGGGCTCTTGCTGCTGCTCTCCCAAAACAGAGCCACGCTGCCAGACGTGAATTATAGCAGATGGAAATAAGGGTCTTCTTTTTACTACAGTAGTCATAAACACTGTATAGTGAGTCGGTAGCTTTTTCTCAGAGGCAGTCACCTGGAAGAAACTGTAGCACTTGGACTAGAATCAGAAAATAAAAACAAAAAACAAACAGCAAACCTGATGGAATGCATAGCTGAGCAGCACCACGGCATAGTAGTAAACTGGGAACCCTCCTTCTTGTTTTACACTGGGAGTCCACCACACTAGAAGAGCAAACTCCAGGCCAATAAGCAGCCTGCGACATAGTACAAGATGTGTTAGCTTTCTGTTTACTGAATGTGTGCGTAGCATGCGTAGAATGTGTTACAACCTAAAAGGGAAGGCCTTGTAGAAGATGTTGAGAGGTCTGGGTCCTGCTGTGTATCTACTGATGACGACTGGTAGAAAGATCTGGAGAGGCACCATGGGCACTGCCAGCAATGCCAGCTGCTCCTTGGGAACTCCAGCCTCCATCAGCTTCAGTCCTGTAACTGCATCTGCTGCGGAGAAACCCACCTGAAACACAAAGAGAGTAAAAAAATTTATAATTTCACCCAGCACACATCTTCGTGTATCTAATAACGGCCAAGTACCTTAGCAGTGAGAAGCAGGAGACAAAAGGTGAAGACCGTTGGCATCTTGATGATAGATAATAGCAACTTGTAGGTTTCCATGACACCCTGTGTTTCCTCCGGGGTTCTTGTAGTTCTTTTGCCGCGTACATTTTCCCTTTTAAAGATGGCTACCAGAGTGGTGGAGACCAGGAATACTATTCCCCAAAAAAACAAGAAATCTGGACCAGAGCAAACAAAAGACCAAATTACTGTTTAGACGCCAACTATCGCAAAATACATTTGTCACTTTACTAGGCCATGGATAGAAAATACCTGACAAGGTGACGATGCCTGAGTCTTTAGGCACTACTCTGAGGTATTTGTTGCAAAAGTCAGCAGACTCCAGAGCCAGAAAGAGCACATTCCCCAGGAAGTAGCCAGCTGTCTGGCCTACAGAGTTGCATGTAGATGCATAGCCCACATTTTCTCTGGATAACATAGTCAGTGCCCAGCCATCCACAGCTATATCCTTAAATAACAACAAGGTAAAGAGAGCAAATGCATGTTATTTATTATTCTGAATGTGTGTCTGTATTGCAGTATTTAAAGATGCTTACCTGTGTGGCTGCCAGGAAGGCGAGCATGAAGAAGACCGCAGTAAGTGTAACCACATTTGGTCCTCCCTCACTCTGCAGCAATGAGTCGACCGTTACAGAGAGGTAGAGCATAAAGAGGCCCAGAAGATACTGTGTAGGCACCAGCCATGACTTTCTGCGAAAACATGTGGAAGATGGGAGGAAGGCATAGCTATAATCAGGAAAAGGATGCACAGTCTAGAGAAATCAAGTGTATTAAATATGCATACAGATGAAAACATCAGTGTAATCAGTATACAGGTGCCTTTATTACCTTCTACCAAACCTGCTGAAGTACAGAGCATCCACCAGTGGCGCCCAGAGAAGCTTGAGACTAAACGGCCAGAAGACAAAGCTGAAAAAGGCTTGGTCTCTGTAGCTGACATTCTTACTCTGTAAGATCAGAGGGATGCTGCCACCCAGTCCAAGAGGAATCCCCTGAAGCACATAGAGAAAGAGAAGCAGCAACACGTTCCCCAGCTCACCGCGTATCCCAGACCTGCGAGGCATCCCTCTCAGCAGAACAGAACCCTCTTCTGTTTTGTCTTCTACTTCCGTCTCAGAGGAGTCAACGTCCATGTCGTTCACGTTTTCAGGTAGGAGGGTGGAACGCACCTGCTTCCTCTGCCTCCCGTTCTTGTGTCTGATTACATTTGAGGACTCCATGATGGATGAGTGGGAATCAAACCCGCCGCGCCCTCAGCAAATCTGCAAAAAGAGATGAGCGAGAACAACTGAAACATCTACACAGATTGCTAGATGAATGTAAGTTTTTGAAGCTACTATAAATTCCTTTTCACTTTTTTTTATGGACATGACAACAACAATATGGCACGTTGCACACAGACAGGCTGATAAAAGCAGATAGGTTTGTATCATTTTTAATATGCAATGGTGAAGTGGTGAATAAGAGCAGCGAGCAACACACAGGGAAAATGGGGAATCCACTGGACTGAACAATTCTCGTAAAGACCAAGTCAGTTTGTGAAAAACCTTCAGATTACTCTGCATGCACATGGCAACACACCAGAAAAAAAACAAAGACCACATACCAGTGCGCCTGTGCAAATACTTGGTATCAGTCAAAAACTGTGGCAGTCACTCATTGTTGGGGTTGAAGACTGCAGGAACTCACAAAAAATCAAAGCAAAATAAAATCCTGATCTATGACAAATGACAGTACAGGGGAAAAAAAAGTCGAAATGAGATGTTGTTAAGGCTGACCAAGAAGCGGATAAATTAAAGTATAATCATAATAATACGAAGGTTGCCGCTTTCACCTGAAAATAACCAAGTGTTACATAAAGGCAACATAAAAGACAAAATGAAACTGTAAAACAGGTGAATTTAGTCATACCTGATGATGGCAGCATGCCAAATCACAGAACACAAGCGGCCGAATCAGAGAGCCGCCCAACGGAAAAGCCAGGTCATTCACTTTATTCAGTCAGAGCTCGGAAACATCTTCAGAAAGACAAAATAACACAAGAAAATATATACAGTTCCACTTCAAACTGTTACATCGGTGGACATCAACACAGCAGAGTCAGGAAATGCGACAAGTACAGCTTCTAAATGTGTCCGGCGCCTACAGCTGACGTGTCAAAATATAACTGCATGGAGTTCCGCTTCAGTGTACACACGCTGATGGAGCTCCATTTAATATCCCTTCTATTAAATACACGGAATTTCAAACGGACTTTAAATAAATATCAAACCTACCAAAAACAAAAAAACTATATACGTTGTATATTTAATCGTTTAATACTGTAAATGCATGCAATGTGTAAAAATTAAAACGTCTTTTAAAACTAAATCTCATCATTCTACAGTATTAGTAGATTTTAT
Source organism: Cichlasoma orientale (assembly GCA_034780415.1). Lineage (NCBI taxonomy): Eukaryota > Metazoa > Chordata > Actinopteri > Cichliformes > Cichlidae > Cichlasoma > Cichlasoma orientale. Next base: position 48,373 of record JAVDPK010001016.1, on the reverse strand, counting down.
TAAAGTTTGGAAACATTTTTTAAGATAAATATTCCAAATTGAAATTCGGTGATGCTGTGTTACAGCAGTATTATGACATAATTTTTTAAAGTAAAGCTAACATTTTAATAAGTGTAATTCTCTCAAGGTTCATATCCATTAAATACACATATCTGAGCAATCAATTTGTACTTGATTCTGTCTACAAAAGTAGTAATTTTACATATACATTTTTAAGTGTTTTCCCTACAAAAATGTTAGGCTGTATTAATATTTTTATAAGTGTATAATATCTACTAGCAACAGTCAAAATACATTTTTTTTATCATTGAAAACAGCCATTCACACATGTATTTTATAGTAGTTTTGTATCTGTATTTGTAAAATTACAGAATAGGATTAATAATATAAATGCATTGTCACCCTGAATGGGAAGCAAGTACCACCTCCAGCTACCACTGGTGACAAGAGTCAGTCTGGAGTGATAAGAAGAAAGCAATGGACTTTGGCCACCTTTCCTTAAGAGTGGGAAAATGTTGAATTCTGTTTCACTGTGAGCCTGAGCTGCACCTGTTGTCAGCAGTACCTGATTGAAACCTTTTTCTGTCTGCAAGTGGCCAAATTTCTTGAGGTGTCCGCAACACCAGGGAGAGCATGCCATGTTCAGTGTGATTCTAAAATTTGTATCTATATGGCACAGTGAGCTTTCATTTGTATAACAAACTCTTTAAAATTGCACATAATTTAAAGTTTGTCATCAAGAATGTTGAAAGAGGGGCAACTGTTTTCTGTTCTGCTCCGTTGGTTAACAGAGTTAAATGATAAGAACAGGAAGTTAGTGTTGGAGGCCAAATAGTTCCTTGTAGTTTTGAATAAGTGAAAATTTTTATGAGGTGATGAAGTGGTCTTAAAGTAGAAGTAGATTTTTAAATAAAAAAAAAAAAGAGTTAAATTTATATGTACATTTTTAACAGTTTTTTAAACAGATCTATTAAATATATATATGTTTTTTTCGCATAAAATCACATAATAAAACCCAAACAATAACTGCGTTTTTTCTGTCATTTTAAGCCTGATAATTTGTATTACAAAAGTATTTTTTATTAGACTTTTTTTACAGATATAAATATATTTTATTTAACATAAAATAACTGCAAAATACACAGTATCTCATGTAAATGAAAACTACAAAACTGTATTTTAATCATTGAAAATTTCCATTATTTTACAGAATTTTTCTGAAACCTCAGCTGCTGGGGAAACTTTTTTTTATTATTATTTTTTTACAGATTTCGTTTTCTTTCTTTCTTTCTTTCTTTTACAGTGTACATACTTCATTGTCTTCTTTGCTTGTTTTGTGTGTGTAATTTCAAGTTTTTCTATTGTCAATCTAATTGTGCTAATTCTTTGTATAATTTTTGGTGAAAATTTGTTAAAACAAAACAAAACTTGAACATAACAGGTTGGTGCTTTGTGCAATAGATTTAACTGAATCACAGTTTCCCAGTTTTCTGTATTTTAGTTTGTCGTGATTTTATTCATTTAGTTCAGATGACCTTTCCCAATGTGGGTTTAGGATAGCATTGCTAAAGTTCAACTTCTTTCAATGTGAAGTAATTAGTAGTTTGTCTGACAATGAATGTAATGATGCATATTAATTAGGCTGGTGTAGTAGTTGGTGTATTAGCATGTGGTATATGGCAGCCCTGGCTAATGTTAAACTAAGTAGGAAATTGTATTAATTCTTCATCATTGAAAGTCTCTCACTATAATCATGTTTTTGCAATTTTTTAAAATATGATCACAACAAAATCTGGCAAAACTGTAGCTCACTTTTTTAACCCATGATGATAGTTGACTATTCAGTGATTAAAGCCTAAATAATCTGTGCCTGTTCTTGAACAATTCTGAGACTGCAGGATGACTTGTGCTACTTCGGAACTTTGAGGATCCAGATGAAAGTATATGATAAGGGTACTGAAAACTCAAAATGAATAAGTTACACATCTAAACACTTCGACCACCCTGTGTGTTTTAAACAGAGCTCACACTGAGGTTTTCTCCTCAATCAAAAGGTCATTTGGCAAGGGTCATGATACACCCATTACCCCACATTTGATTTAGAGAAAATGAATAACAGCATGCTCGACCTTGTGGTTGCCATGAGTGCATGTGAAGCTGCTTATCCTCACAGATGGCATGTGACAACACACACGGGCGTATTTGAGGATATCAGCATGTGATAAAAAGACTGTGAAGCTACAGTTGCATCTATGTGAGAAGGTCTGTGTTAGTGCAACTCTATGACGAACTGCTCTGGGGCTTCAGACTGTCAGTGAGTATTGACATCCCATACAATTTGACCAACAATATGCACACATTATGTCTTGTAGAGGGCTCTTTTATCAAACCATACACAAAACACAAAAAACCTGTAAACAGGGAATTCGAGGCTACTTTTATACTGTATCCCAGGTGACTTAATCAAACCACTCCAATGATTAGGATTATTTTACTAGATTATTTTATGTCACATGAGGACTACTACAATGGTTACATTATTGGTTGATTTATTTTATCAGACTAGCTTTAAAGGATACTTTACAACACATTACAACCAATCCATTTTCCCCTGGTCACGCTATATTATTCATCAACTCTTCCACTAGATGGCGCTAATATCATCACATCTGAATATACTGTAATGGCTCTCAGATTCAAGCACCTTAAAATACTCCAACTTTTGTGCTCAGGCATATTTACTGGCTATTTTGTTTTGGAATTAACATGTGAGCCATGAAGTTAACAACTACTCAGTTTGGCCTTATGATCTCCAAGAGCTGGCTTTTTTTTTTTTTTCCATCAAACCCCCAGAAATAATACTTCAAAGTATGGTAGACTTGCAGCAGTCATCTCTCCTTCTATTTCCCATATGATTGAGAACCCAAACTGCAGACACTTGGACTGCACAGTAGCAATGATGGCCACATAGCAGCAGTTACTGCAAACAGGTTGGGACAGTCTTTGCAGGCATGTTGTAATCTTTAAGTAGAGAAATTGTGGCTGCAGCATTATTATTGGCCAAATGAATAATTAAAATAATAATAATAATCAAAAGTCAGATATGAACAAGTAGCTTGAGGGTAAATCTTACTGTTTCTTATTTAAGCTGTCTGAAAATATATGGGAACAGTTAAATGTAACCCACACATCTACCACACATCTAGTGCAGTAGATGTGTTAAAGTACAGCGAGCTCCTCTCACATATTTGATGCTGTTGCCTGACAAAGCCCGAGGTGTTATCACTAGGGCTACCTCATATTTCAGCATATACTGTTAAACTATTCCTGTTTGTATAGTACAGTTTGCATTACCATATTGACCACACTGGTAATAAATGGGAAGGAGTAATATATGCCATAGGATCAAGGAGAAGGTGGCACAGTGGTTAGCACTGTTGAACAGCAAAAAGGTCCTGGGTTTGAATCCACCATCTGGCTAGGGAGTTTGCATGTTCTCCCCGTGCTTGTGTGGGTTTTCTCCGGATACTCCAGTTCCTCCCACAGTTCAAAAACATGCACTTAGTGGGGTTAGGTTAATTGGTGATTCTAAATTGCCCATAGGTATGAATGGTTATCTGTCTCTCTGTGTTAGCCTTGCAACAGGCTGGCGATCTCTTGCCCTATGGCAGCTGGGGTAGTCTTAACCACCACCACCCCCTGCGACCCTGAAAAGGGGAAGATGGATGGATCAAGGAGTGTTTTGTCAATTAATTTTCTATATAACCCAAAAGAGATTTTTCTTTCAACTGTTTTGTAACTAAAGACATTTTCACAATTGATTTTCCAGAAAAATGTAAGCGACTGTGTCCTCATTATAGACTATGTGGTCTGTTTTGACTGACTGACTAATGGTTAAAAGGGTAACGGCACAATATGACACTCGGTGCCCCCCCCCCCCCCCCCCCCGCCCACAGGGGCCCCTGACTCTGGTTATTTAAGTTTTCGCTCCACCCATAACATATTCGCGCTACCCAGACATATTTACTTAGCCTGTTCCCACTAAGTAGAAAGTTATTCCCCGACCGGAGGAGGAGAGACTGTGACATCTTCAGACCAAACAGTCCAGTCTGCTTTTCCAACAGTAGTCGGCGTGCTGAGCCAGGAGGTAACCAGCAGCCCTCTCTCTGTGAGACTTGGGACAGCGAGGCGAAGGGGAGAGCTCATTCCACTACACGGCAGTCATCCATGGCTCTGTGCAACGGAGACAGCAAGGTCAGTGGAGCGGGAGATACCCGCAGCTCCGTTATAGGGTAGCCCGGGCGACTTCGTCTTAGGAGCCGGGCTACTGCTGTAGTCCCCCCTCCGGGTTAATTCCGGCCTCTGTGTACCTCGGGGAGGGAAAGTTAAGAGAGCATGCAGCGTTATCAACAGTACTGCCGAACAGGAGCACTGTGTATGCCTGTTGCAGTGTCACATTAACATGTTGCTCATAGCTGCTAACAAGCCGGACGTGATAACTCATTGATGTTAAACCGAAAAAAAGGTTTCACAGATTTTGTCAGCAAACGTGGTTGCCCTTCTCTTATGGTGGAACCCCCACTAACCCCAAAGACACTTCAGCTCTAAGCACCGCGTGGGTTTTAGCATAGCTCCGCTAACCTAGCCGCTACTCACAGGACGCGCTGCTAACAGGCTAACGCTTATTACGACTGTTTATTCCAGCGGCGCGCTAGCTCGCTACGCTGATAAAACTGTTAGCTAGCTGTGGCTGGGCGCTCACAGTTTGTAGTGACAGCACAGCTGAGCAAGAATGTTGTTTTATGATAGCGTTTGCGTTATTTTAGTAAGCTGAATTTGGGCTTGTGCTGAACTAATTCACCTCAAGCGGTTGCTGTCACACTCTTCGAGCTAACGTAGGTTAACTGTCAGTTTGCTAACGTCGTCACGAAGCTAGTGTGACCTGTCTGACAACCGGAGCGACTTACTGCCGCGTTATCAACGGATATGGTGAAGTTTGGTCTGACACAATTGAGTGTTTTTTCTCTTGTAATTACTTATGATAGCTCTGCTTCAGCTCACGTGATTGCCGGCTGTGTTTAAAGGCTAAAACTGGAGGTGAGGGGGGTACCCAGCAAGTTGTTTTCAGAAACATTTACGGCGGAAGTTTCCCACTGACCACGTGGGATAATGTTTCTCTGTGTACCCACTTCTATTGTTTAAGATTAATTTGCTCAAATTAATCTACTAAAGATTGCATGCCACACTTCCCACAGGGCATGTATGTGTTTAATAAAACCTAACATTTGCATATAGAGGAGTGCTGAGGATTAGAGTTTGAACTGCTTCAAATGCTGATATCTGCTGATTTGTGAGATTCATGTGATGGGCTGAATGGTTGCAGCATGTTTCACAAGATTTGCTGTTCGCCTCTGTTTCAGCTCACATGTCAATAATTATGTTAGGCTTTATTGAGTCACAGAGGTGGTGCAGTGCTGCCAGACCACTAGAAAACTAGTGACCTTGTGTGCAATTCTTTACTAATCTTTCCACAGCTGGAGATCAGCAGTGCAGAGCAGAATGGGTCATGTGAAGGGGCGGTGGTGATTCTCGATGCCGGGGCGCAGTATGGGAAGGTGATTGACCGAAGAGTGCGAGAGCTGTGCATACGCTCCGAGATCCTCCCTTTAGAGACCCCAGCCTTTGCTATCAGAGAACAGGGCTTCAGGTAAGACTGAAAAGCATCTGCACCGTAGACGCTTTGTTTTATGCCTCTCAGCAGTTTCATACACACTACTGTCAATACTGAAGCGCTGAAAGTGCTTCATAATGCAGTTTTGCATGATTGTTTTCTTTGTGTTTCATGCCTTAGGGCAATCATTATTTCAGGAGGTCCAGCTTCTGTGTACGCGGAAGATGCCCCCTGGTTCGACCCTGCCATATTCACTATAGGAAAGCCTGTTCTTGGGATTTGCTATGGGATGCAGGTATCAATGAACACATTAAAACTGTCGTGGTATTCTTAACAAAAGCGATTTTTCTTCCACAAGGCTCTTGTCAAGGAAACGTTTTTTTTACACAGATTGCCTCTGAGTAGCAACATGTTACTGTCACTCTGCTTGAACCAGCTCCTCAGCTCTCCCACACCAGCTGGGACTTCACCACCTTCTTCAAGAGTACTTTTACACTTATGGAAGAGAAGAGTATTACTCACTCTCTTTTCCCAGCGAGACTAAAAAGTAACAAGTGCAGTTCTTTACAATGCAGGCAGATTTACTATTACAAACACTGTAACAAAGTCTGTGTTCAGTTTTTAATGCTGGTGTATGTGTGTGTTGCAGATGATGAATAAAGTTTTTGGAGGAACAGTGCACAAGAAGAGCGTAAGGGAGGATGGAGTGTTCAGTGTTGGACTGGATAACACTTGCTCCCTTTTCAGGTACTGTAGTTTTTAGTATCTTAAATATGTCGTGTGTTTTGTTCTACATTCACAGCAGTATACACAGTAATTGTTTTCATGCTGATGTAAAAGTGCGATTATACAAGTAACGATCAGTCTGAGTTATAGGGTGCAGTCTTTTATTACTTCACATACATAACCTGCTGAAAACAGTAACACTATGCATATAGCTATTTGAACACTGCATGATCTTCTTTTGCATGTGTGTATTAATCTTATCAGAGGCCTTCAGAAGGAGGAAGTGGTCTTGCTGACCCATGGAGACAGTGTGGATAAAGTGGCAGATGGCTTTAAAGTGGTGGCCCAATCAGGGAACATCATTGCTGGTGAGCAGGAAACAAGACAGACTGTGACGCTGTTTAACGTAATCCACAAATATATTCTGGTGGTAAACTACAAAAGCAGCTTTATTTGGAATTGATGTTAAGAATGCCTGAGGCTGTATTGTATGTATTCTATGTGTCGTCACACATAGCCTTAAAACATGTTATTTTTCCATTTTAGGGATTGCCAACGAGCAGAAGAAACTGTATGGGACACAGTTTCACCCTGAGGTCGACCTAACAGAGCGAGGCACGGAGATGCTGCGTAACTTCCTGTTTGAGATCGCGGGCTGCACGAGTAACTTCACCGTACAGAGCCGCCAACAGGCCTGCATCAATGACATCAGAGAAAAAGTAGACAAGTCGAAAGTGCTGGTGAGCAATAATTTTAAAAAGGAAGAAAACGGCACATTTTTCTGTTACCGTGGGAGGTAATTTGACTAAAAGTCTAAAGCTGTAAAGCTGAGCGTGAAGTGTGGTAGCCACTCACGAGGTGGTGACAGTAGCAATGGTGGGAAGTTAAGTAGAACCAATTAAACTCTCAAATTAAACCCTGTAGTATCTGAAAAGAAGTTGGTCCACTCCCTGAGCGGCTTCAAACTGGGTTTCATCTCAGGGGAGAGTGAAGGCGATAATTGAGTGTGGAAAATGGGCTCAAAGCACAGGATTTATACTGTACAGTCTGTGGAATAGTTAGTAGTATCTGTGACTATACTCTTTCTGCTGTCGCGTGTTCCTGCAGCAAGTGTGGCATTTTGGATGATTCCCAAGAGCAGGTTTAACGTTCCCTTTCTTAGTCTTAATATTTAACAGCCTGCCAACAGATGAAATACCAGATGTGTGTATGACTAATAAAATAAGACGCCTAAATAAATATAAACCACACATTTGCAGATAATTGGTGGGTAGTGTGAGTTGTGAAAACTGGTGACAGGTGGTTAAGAATCGCATTTAATCTTTGTTCAGCTTTATCTCTAAAGACACTGTTTCTTGTTTCTGATGATGCTCGCAGGTGCTGCTGAGTGGTGGAGTAGACTCAACAGTCTGCACAGCCCTCCTGAACAAAGCTCTGAACCAGGATCAGGTGATAGCAGTTCACATTGACAACGGCTTCATGAGGAAGAGAGAAAGTCAGAGTGTGGAGGAGGCTCTGACCAAGCTGGGAATCAAACTCAAAGGTAGGGATCAAAGTCTTGGAACAGCGTGGAATAAGATATTTAATATGTATCTTCTTAATCACCCTTTATTTTGCTGTTTTTCTGGAATGTCATTATTTTATTTTTTATTATCAGACTATTATTATTTATTATCAGACTATAGAGGTTCACAGTGACATCTACTTTTTTTTTTTAATGCCTCCGGTTCCAGAGGTTAATGTCTTATTCCTTTACAACATTGACATTTCAGAAAAATCCTTACATGAAAAGTTTTAAGAGTAGTTCTTTTCTGCGACATTGTGAATAAAGCATGTTTTTGTTAAAACAAGGTTGATATTGTAATGCCTCACAGTTTCAACAAGAGCATAAAACATCGTTTCACAATATTGTAGCTTGTAGTAAGTTTGCTTTGGATGGTTTGGAGTATTAGACGTTATAATCAAAATCCCTGTGTGGAATATGAATGGGATTTTTACTTCTGTAACCTCACTGAGCTCTGTTGGGGTTTCAGCCAGGACTCTGTGTTTGACTCACTGCTCAGAGAGCTGTGGAGGGCAGAGCAAAATGGAGTTTAACAGTTTTAGTAGACTGTAGTGTTAAGTTAAAAATATTGGCTCAAATAAGTTTTAGCACAATCCATCCATCCGTTCATCCATTTTCTTCTGCTTATCCGGGGCTAGGTTGCGGGTGCAGCAGCCTAAGCACCCCAGCCGCCGCCTCCAGTTTATCCGGGGGAACACTGAGGCATTCCTAGGCCAGCCGAGAGAGATAATCTCTCCAGCGTGTCATGGGTTTGCCCTGGGGCCTCCTCCCGGTAGGACATGTCTGGAACACCTCACCCAGGAGGCATCCTAGTCAGGCATCATGCATAGTGCTTAAAAAAACTGCCTGTCTTTCAAAGGAAGGGTTTGATTATTGAGGTCTAGATACAAATGCAAACTTGTCATATGGCACACACACACATACACACACAGTAAAAGCTTTTGGTCCTTTTTTACCTTCTGTACCTGCTGCCAATTGTTTCTATTCTCACCAGCTGCACAGGTATTCATTAAAAAGTTAAGATGGTTGTACTTTGGTTGTCTTTGCTTACTGGAGTGACAAACCTTGGCTGCACAGCACAAGCCACTGCAGATAATGATTTTCAGACAACCATGGTGTCCTGTCTGAAAGCCGCCTACATCAGTAACCAGAGGGGCACTATGGGAAAACATTATCTGCTAAAGCTAGCCCTATCTTGCCTTTTTAAAGAAAGTGATTTGCATGAGTGGCACAGTTCAGTGATTTCTTACATTGCTCATCCTTCACCTCTACAACAATTTTATTTTATTTATTTATTTATTTATTACATTCAGCTTTATAGTTTTTGAGTAACAGCGCCACGGAAGGTAAACTGGGAGTGAAAGTATGTTAAGATTTAGTGTTTGTGTTACTGTTAACCCTGTGTTTTGTCTTCCTTCAGTGGTAAATGCAGCACACACCTTCTATAACGGAACAACAACTCTTCCCATCTCTGAGGAGGACAGGACGCCACGGAAACGCATCAGCAAGACACTGAACATGACCACCAACCCTGAGGAGAAAAGGAAAATTATTGGAGACACATTTGTCAAAGTGAGTATAAGATGAGCTCAAGTCCTTTTTATTTATTTATTTATTTTTGGAGGGGGGTATTTATTAATTACACCCAATTTATTACAATTTATAATATTATCATTATCATCATCAGTTTGTCTGAAATATTTTCTACACAATTGTTTTTAAGTTACCACTGTACCGTTCTGACTTTGAATTGTCCTACATCACAGGTGGCAAATGAAGTGATTGGAGAGATGAATCTGAAACCAGATGAGGTTTTCCTGGCCCAGGGTACCTTGAGGCCTGATCTTATTGAGAGTGCCTCTCATCTTGCCAGTGGAAAGGCAGAGGTCATCAAAACACACCACAATGACACTGAGCTCATCCGCAAACTCAGAGATGAGGTACTGCATATGTACACACGCCCACACAAATAGTCAATTTTCATTATGCTTCATAGCTAGCTGCTTCAGTATATAGCCATTGTATACACTAAAGTGGATGTATGGATCAAGTGTACCAAGGAGAACCCCTTGCAGTTTAAATCATAATAAAAGCCATAAAACCTAAACATCTCTTACACTACACAGCATTACTGAAGCATCTGTGAAAAAAGATTCATTCTTATTAGTTTATTCATGATCATGGATTATTTAGCATTTGTTGTTGTGCACAGCCTCTTCTTATGAATGCACCACTGTTGAGCACCTAAGCGTATCCCTAACTCGGTCACTGTTGCGTTGCTGATTCCACTTCTTTGAAATCCTCCAGGGAAAAGTAATCGAACCACTGAAAGATTTCCATAAAGATGAGGTGAGAGCACTGGGGAGGGAGCTTGGCCTGCCTGAAGAGATTGTTTCTCGGCATCCTTTTCCTGGCAAGTACATAAACACACAGGCCTCTGACCAAGCTTTACACAAGTTATTTAAATATAATTACTGACACCCCCCCCCCCCCAATTTTTTTTTCTTTTTACATTTCCCTCCTCCTCACATTTGCTGAAATGTGACAATGACCCCCCTTTTTTTCCCCTCTCTTTAGGTCCTGGTTTATCCATCAGAGTGATTTGTGCAGAGGAGCCTTACATCTGTAAGGATTTTGCTGAAACAAACAACATCCTCAAAATTATTACGGACTTCTCTGCAAGTGTCAAAAAGGTTAGTGAATTGCAGATGTACAGAAAACCTGTAGTCTGACGCCATTTTTCTGTGAGGTTTTCATAAAACGTCACTTTTCTTACCACCACTGTTCTTGCAGCTGTTTGCTCTAATGCATGCTACTAATTTTACTGATGATCACTGGTAACACGCCTGAGCAAGTGCTATCACTTCAGTTGTTCTGGACAATCAATGAAGTTTTATTTTCAGTTATGATTTTTGGCTTTTAATGATTGTGAAAAAGGTAATCACAGTAAATGATTGCACTTCATTTTGTTTCACACTGCCAGTTGTCTTTTGTGTCAGTGGATTTTCCCCTGAATTCACTCCCTGCCCAGTTTTGTAGCGTATTGTTATGTCATTTGATGAAAGATTAAACAAAAATCTGACAGTTTGAAATTGGTGAAGTGCAAGTGTTCTTCAAACTTACCAGTCACACCTCAGAGCTGCAGTCATCTGTATATCGCAGGCTGCTCTCTTTCAGTTCCATACTTTTAAGCTGCTTTTGTTTCTGTCTCTTCTCCAGCCCCATGCCTTGCTGCAGAGAGTCAAGTCGTGCATATCAGATGAAGAGGAGGAAAAGCTCATGCAGATCACCAGCCTTCATTCACTCAATGCCTTCCTGCTGCCCATCAAAACTGTTGGTGTCCAGGTGAGACAGCTGATCAAACGAGAATATAGACAAAAACTGCTGTCACACAGTTTAGTCATTAAGTTTTATTGACAGTTTGTGGATATTAATGTAAGTACATGTCATCTTCCTCCATAGGTTGTGAAATTCAGATGTATTTATCTTTAGCCATGATTAAGATTTTGTGGGGAAGCCAAGTGTCCTCAGGTCAAGTGAAACCTTGACAAAGTATATGTTGTTAGCTGTTTGTCTGTCGCTGTGTTCTAACTATAATTAAGTGGTCAGCCACAAGACTAAGACACACCCAAACAAAGAGTCTCAAATTCTCCATTTTAGACTCTCCTTTCTGCCTTTAGTCTATGGAAGGTGTGTTCTGTAGAAGCTGGTAAATATGACAAAGATGTAGCATTAGTCATGACTTTCCTCACCCAAAACGCTGCAGTCAGACTGTGTGTAGGTGTATGTTATTACTTCCTGTCTGAAGGCAGAGGTTTAAATTTGCCCTCAACCTCAAACTGGGCTAGACTGGACAAACACAGGCAGCTTTCGCTGGCTTTGCTAAAAGTGGAAACTGACGGGTTATGTAGAGACTTCACAGTTTAACACAAAGAAAATGCTAACAAAAAACATTTATACTTTTTTTTTTTTTTTTTTGACTTGATAATAAGAATAAGAACATAAATTTCTGCCTCTATCTCAGGGCGATTGCCGGTCCTACAGTTACGTGTGCGGTGTCACAAGTAAAGAATCTCCACACTGGGAATCACTCATGTTCCTGGCCAGACTCATCCCTCGCATGTGCCATAACATCAATAGGTAAGTCACAAATCTGGCTTTAAAGTTTGACTCGTCTACCTCCAGTAAACCAGACAAACACACAGATTCATTCATGTCTCTCTTTTTTTTTTTTCCAGAGTTGTGTATGTGTTTGGGTCCCATATGAAGGAACCACCAACAGACATTACTCCTACTTTCCTGACGACGGGTGTTCTGAGCACGCTCAGACAGGCTGACTTTGTAGCTCATTCTATTCTTAGAGAGTCTGGTAAGTGTGTGTGGTTTCAGATGTTTAAAGCCTCGTCTATTTCGGGATAATCTAAGACTGGAGACGATAAAAAAAAAAAAAAAAAAAAACTAAACTAAACAAAAAAACAAGCATTGTTATCACAAAGAAGAAAGGGACCAAGTAAAATGTTGATCTTGAACTCATTAAGACAAGTAGAGATTTATTATATTAAAACAGGAAGCACACAAAATAAGAATCTGGACTTGCACATTTGAGCAAATGCAGAAAAAACAGCAAATTACCCGAAGTTTTGCCTGTTTGCTGTTTGCATACTGCAGAAGGGTGGCAAATTAATGGAGGAAAAAAAACAGCCCTTCTTAAGAAGGTGTGAGGATTCACATTATTTTCATGCTCAAGCCATTTAGTGGCCTCTCTGCCCTGTTATCCAGGAAGAGACCATTCCCATCAGGATAGAAATGTTTCGTCATAAGATCAAAGTGATCACTCAGAACAATGTAGAAATTTACAGTGACACTGTACATCATACCAGCCTGCTGTGTCCATCATCAGATCTCCCGTATATCAGTTACCTACTGTTAAAGTAAAAATTAAACCACACATGTTAACATTTGTGTTAAATGACAAAAATTAAAAACCAGTTTTCAGTGAAAGCAGTAACTGAAAATATATTGTGTGCTAATGAAAAAATATGCAGTTTTATTCTTTATTAATTAGTTCAAATTTCCCAACATAAGTATGCAGGAGCATTGGTGTATAAAGTGTTGTATCCATTTCATTCACACCCCCCAAAATCAGTTTTTTAACAATAAAAGCCAAACTTCATGCTAAACTTTTGTTTCCCGCTTCAGGCTATTCCAGTAAGATCAGCCAGATGCCGATCATCCTCACCCCGCTGCACTTTGACCGTGACCCACTGCAAAAGCAGCCGTCATGCCGGCGCTCCGTGGTGATTCGCACCTTCATCACCAGCGACTTCATGACAGGCATCCCTGCCATGCCAGGCAACCATATCCCAGAGGAGGTATGCCATAATCAACATCTACTCCTAGTACTTTTCAGATTATCTTACCATCATGGCTACTAATTCTAGTTTTTAGGAAGAAAAATGATTGATTCAGGAATTATTTAAAAAATAGCATATCAGCATTTCTCTTTGAGTGTTTTAAGAGTTATGTGTCTTGTCTGATACATCAGGTGGTGCTGAAGATGGTAAATGAGATCAAGAAGATCCCAGGTATCTCCAGAGTGATGTATGATCTGACTTCCAAACCACCCGGCACCACAGAGTGGGAATAAAATGCAACATAACATCACAGTATAGAGAACGCGCACACATTCACACACACAATGCACAAACACAAACACAATAAATATCGGTGAGGGCTGGTGAACTGCTCTCGTTTTCTGTCCTTCCAACTTTACTCCCCTCCCCATTTCCCTCCCCTACCTCCCCCATCTCTTCCCTTATCTTCAACATTCCCATGGAAGGCAGACTGTACTGTGATGGGCGCACACGCAAAGGCGCTACTGCTCTGCTCTCCCCACCACTCTATCCTGGTCTTAATATTTTTGGCGATAGGCATTGATAAATGTTGGTTATTGATAATATATTGTCATTTTTTAAAAAAAAAAAAAGCATTCATGTACAACAGTGTATTTCCTTGCTACATTGAAAAGGTTAATTGCTGCTTCCAGATGGCAAGAAGCTGTGAAAGTTCAGCTAGTGGACTTTGTGTGTTGTGCCTCAGGATGAATAAATCATGAAAGCAAATGGTAGTGTCATTAAAAGAAAAACAGAGAGGGGTGGGGGTTGAAAATCTTTAGCAGTTTTTTTTTCTCTCTCTCTCTCAGATGTTTTAGTAAACTCTCGTAGGTCAGCCTAAGGCGTTCATTTCACTTCCTGCCTGTAAACTGTGCATTGACAAAGGTTGTCTGAACAGAAGCTGAACAGACGAGCTATGTGACCAATCAACTATTCGTAAGCTTTTTTTTGTTTTTGCGCCAAAAGTTGAGTATGCTGTAGTCTGTAACATTGTGGGTTCTTGACGATCTTCTTCAAGCTACATTTGTTGACAAGAGCTGTTGCTGTCACCACAGTGGGCAGCAGCCAACCCAAGAATAGCTTCAGTAAAAGGACTAATGTGCAGCTGTGGAGGAGGAGGCCAATATGACGGATAACTTTGTATGTGCCTGTTCTGTTCTGTTCTTCTTTTTTTTTTTTTTCCTTCTTTTGTTTCTTTTGCTTTTGGTGTGACCTGACCTGGACTCTGAGGATATAAAACTGTTTCTCCTCATGCTGCAATATGTATGCTTTTTATGAAGAAGAATAAAAAGGCAAGAGGTCTAATAACTTATAAGTACAGTAGAGTTTATAGCCACATTGTGTCAGTTGCTGGTGTCACTTCATCATGATTTTTGTTGCTCTTGTTGTGCGAGGGCAAAACATTTGCACATTTTGTTGTTTATCACTCATAAAGCCTCAGTGCTTTATCAGCATAACAAATCATACATCCAGTGGAAACTTCACCTTAAGTGTGTCACGCTGTCGTGTCAAAGGTCCACCCTCTGTCATCTTCGACTAAGGTTCAGTGTTTCAGAAAGGCATTACTGTTTCATTTCTCTCTGTTCTGTACTGTCAGATCATTCGGCGTATCATAATCTCTTCAGTCTTGTCATTTAGACCTCAGTGAATATAGCGCTCAGGTTTAACTGAGTTTTAACAAGTGTACGGTATCATGTCAGAAGTGTCACTCAGATGTGGTGGTGCTCATGCTCCAGAATTTGTTTTTGTGCCTCTCATCGCCCTCTTATATCCTTTAGTGGCAAAGTAAGTCCTAATGCAAAATGAATGGTGTTTGGGTTTTTCTTTTTTTTGGTTTTGTTTTTTGGCCTAACTTGTCTTAACTGCAATGTCCTTCCCTCTGTTCTGCCTTTTTATACATCTGTATTTATGTTATGTGTCTCCATTTAAGAAAAGAGAAAAAAAACAAAAAAACCATAGCTAATATTGGACATATGACTTTGTAGTTCAATTTGATTGAAATACCCACGGGATTAAGTTATGCAATTCTATGTCTGATTATTTTTTTTTTTTGTATGTGTGTTTAGTCAACAATGCTCATTCTCCTTAGTAACGTGCCTCAAACCAAGCCACTGCATGCAGTTTCAACTATGACATTTGTACAATGGAAACTGAGCTTTAATAAAGATCTCAATGTTGAAACTTCCCACTTCTATAAAGAACATCTTGTTTTTGTTTTGTTTTTTGTTTGTGTGTGTGTTTAACTTTTTCTCATTTACCTTTCAGCATGATTTTTAACTTACACAATTTCTTTTCGAGTTTTACCTTTAGTGGGCACACTGAACATTTGATGTTATCAAAAAAGGACTTAGATGAGCATTACGATGCACTAATAGTGTGTGCATTTTATCACAAATTTAATTGTTAATCCACGATGATATAAAGTCTACACAATACTTGAAGTAATTATTTAAAAAAATGCAATTAAAATGTAATTCTAGTTAACAATTAATGTTTTAAAACTAAAGTGGATGTTGATGCAGTTCATATTGACCCATTTCACTCCTTAAATCAGGGTTAACAAACATGTTAAAAGTTCCAGTCTGGTCCACAAAATGTGAAAACTGCAGAGAGGAGCATTGTTTATGGATTCTCACTGTATTTTTGAGTCAGTAATGGTAGTTAATGGTAGTTCAAATAAATAAGCCAAAAGTCTAAATTCCTGGCAATTTAAGGCCTTTATATTTTCAGACATTACCCACAGCCTGCCATACCACACCAAAGTAAAACTCCCAAGAAGCTGCATATCTTTGATTTATGACAGCAGGCTCACTGAATGTGGAAAAAGTTAATATTTTTATAATGCACTTTTTATTCTTGAGAACATCTCAGAATGTTCACTATCAGTTTTGTAAATAAACGGGTCATTTAATTACACTAAAAGAACTGTAAAAATTTTAACGTCCATCCACCCAAAATATACGTGTCATTTTTTAAAGTAAAAAAAGTAGTCGAAATAATATTAGGCTGAAATAAGCTCACTTATGCAGCCTTATGTGTTTTGAATGCTTTCTCCATGTATTTGAAGGTTTGTCTTGAAAAACAGTCACAAACAAAACTTTCTACAGGATTCTGCAGTCCTGAGAAAATCTAAGTACATTCTTATTGCTAAGCAGCCAGGTCAATTGGTCATCAGCAAGCGTGAGCATCTCTATAAAAGCAGAGGTTTCGGTGGTCTGCTGGTCAACACAATCCCACAGTTTTGGAGTGGACGTCCAAGAATATTCACCCCAATGTCAGACCTTAGGATTGCATCTGAAAAAACTACAAGACTTCAGGAACAATATCATTTGGACAGATGAGACCATAGTGGAGATGTTTGGCCATAATGCGCAGTGCTGTGTTTAGCAAAAACTAAACACAGCATATCAGCACGAACACCTCATTCCAACTGTCGAGCGCTGTGGTGGAGAGGTGATGATTTGGGTTTGTTTTGCAGCCAGAGGACGTGGACATTTTACAGTCACCGAGTCGACCGTGAACTCTGTATACCAAAATATTCTCGAGTCAAATGTGTGGCCATTTGCCGGACAGCTAAAGCTCGGCTGAAACCGGGTCATGCAACAGGACAATGATCCCAAGCACAGCAGCAAGTCTACAACAGAATGGCTGAAAAAGAAAGGAATACCCACAAACCTCAGTGAACTCAAGCAATGTCGTAAAGACGAGTGGGCCAAAGTTCCTCCACAACAATGTGAAACACTGATAAAATCATACAGAAAATGATTAATACAACTTATTTTTATTAAAGGTGGTCCTAAAATAATGGGGTGTACTTAGTTTACTTAGTTTCCTTTTTACATGACTGTAATAGCTTCAGTCACATTTTACTTCAAAATAGTATTTTTGTAAATTACTATACATAATTGGTTTCCTGCAGATCTCATCAACATGAATCAGACATCTACCCGAGATAGATCAAGGACCCACACACACACACACGCACCCCTGAGGTCACTTTTCAAATCCACCTGTAAATGCACGCTAATAGTGACATACAGAAACCACAGACTGTAATACCGCTGAGTGTAATTTGATTTTATTATGCACCTCTTTTGTCCAGTCATTACCTAGCACGTGCCCCTCTGCGTGCCAAGGGTTCAGCTGTTTGCTGCTCCCCTCTGACTGAGAAACATGAGCAGACAAGCAGTCACCCATCAACACACCCAGACCCATACTCAGGGGACAAGGCGCGAGTTTGAAACAGTCGCAGTGTTGTAATACTGTATAGAGACTGTACAAGTTACCACATGCAGCTGCCAATTAACTCCTGGCCTGTGGCAGTTTGTCTGCAGCACAGACTAATGAACTGACTGATATTTTTACAAAGAGAGGCCAGAGACAAATAGAATGAAATGAGGGGATGTTTCTAGTAATTTGAGGCTGATATGTTCTTTGGTGGTCCACCATCTTTGGTGGTCTAAGGTCCAGTTTTCATTTCTCAGAAGAAGGTTAAACCTTCTTTGGAGCCTTTGGATTCGAAGGACACTTTTTTTTTTTTTTTTTTTACATTATTATTGATAAATTGGCATAATGCTTTTGCATTTAATCAAAAACAAAGAAGTCCTTGTCTATGTTTCACACTGAAAAATGATAAACATACCACCAGCTGCTCATTTGAACCCAGGGCCCTCCTCTTCTCTTTTGCCCTGTTGAATCCGTTAGGTTGCCTTGTGCAGCGTTTCTCCCCAGAGAGCAGATAAGACACCTGTCACAGGTTGCTGCTTCCATTGCTGTCTGCAGTTGCAAGAGCTCACAATCCCTGTCTGCATTTACACAGAATGGAAATAAAATTCTTTTTGCGTGGATTATGTGTGCTTTTCTACATCCAGAGATCTTTTTCAGCTCAGTCAACATGTAAGCTCAAGGCTAAATTCAACCTGAGCGGCTATAAGAACGTAGAAAAGAAGACGGTGGTGATCGGGGGAATGTTTCCTGTTCACAAGCGCGTTGCTTCCAACAAAGGCAACACCTCGAGTGCACCTCTCTCATCAGGCTGTGAGGGGTGAGTCGGACCTGTTAATGTCTTTTTCATCATTGTTGCTATGCTGGGTTAGAGTTTTCTACCTTAAGGTGCCGGTATACTGTATTAAACTAATTAAAGATAAACTGAAAATTTATTTAGGATCTTCAATGATAAAAAAAAAAAAAAAAGAAATTCAAGGATTCTAATTTTAGTACTTTTCATCTAGACGGTTTACTCCAGAGAGTCTTGACCTCATGATTTTCTAACAGAATCAAGACTGAGTAGTGCAACACCTCTGGGGCCAATTAGTTACAGCAGGCCATATTATTATGGAGACAGGTCTATACAGTGTAGCACACACTAATAATCAGCAAATTATGAACTGCTAGTTTAAGTAATAACATCACACAGCTAAAATGGATTGCCATTATCATTGACTCTTCATGTGTTTTCATTTTGTGCATACTCTGAAGGCAGTTTTTTCGTTCACTCTTTCTAACATGACTGTTTTTAACTGGCTGATCTTTAGAATTGTGCTATTCTTCATCACTCACCATCCTCTAGGTTTAACTTCCGTACCTTCCGCTGGACACAGACCATGCTGTTTGCCATCAAGGAAATTAATGCAATGGATGACCTGCTGCCCAAAACTGACCTGGGTTATGTCATCTACGACTCCTGCTTCACCATCTCCAAGGCCGTGGAGGGCACCCTGACCTACCTGACGGGCCAAGATGAAGCTGTGCCCAACTACCGCTGCGGCAATGGGGCGCCTCTGGCTGCTCTAGTGGGAGCCGGGGGCTCGGATCTGTCCATTGCTACTGCCAGGATCCTGGGACTTTATCATTTTCCACAAGTGAGCCAGACACTTGTGTCATACAATTAAATAAAGTGAAAGAAAATTAACAAAATTTCAGGCAAAAACCAACCATGTTCATCCTCTCTTCTTTAGGTCAGTTACTGTTCAACATGCTCCGCTCTGAAAAACAAGTTCCAGTTCCCCACCTTCTTAAGGACCATTCCCAGTGACGAGCACCAGTCTACAGCTATGGCCAAGCTGGTGCTACACTTTGGCTGGACTTGGGTGGGCACCATAGCTGCTGCTGATGATTATGGCAAATATGGCATCAAAGACTTCAAGGACCAGGTTGAGGAAGCGGGTGTCTGCATCTCCTTCTCTGAGACCCTTCCCAAGGTAGACAGAGTTCAGTCAGTTTTATGAGTCAGCGCTGCACCAACCCAACTGATGCTGTTTGTGTTCTTTAGAGACATTTCATTCCTGCTGAAAAAAATTTGTACTCTGATTTTCGGATTTTAGGTGCATTCCCCAGAGGCCATCCAACGCATTGTTCAAACGGTAATTGATTCCACAGCCAAGATCATTGTGGTCTTTTCATCTGACGTGGACTTCAGTCCTCTCATCACTGAGCTGCTACGCCACAATGTGACCAACCGTACCTGGATCGCCAGCGAGGCCTGGATTACCTCCTCTCTCATCAGCCATCCACAAGGGGTGAGCAAACAGAGTGACAGACTGGCTCATGTTTAAAAACCAGGATCCAACAGATCATGAGGTTTGAACCAGTCTGGACCACATTTTACAGTCTGAGCTGAGCTTGATTATGTGAATGTGTCTATCCAGGTGAGCTCAGTTCTTGCCGGTACCCTGGGTTTTGGGGTGAAGAGGGCTGACATCCCTAGTCTTCAGCGTCATCTACTGGATCTGGACCCCTATATTGACTCGCTCACCAAGGAATTCTGGGAGACGGTATGTTTGTTAACCTAAGGAACTTGATAGTAATGAGTTTGGCCGTGTTGATCTGCATGAAAGAATCAGTATTTGACTAAAACTGCAGCCGGTCACTAATTGCACACGAATACTGATATGACAAGTAACCTTTAAATGATGAACCTTCAGTGAAAACATTAAAAATCAAATAGATGCCTCACAAATCTGTAATACAACAATTTTGTGACTTTACTTCTGTCTTACAGGTGTTTAACTGCACACTGGACTATGGCAATGCACTGAGAATGGAAAAACAGAGGAGCAAGGAAGTGAACGGCACACTATCCAGGACAGTGAGAGGGGTACCCGATGGGCTGTGTACTGGGCAAGAGTCTCTGGCACAACTCAATAACACCTACTCTGATGTCTCTCAGTTAAGAATCACTTACAGGTCAGCTCATCATGTCACCACTTAAAATAAAAAAAAAAAAATCTGGTTATCTTTGTGCAACCACTATACAACCATAACCCAGATAATTAAATGTACTACTATTGGCATTACAGCAAGCAGCTGGTTTACTGCAGTGTGTGGGGCTGTTGACCAAAAAGCTGAACTTTCTATTGTAATTCTGCTGCTCCTCTAACACAATGAGCCACAGAAAATAGCTCCAGAGTAAGCAAGATACTAATTCTGAAAAGGCACATTTGTCCTACAGCTGGTGCAGTATTCACACAATGGTAAGGTTAATACTAATGATCAAATTGTTTTCCGCAGTGTGTACAAAGCAGTGTATGCTGTGGCCCATGCCTTGCACAATCTGGAGCACTGTGAACCTGGAAACGGCCCGTTCGTCGGGAATAGCTGCGCTGACATCAACAGCTTTGAGCCATGGCAGGTAAATATTTGCAATAATGTAGTTACAGATGTGTGTATATTACACTTTTGTGACTTAAGCCTCAACTTTTCTCCTCCTTAGCTGATGTATTACATGAAGAATGTGCGTTTCAAAATGCCAAACACAAGCGAGGAGATCTTCTTTGATGAAGGAGACGTAGAGGGCTTCTATGACATCATCAACTGGCAGGCCAATAGTGATGGGGAGATATCTTATGTCACTGTGGGGCACTACAATGGCTCTGCAGCCCTAGGGAACAGGATGATGATGATGAATGACTCCATTGTGTGGAACAATGGTATAATGGAGGTCAGTGGTATATTGCTAAAGATGGCTGCTAGGCTTCTCACCCTCATTATTAAGTGCATTACACGACAAACACACAATGCACGCATACACACACAAATAAATAAAGGGTTCTGTTCCCTTTTATCCTCTTCTTCTTCTCTTTATCACTTCTTTACTTGAACTAATCTGCCCCTCCCCACCTGTCAGCTCTGCCATGGCAAACCTACATCATACCAATGTCAATAGATGTCAGCACATGCTCTTTTAGATTATGATTAGTTATCTCATGTGTGTGTCCAGCCTCCTCGGTCAGTATGCAGTGAGAACTGTCAACCGGGCACCAGGAAGGGGATCCGACAGGGAGAGCCAGTCTGCTGCTTTGACTGTATTCCCTGTGCTGACGGAGAGATCAGCAACACAACTGGTCTGTATTCAACTTTCAACTGCTCATTACAAGACATCAGAATTGCTTCCTGAAGAGTCATGCTGCTAACTTTTAGTGAGTGCTTTCACTATTAAGATCATGACTAACGGGTCATGGCTGATGACTCATTAGTAGTGGATTTTACTATTGTATCCAGCACCGCAAAACTAATTCAGATCATATCAGTTTTTCATCCATCCTTTTTCTACCGCTTATCCAGAACCAGGTTGCATGGGCGGCAGCCTAAGCAGAGAAGCCCAGACCTCACTCTCCCCAGCCAGCTCATCCGGGGGAACACCAAGGTTTACCAGGCCAGCCAAGAGACATAATCTCTCCAGCATGTCCTGGGTCTACCCCGGGGTGTCCTCACAGTAAGACATCCCCGAAGCACCTCACCTAAGAGGCGTCCAAAAGGGATCCTAATCATATGGCTGGTCCAACTCAACTGGCTCCTGTCAATATGGAGGACTAGTGGCTCTACTCTGAGTCCCGGCCAAATGATTGAACTTCTCACCCTATCTCTAAATCCAGCCACCCTTCAGAGAAAACTAATTTCCACTTCTTGTATCTCTTTTGGTCACTACCCAAAGCTCGTGACCATAGGTGAGGGTAGGGCTGGTCACTCGACTGGTAAATTGACAGCTTTGCTCAGCTCTCGCTTCACCACAAGAGGCCGGTACAGCGTCTGTGTCACTGAAGATGCTGCACCAATCTCCTGCTCTCCTCTCCCCTCACTTGTGAACAAGACCCCAAGATACTTAAACTCCTCCACTCCCCGACCCAGAGTGGACACTCCACCCTTTCTGGCTGAGGACTATGGCCTCAGACTTGGACGTGCTAATTCTCATTCACAGAGTTTCACGCTCAGGTGCGAACTGCTCCAGTGCGAGCTGGAGGCTCCCACCTGGTGAAGCCAAGAGCCTGCACAGAATTGGTGACAAAGGGCAGCCCTGGCAGTCCAACACCCGCCGGAAATGAGTCCGACTTATTGCCAGCAATGCAGACCAAGCTCTTGCTGCAGCTGTACAGGGACTGAATGGCCCGTAACAACAGGCCAGACACCCCTTATTTCCACAGCATACCACAGAATACCCTGAGGGACGTGCATCAAATGCCTTCTCCAGGTCCACAAAACACATGTAGACTGGATGGGCAAACTCCGACACACCAGAAAGGTGATATTCCATGTCTCACGAGGCAGCATCAGCAGCTGGGGATCGAATCACCAGGGCCTCTGCTCATTATTGCTGCCCGACACAAACTGCACCGGATCCCTACCATGCCTCATGCGGGTGGCGGGGCCACAGGTGGGCAGGCCCATGTGACCTCTTTGGGCTGAACTTGGCCTGGCCCCATGGGCTAAGGCCCAGCGACTTTCTCGAGCTCCATCCCCAGGACTGATTCCAGGGCAGGGCCCAAGTAACCCTGTCCTGGGCAAAGTAAACTGGTCCCTTGATTTTTTTTTATTTTTTCATAGGGGTTTTATGAATTGCTCTTTGTCTGGTCCCTCACCCAGGACCAGTTTGCCTTGGGAGATCCTACCAGGGTGCAAAAGCCCCCAACAACATATTCTTTGGGATCACCCTCGACCACGATAAGGTGGCAGTTTATGGACAGGTCATCTCAGTTAGTCTTATATTTTCAAAAACTTCATGGGTTTTCTCTGTAATTATTGTATGGTCTTTACCTTACAATATAAAGCACCTTGAGGCAACTGTTTGTTGTGATTTGGTGCTATATAAATAAATATGAATTGAATAGGTCTATATTATTTTCAGTAATGTATTACCTTAATGTATTTATGTTGTGGTGAAACCATTATTTTACTTGCACCTCTTAGAATATTTTACAGAACCGATTAAACTCCCCCGAGTCAGTTACATGTTTAAGAGGGAAAATTAATCTGTGGCCCTCATACTTACACTCTTAATTAGCAAGGAGCTTGAATTAGACACATGACTATTAGCATGGTAAACATGACCCTGCTGCCCTCTTATCGCACCCTTCCTCGCTCTCTCACAGATGCCCGTGAATGTATCCTGTGCACTGGTGATTTCTGGTCCAATAATGCTCATACTGCCTGTGTACCAAAAATCATCGAGTTCCTGGCCTTTGGAGAACCACTGGGAATTACTCTGATCGTCATCTCTGCCTTTGGAGCTTTAATCACCTTCGCAGTCGGGGTGAAAAAAATATATAACAACAATATACCTCTAAGATGTTCCCCCTGTGGAGAGGAAACAAACCAAAAAAAAAATGTTTAACCTCTTTTTTTTTTCCAGGTACTGTTTATTCTACACATTGGCACCCCCCTGGTGAAAGCCAATGATACACTGTTGAGTTTTTCACTGCTCGTCTCCCTGGTGGTGACCTTCCTCTGCTCTATTGTCTTCCTTGGAGAGCCACAGCACTGGAGCTGCATGACCAGCCAAGTAGCCTTGGCTCTTGGCTTCGCCCTCTGCCTCTCCTCCATCATTGGTTGGTTTTTACCCTTTTCTTTTTTTTTTTTAAAGCTTACTTAACTCTTTTAGGTCAAAATCACAGATTATTTCTACAAGGGCCAAAAGGCAATCTGTATACTTACAGTGAACTTTCTTTCCTTCAGGAAAGGCAGTAGTATTGATGCTGAGAGCCCAGGCACTGAAGGCAGCCCGGGCCCGAGCAAAGGCTGCTGTCAAAGCTGCAAAAGCAGCAGCTGAAGCAGCAGCAAACAGTGGCAGTCCCGATGTCATTGTAACCAACACACTTCACAATGACACCAGTGCCAGTGCTAACCCCGAGGTCGACATTCTCACCTGTGCCCACCAGAGGGCAATAGCTGCTGCGGCTACATTAATACAGGTAAACACAAATAAATTATCACTGAGGATCACATTTTAACCAGCTCTAAAACTTGACATCTGTACCACTACAATGAGCAAAATAATTATTTGATCCCCAGCTGCTGCAAATGAGCAGCCTCTAATTTTTATGGTTGTTTTATTTTAATGGCGAGAGAATATCAACCAAAAATCCAGAAAAACACGCTACATAAAAGTTATAAATTGATTTGCATGTCGTTGAGTGAAATAGGTATTTGATCCCCTACAACCCAGCCAGAATTCTGGCTCCCACAGATTGGCTGTATGCTCACGTGGCACACAGATTACAGTCAATCAATCAATTCCAGATACTCCTGATCTCAACCTGTTATGTACATAGAGCACACCTGTCCACAGAATCAGTTTATTCTCTTCCAACCTTTCCATCACCATGGGCAAAGACCAAAGAGCTGTCAAAGGATCCCAGGTACAAGATTGTAGACCTACACAAGGCTGGAATGGGCTACACGACCATCAGCAAGAAGCTTGGTGAGAAGGTGACAACTGTTGGTTGGTGATTATTCACAAATGGAAAAAATATAAAATGACCATCAATCACCCTCAGTCTGGAGCTCCATGCAAGATCTTGCATCATGGGGTGAGGATGATCATGAGAAATGTGGTGGATCAGGCCAAAACTACACAGGAGAAGCTTGTTCTGCTTGATCTGAAAGGAAGTTGGGACCACAGTCACCAAGAATCTAAACAACAAAACTCTAGGAAACTTAATCAAAGCCAGAGGAACAGAGCACAGGAAAACACCAGGGCAAAGAAAACAGACAAACAATGAGGGAAGACTGAGACAACCGGAGGGCGATTACAGGAAGTGGAGACAGCTGGGGAAACACACAGCTGAACTAAATTACAAAGGATGAGACAAGGAAGTAAAACTAAACAAAAAACACAAGAGAAAAAAGATTGACAAAATAAAACAGGAAATGACTAAGAATGACAGAAATACAGAGAACACAGGAGAATAAGGAATTAATACAAATAAACTATAACCGAGAATAGAACCAAGGCAACAAAGGAGTGGCTAAAGAAGAAGCACATTAAGGTCATGGAGTGGTCTAGCCAGTCTGCGGACCTCAGTCCTATAGCAAATCTGTGGAGGGAGCTGAAGCATCAAGTTGCCAAGCGCTAACCAAGAAACCTAAAAGATTTAGACAGTTTCTGTAAAAAGAAGTCGGCCAAAATCTCCTCCTGAATTCAGCAGGAGATCAAATAATTATTTCCCTCACTGTAGTAACACCATGTGGAAATATCGCTGACATTATCATCCTTCTTCCCAGGCTATAGTGTGCACAGTGTGGCTCATCGTCCTACCTCCACACCCGGTCAAGAACACCTCCGGTCAGAATATAAAGATCATTCTCGAGTGTGACCAAGGCTCTGTGATCTTCATCTGTTGCATCTTCGCTTACGACATCCTGCTGGCTCTGGTGGGCTTCATATTTGCCTTCATAGCCCGCAAACTGGAGGACTACGTCAGGTGGGTCACACAAATGATTAAAAAAAACAAAAACAAAAACAAATGAGCATTTAGGAAAGCTATCACTGATTCATTAAGGTCAGCAGAAATAAATAGTACCCGGTAAGAAATTTCTGGCTTATATTTAGAACTCAGAATACAACCCCGATTCCAGAAAAGTTAAGACATTGTTTAACATGTAAACAAACACAGAATAGAATCATTTGCAAATCTCATGAACCCATATTTTATTCACAATAGAACACAGAAAACACATCAAATGTTTAACGTGTGAAAATTTACCATTCAGGTGTAGCATAATCACTTCTTTTAACAACAATCTGTAAATGTCTGGGAACTGAGGAGAGCAGCTGCTGGACTTTTGGGAGAGGAATGTTGTCCCATTTTTGTCTGATATAAGATTCTGGCTTCTTAAAAGTCCAGTTCCCCCCAAACCATCAGAGATTCAGGCTTTTGAACTGAATGCCTCTTTGGTCTGGACTCCCAGACTTCCAGTTTCCATGTTTTCCTGTCAGAATTTCAAATTTTCGATTCATCTGACCACAGAGCAGTTTTCCCACTTTGCCTCAGTCCATTTTACATGAGCTCAGAGAAGATGGCAGCATTTCTGGATCATGTTTACATATGGCTTCTTCTTTGCATGACAGAGCTTTAACCTGCACTTATAGATGGCACAGTGAACTATGTCTACAGACAGTGACCTCTGGAAGTGTTTCTGAGCCCATGCAGTGATTTCCATGACAGCATCACGTTTTTAATGCAGTGCTGCCCGAGGAGCTGAAGCTCACGGGTATCCAATAATGATTTTCAGCCTTGTCCCTCGCACACAGGGATTTCTCCAGATTCTTGGAATCTTTGGATGATATTATGTAAAGTAGATGATGAGATGTTTAAAGTCTTCACAATTTAACACCGAGGAACATCATTCAGAAATTGTTCCATAATTTGTAGATTTAGTTTTTTGCAGATTGGTGAACCTGTGCCCACCTTACATCTGAGAAACTCTGCCTCTCTAAGATGCTCTTTTTATAGCCAGCCATGTTACTGACCTGTTGCCAATTAAACGAATTACTTGCAAAATGTTCCTCCAGCTGTTTCTTTTTTTCATGAAATGGTAAAATTTTTCAGTTTAAACATTTGATATGTTTTCTGTGTTGTGTTGTAAATAAAAGGTGCATTTATGGAATTTGAAAATCATTGCATTCTGTTTTTATTTACATTTACACAGTGTCCCACATTTTTTGAAACTGGGGATGCAGTTTGGACATACCCGAATACTTCTTTATATTTTCATCACATAACATATATTTGATTTTTTTTTTTTTTATATTTCACAGTGAGGCAAAATGTCTTACCTTTGGCATGCTGGTCTTCTTCATCGTGTGGATCTCCTTTGTCCCGGCTTACCTCAGCACCCGTGGCAAGTTCATGGTTGCCGTTCAGATTTTTGCCATCCTGGCTTCCAGCTTTGGCCTGCTGACCTGCATCTTCCTGCCCAAGTGCTACATCATCTTGATCAAACCTGATCGCAATAAAGAGGAGCTGATGAAGCCCCGACCCAAACCTAAAGATGGAACCTCAACTGGGACGTCAGCATCTCTGGCTACAACTGCTACTGAGGCTACAATGGCAACCACTGCTATTGATGATTAGTGGAGAAGTAATACTAACTAAAATGGGCCACAAAATTAAAAAATAATGTAGATAGAAGTTGTGCCACTGACTCAATGAACAGCTGGTGCTACTAATTAAGCTTTCTAGTTCTGTTATTCACATTATTATTATGTTTGTTGTATAATTAATAGGCAAAATATTTTATTCAAAAAAGATATATATTTTCTGTTGGATCCACAAGTATTCATGCAAATTTGTGTCCATGTTTAAATACCTGGATAGATAGCAATGATTTTAATAAGTGATATACCAGAGGGAAGAAAACAGCTACTCTGTGGATATTTTAACATTTTCAGGCTGTTAATGTAAAATCTGCTCGCAGATCATTTTCAAACACATTGTGCATCTTTTTTTTTAAATTATATGCACTTTGCTTTCTGTAAAAAACACATACTATATACAATAGTTGCACTGTAAACATCCTATTACGATTACAACCTGTGAGTGTGAAAATTAGCGTACCTCTGTTTGCATATTTTATTACCTAATAATGTAATAAATGTTATTTTCATTCACTATAATATGCGTTTTTCTACTTAAAGCAAATCTGGTTTTGTATTACTATTATGTTGTTGCTAAATTACAGGATGCCAGTACTTGAGGTACTTATAATTTTTGGGGGGCAAAACCTTGTACTGGTATCATTGAGATTTTTATATATTATGCTGGATAATTTGAATAAACAGCAGATCAGATGACTGTAATGTGGACGTTATAACTCACAGTGAGTATTTTTTACTGCGAAGCAGAAAGGGCCTCAGCTTTAAACCCTCAGGCTGGAGGAAAGTTTTAGCACTGCGCTCACACTATGAGCCATCCACCCATCACAGTTACACACTCTCATTCCAAATAAACAAACACTCCACCTATCACAGATCCCACAGCCAAAATAACGCATGCTTCTTTCGCTGTTAAATTTAGCGTTAGACTGCATCCTGTTTGTATGACTCATTTAAATATCCAAAATTTCCTGCTGCGAAAGGAAAATCCTACGATTCACTGCTTTGCGATAATTCCCCACTGTACACGATGTTGCTCAAATTGCTGAAAAAGTTAATGCAGGTTCTGATAGAAAGGTGTCAGAATACACAGTGCATCACAGTTTATTGCAAAGCTGCAGACCAGTCAGGGTGCCCAAGCTGACCCGTCTCCCCCTGAAGAAGGTGGCCTGGTCTGATGAATCACATTTTCTTTTACATCACGTGGATGGCCAGAGACATGTGTGTTGCTTACCTGGGGAACACCTGACACCAGGATGCTCTAGGGGAACAAGGCAAGTGTGACAGGAGGCAGTGTAATGCTTCGGGCAATGTTCTGCTGGGAAACCTTGGGTCCTGCCATCCACGTGGATGTTACTTTGAGACGTACCACCTACCTAAGCATTTTCATGGAAACAATATTCCCTGATGGCTGTGGCCTCTCTCACCAGCAGGACGATCCAAAACACACACCAGCAAGTCCACCTCAAAAAAACAAAATTAATGTTTGGATTTAAGTCAAAGTCCAGATTTAAATCCAATTGATATGATTTGGGATGACCTTAAACAGCACATTTATGCTCAAAAATTCTCCAATGTGACTGAATTATAACAACCCTGCAAAGAAGAGTGGGCCAGAATTCCTCCACAGTGATGTGAAAGACTCATTGTGTGATAAAATATGCAAAAAAGAAAAAAAAAAGAAATCACGAAAGGGGAAATTTCTTCTTTACAGTACTGTGAACGGTTTAATGCTTTTAATTATACATAGAGATACAGTAACGACTGTGCTTGGAAAATCATATGACCAGTGCAATGAACAGAAGAGCAGAAAACATTATTTACCGTCAGATCCTGATTCATTCACATATTGAACATGAGAGAGAAAAAAATGGAAGAACTATTAAGAACTATTAAATGGATGAACAAACCAGCAATTGTTTGCTTTATAATTCTAACTGAGTCACATTTAAGTGTTTAATATGACCATATAATGCCATTTAAAGAGGCGCCAAAAATAATGAGAGTATAATTATGTCTTTATGGAGACTCACACAATATGTCTACATTACTGTGAGACCAGCCATTTTAATAGGCTTAAAATACGTGTGGAAAAAGACCTTACTGGGATAAACTAAAGCAGCACTTAGGTTTCTCCATCTTTTCCAGGACATCACAAATCCTCTGAGATACGCTGCTGCTCCTCCCACACATACAAAACCAATAAGCTGATATTCTTCTGAGTGAAAATTACACCCCAGCTTTATTAGGTACACCAGCCCAACCAGTGTAGTAGGAATCTTTCAGCTGGCTTGAACAATCCAGCAGAGGGAGCTGATGGAAGTTTTTTTTTTTGGAAATATGCATGTTGGATGAATTGGCCACAACTCTCACTCTGATTTAAAGTTGATGAAAGGCTCCCTTGTGATATCTGATTTATAAGAAATACATGAATGTGAAGAGTGACGAAAGGTTAAGACGTTATGATGCACACTTCAGAATACTTTTCTGAGTTGGAGAGACATTAATTGTGATGTGTTGCATGCGATGGCCTCTTAGTGCTGAAGAGATGAAAAGAAGCACATTGACAGCAGAGAGCATCGTGATATTAGTGTGTGGGTGGGTGTGTTTGTTGCTATCCTTTGATAATGGCTGTTACAAACGATTTTAAAAAAGCAATATTTTGTGTTGTTCCATGCCGTTTACATCATCATCATCATCTCCCGTCATCTACTTTTTTCTGCAAGTCAGTCTGGCTGACCACTGTGTGCATGTGTGCGTGGGTTCCCTCACTCCCGAGCACGTGACTTTCTGGGAATCGGTGAAGTTGAACTGTGTCCAGTCAAAAGGTATCAGTGCAGATGGTAATAAATTCTCCTGATGACAGAAGTGTGAAGGAAGGAATGTTTATAATTTATTGTCAGCTGACAACAGTGGACAGAAACACTGGAGCTAAATCGAGACAAAATGTGTGCACGTGCATCACCGTGTGTGTGTTAATTTTACTTTGTTTCTGAGTGTGTGTCCATGTATGTTAATATGCAGGAGTGATTTTCACTTATCAGTTGGCTCTCAGAACGGTTTAACTCATTATACTCTCTTTTAAATCTCGACACCTGTCTGCTATAAATAAGAGTATAATCATGTCTATTTTAAACTGAAGGCTTACAGCACATGCATTTCTTCACAACTGCAAAATTCAATGTTCAGCAAGTCAGCTTCTGTTTAAAACCGAATAAATATGAAATTGACATAAACAACTTAAAAAATGAATCTATAATAACGGCAGAAGTTGGGAAATTCCTGTGCTACACCAGCCAAAACATGAAAACGACTGATTGATTGAGAAGGCGGGACTCTTTCGTGTTCTGTGGCTCTGATTGGTTATTTCATTGATGATCGTCTATTCTGCCAATCACGTTCAGGTAATGTGTTGATCGCTATGGAAAGTTTACCACTGCAAAGAGAGACAGAAGAATTGAGATTTGGGCTTGTCATAATTGCTGAAAGAGTGAAGTTGAACCCAAAGACTGTCAGCAGTTTAAAAGGTTTATTTAAGGGAACTCTTAATAAGACATGGAATGGCAAAAGGAATTTATGCAGGTAAGTGTCTCAGATTACAGGAACACAGTGGGGAGACTCTGTTAGAGAGGAAGCAGGAGTTAGACTCTGCCATAGATAAGTTTTCCAGAATTGCTCATTTTCAGATGGAAGAGGAATTGGTTGCTTACTTGGTTATCTTTGTTAACAGGCTTTGGAAGGTGCACTGATTGGCCGGAGGAGTGCAGGGGAGACTGAGGAAGAGAGTGGTTGAGCATGGCAGGCAGGTAAATTGCAGGTGAGTATTTCCTTGATAGCAATTAGCAAACTTGTGATTACTGAGTGGAGCTAGGCCTTAGCATGTTTTAGCCAATTATCTCCATAGAGCTGAACCACGTTTGAACCATAACACATTCACCTTACATGCAAAAGGGCCACAATCTAGTGTACTTCTAGTGCCAGTCCCAAGCTTGGATAAAAGGGAGGGGTGCATCGAGAAATACATCCGCGTCTAATCAACATGCAGATCCACCCACTGCGGTGACCCCTTGGCAAATAAGGAATCTTCTCCGTAACGGATGAAGTAGAAGAATGTGACACACTGTAAGGTGCATTTGTGGAAACTAATTGGGTTAACTGCTGCTGAACACCTGAGTGTACAAATTGTCATCATGCACTAAGAAGTGTGCATCTTAATTGGCATAGAATTAAATAACTCATTCCTGTTCTAGACAGATGTGGTAATCACTCTGTTGTGAGATATTTTGGTAGTATGTAAATTGCCTACTATTATTATTATTTATCTAGTTTCACATGCCATCCATGTTTATTTTTAGAACCGCACCAACTTTGACCGACCTTTTATATGGTGATAAAGAACGAGTTTCAGTAGGAGTGACCAAGTGTGTGATTTAAGTTCTCAACAACGAAACAGTGACTGGGCCAATTCTAACCAGATCCAATGTAGCGATTCTGCTTTACACATCAGCATAGATAGTAAACCTAAAATTGTTTATACATAATAAAAGTTCATCATAATTATAAAAATGTCACATTGGTTCTCACTAACTGCAGCCAGGTGAATGCACAGGAGGGAGACGCATCCACATGTGCAGTGAAGAAGAATTAATATTTAGTTGCAAATCATTTGCTTGCAATAACTGCATCAAGCCTGTGACCCACTGACATCACTAAATTCTTGGTTACTTAGTATACTAGTGACAACTTTCTTCTTCAGGGCATTCCAAATTGTTGTACTGGCTATGGCCAATCAGGACTGTTAACCAACAAATGTATATCCATCCATCCATCCATGGGTCATGGGACTCTCCCTAGCCACCTCCTCTATCTAAACTGTAAAAAGGTTTCTCTGGACAACTTTGACTCTTTTGAATATTTGGGAATCGAGATAAAAGGCCACAAACGAACTCTGACAATAACCCTGTACAAACCCCCAAAATATGTGGCAAATTTTTTCAATGACTTTAGTGACCTTCTATCTATGATATGCATTGATTATGATTATTTA
>JAVDPK010001013.1:154910-170054 GCA_034780415.1 Cichlasoma orientale | reverse complement strand
CACTGCAGTGCAGTACCTTTAATACCTATGGCATGCTCTAATCTCTGTAATAAAATGTTGTGGTCAACAGTATGAAAAACTTTGTGTTTAAAAATAGTTAAAAAACCTTCCAAAATTACTGAATTGATCAACACAATGCAAAGGAACATCAATGTAACACTGAGGGCTTCTATAGGACTTCCAGTCCTATAGAAGCCCTCAGGCCTGACCTCTGTCAGCACTTTCTGATAACTTTATGATTTGAGTCATTCACTTTGAGTCATACTGAATGACTCAGGATGCTTTCTTTGATTACATGCTCTAGAAGGAGGATTTTCCAGTTTCCAACATATCCGGGAAAATTGTCCTTTTCTAGGCTTCAGTTAGTCAGTCAGTCTCCTTAGTGTGCCTCCAACTGTTTACATCCCAATTGTGGGGTTTTCTGGTCATTTTTTGTCAAGCTTTCCAGCCAGTTTCATAATTCATACTCCTCGAGTCCTTTTTAGAAGCTGAGATCCTCCTGCGGT
Source organism: Cichlasoma orientale (assembly GCA_034780415.1). Lineage (NCBI taxonomy): Eukaryota > Metazoa > Chordata > Actinopteri > Cichliformes > Cichlidae > Cichlasoma > Cichlasoma orientale. The sequence goes on along the minus strand of JAVDPK010001013.1, from coordinate 169,548 downwards.
TAGTTAATTAGGACCTTTTGCTTGTTCCCACATTTTCCCAGAATTGTTCGCTTCTATGTATGATCCTATCTCAGAAAAAATTTTTAATTAACTTGGACTTTCTCTCTATTTGGGTCTGATTTCCCGTACATGGGGAAGTGTTTGGAAACCTGGGCAACCAGTGGAACAGGAAACATGAATAAGCCAAACAGGAAGTTCAAACCATGAGCCCTCTCGCTTTGAGGTGACACCGCAGCACCCAAATCTCGAGAACGCTGCATTTTCTTGGTTTTGCAACACTGCCCTCTGGTGGTGAAATTCTTATATTCATTTTGCAGAAAATGTGCCATGAATAACCCTGACCCTGACCTTTTAATCAAAGCATAACAAAAGTCCAATTTAACCCACGTTAATAAGCCAGAATTGACCAAACACAACAGCTATGTGTATCTCTCAGTTATGTAAGTACTCAGATTATATTTATATTTGCGTGAGTGGTTTCAGCTGTCTCTCAGTTCAGTCTGTCCATTCATTGCAGCTCTGTTGCCTCCACACAAACAACAATGCCCGGCCTTGTTTTGGCTGTTGTCGAGGGCACTGCTGCACCATTGTGCCTCCTGCTGACCTACACATATTTACAAATGTTCCGTAAATGTTTAAGGATTTTTCTCAGAATTAGTTGTCTGCATGAATCTGCACAGAGAAATTCCTCAGTCAGCGTTTGGAATGAAGCTGTGATCTCTACAGCTCACACATCCTGTGCAGCAATCCAATAATCAATAGTTCACAGCAGAGCTGTGTAGGTGCCATTAGAGAGTGACCTTTGCGGTCTGACACATTACAGCCAATGATGTGGAAATAATACGCAACAGCTTTCATTCATACAAACAGTCCAGTGTTTAAGCTCTGTGTATAAAGAAGGAGTGTGGTATTTTCATTTAACACCAACTTATAACACAAATCAACATTTACTCTGAGCTGCTTATATAAATAGGTACAGGATGATGGGAAATTCAGGCAGTTTTTTGGGGGGGTCCAATGAAACGCCTAAAAAATTAAGTCTTTTATTACTGTGTCAGTGCCCACTGACTCCCATGTTAAAATATTAACAGCAGGACATCAACATGTTTACAGCCTGCTGAGTTTTGGCCTCTGGAGCTAATTTTTCCCTTCATAACAACTGTACAGGGTTCAAATCTTTTCATCACGCTCCTGTTTCCGTTGCATTAATGCTTAAAGTTTGGATTATTAGGGGCGTGGCTTCTTTGGCCGACAGGTGAAAGGTGTGGTAGTGGCAGTAATAAAGTGGTAGTGGCGCAGTGGGTAGGCGCTCGCCTTACAGCCGGAGGGCGGCCGGTTCGAGACCCAGTCCCTGCGCTTAAACCACATTGCCTAACGGTAGCGCCGGTCTCTGGCTGCATGACCGCAGATGCTCGTCTCTGGATGAGTGATCTGGAACGATCATTTCCTTGTGTGCCTTGTGTGCACAATGAGTTGAATCTAATCTAATCTAGCTGCCTTCTAGGCTTCACTGCAGCTAACTGGAGTCCCTGAACTGGACCTCTGTTTGTGCATTTCAATGCAATTTAAATTTTAGGAGCACTAATCAGCAGGTGTCTGTGTGATGCAGCCGTGCTGTTTATGGATGCAGCTCGCTAACTAAGCTTGTCAGAACAGAATCTTTCAGCTAATTTGGGTTAGTTCTGGCTCCAAGAATCCAACATGATAACAGCAATAAACCTAAAGTCAAAGCTTGAACGTCCATCTTTCATATGCAGTCAGTAATTCTCAGTGTGTCATCATCATCATCATCATCATCACGTGGATGAAGATTCAGAACCAGGTGATGCTGCTGGACAGATTAGAAGAAGACGTTTCCCCTTTCAGGTCTGGACTGAACAGCAAAGCCAGTGATGCAGTCCTTCTTAATGGCCAGCAGGGGGCGACTCCTATTTTTAAAAATGGTCTGTGTTGTAGAAAGAGAGAAAAAGACCCCACGTCTCACCCGATCCGTGACCTCAGTTTACTAATGAGTTTATGGTCTTAAGTCTTATTCAATAAGCCAAGATGCTAATTTGGTAAATTCTGGTCCCATTTAGAGAAAAAAGACCATAAAGCAGGATTGCAGGTGTGTGAGAACATTTTCATTTCTCAGTCATGTTAGCTGTTAGTATCTGTGGTAACGCCCCTTTTCAGCTCATTTCAGTACAAAGCAGGTGGTTTTTAAATGTGTGCATGTGGCTGACCGTTACTCACCGTGGGCACGTTGTCAATGGTGTTCTGGATGGCCGCGGCCAAGCCCTCCTTCATCATGCAGGTCAGGCCGTAGAACTCGTGCTGCTGGTCAATCTCAAACAGACCCAGAAGTTTCCACTGCTGCCTCAGACCTCCCCACCGCCTCCTCTTCATGGAGCGCTGCCGGCGGCCGGACGTCCCCGGACCACCCGCTGCCGTCGACATCTCCATCTGGGATGGAGAAAAAAGCCAGATGAGAAAAACGTGGCCGCTGCAGTGTGGCTGCAGAGGCGAAGAGAAATCAGACTGAGTGGAGGGCAGAGAGGCCAGCGACTAACACAAAGGACAGCTGACTCTTTAACACAATCACTATGGAGACCAGCACAAAGGGATAAAAGCTTCCGGGGCTGCGCTGCGGATAATGCAATAATGCTGCTCCTCTGACAGCCACAGAAAGCACGTTAAATGTGCAGTCATGTCAACATGTGTGCAGTAAATGGTCAACCCTGTGATAACCTCTGTGTTTCAGACACAAGGACTTCCAGCACCAATCCAGACTCAGACCAGCAAAGTTCTTCCAGTCTCCTCTTTTTTTGGTGAGCCTCAGTTTCCACCCGGTGTGGTCTTCTGCTTCTTCGTGTTGTGCATTCAGAGATGCTTTTCTGCATAACTTAGTTATAGCAAGTGGTTATTTGAGTTCCTGCTGCCTTCCCATGGCCTTCCTGCTCAAAGCAGTCTGGCCATGTTCCTCTGACCTCTGACATCAACAAGACAGTTTCACCCGAAGAGCCCAGAAATGGTTCTGTGGGACCATCCCAGTAGATCAGCAGCCTCTGAAATGCTGACAGCAGCCCGTCTTCTTCCAACAAAGACGCTTCAATCATTCTGATGCCTGGTTTGAACTTCAGCAGGTCATCCTTACCTGACTTTCTGCCATGTGATTGGCTGTTAACAAGCAGCTGAACAGGTGTATCTAATGCAGTAACCTATGAGTGTATACAGACACTATATCCCTGCACAGAGAATAATGGAGCACAGTGGGTCCTGATCATGTGTTTAAATGTGAGGAGGTGGTGGTCTCAGCCAAACCAACCGCTTCAATAAAACAGCTGTATGTGGCTAACATTAAAACAGCTGTATGTGGCTAACAATAAAACAGCTGTATGTGGCTAACATTAAAACAGCTGTATGTGGCTAACATTAAAACAGCTGTATGTGGCTAACAATAAAACAGCTGTATGTGGCTAACAGGCTAACTTCAGCAGGAATAAAACCTTCAGTTCAAAAACAGCACTAATGTCTGAGTCTTTATCTTCTCATACAAACACACCTGAGATCACCGCTGCCATCAGTTAAAGAATACTCCTTCCAAACATTCTCACACAGAACAGTTTTGTTACAGTTTTGTTACAGTTTTGTTACAGTGTTACTGCAAAGAAAGCCAGCACTGTGTGAATCTGTGTGAGTCTGCGTGTCAGCCGCATTACTGCTCACTGCCATCGAGCTCCAGCTTCCAAAATCTATTGCAAACACATTAGTGAGACTGTGGTACTGAGTCATTCATGTGTTCATTCATTGCCAAGAAAACACACACACACACACACACACACACACACACACACACACTTTGTTTCCACTTGTCTGAAGTCCTCCTGCTGTGGATCAGTCTGCAGTTAAAATAGTTCCTACCAACACATCAGGTCTGCCGGAAAATAACTGAACCGTCATATTTTACATTGGCTCAATATTTAAAGTTCAAACTGTTTAACTATGGAGGACCAAAACTGCCAAAAACAAACAAAAGCTAATAAATTCATTTTTCTGTTTTAATGATTGTTTTAACTTGCTTTTAAAAAAAATCAATATTAACCCCTTTATATTAATCCATCCATCCATCCATCCATTCTCTTCCACTTATCCTGTTCAGGGTCGGGGGGCGGGGGGTGAAGCCTATCCCAGCTGTCATAGGGTGAGAGGCAGGGTACACCTGCACACAGGAATGCAGCTCTGTACTTTCTGAGGTGTATGCAGACACACTTTTAGGCGCCCCCCCTCCCCCGGCACCCCTGCCCGAAACCCGCGCACACACACACACTATGTCTGTGTAGATTCTCAGTCATCCAGGTCATAGTAGTCTCTGGAGCTTGAAAAAACACACACACACACAAAACACACCCTCTCAAGGTTTACTGTGTTCAGGTGAGCAGATCTCACTTATTCATGGACTTATAAAATACAAGACTTCTATTACAGGCTTTAATTTTACATCCATACATTTTCTTCCGCCGATCCGTTGTGGAGGCAGCGGGGGCGGGAGGTGAGGGAGGGAGACCCTGCTTAGGCTTTTTATTTTTTTTTATTTTACTTGTTATGATCTGTTATATTGTAACTACAGCACACAGTAGCAGAACAGTGACCTGTTATTTTAGTCCTAGTAACTTAAGCTAACCTGAGTATTTAAAAGCCTCCTCTTGATACACTGACAGAACTGACTGAACTGACCGACTGTCTTTAAACCACTTTGAAAAGTTTTTTTCCATCCCAACAACATTTTCATCTTTCCCCCTCTTCTGTTTTCTGATTTGTGCCCCAGAGAGCTTCTTCTTTGCCTCTCCATCTTTAGCTACCTGTCACCAGATCATAGCACGATTCAAATGAAGAGTCGCAATCGAGCGCGTTCTCGAAAGTGTGCGCGGGAGCGCGTTTTTGTGTGTGTGTGTGTGTGTGTGTGTGTGTGTGTGTGTGTGTGTGTGTGTGTGTGGTGGTAGGGGGGCGACAGGAGGAGGGGAAGTGAAGGAACACGGGGGTGCCTAATCAGAGTGTTTGATCATATCACATGCACAGCTGTTAAATACAGAAAATGCCGACTAGAGAAATAATTTCCCCGCATTGCTTTGGCGCCCCCTCCCTGTGCGGTGCCCCTATGCATTGCATATAGTGCATACCCCCTTTTTGTGCCACTGCCTGTACAGGTCAACCATCCACACTCACATTCACACCTGTGGGCAGTTTAGAGTCACCATATTATTTATCAAACAACATAGTCATTTGCATAGATTCGCAAATGCATGAAGAAATAAATGAATTTAAATGAGTAAAATGGAAAAAGAAATTAGACCAATAAATGAATCAAAAATAACATCAAAATTAACATAATACATATAGCAGGTAAAATAAATACAGTAGATAATTAAAATGTTAAAAGTTTATTAGGAACTCATCAATGTCTACATATTAAATTTCATGCCTTTAATGCCATATTAATTCACTTCCTTAACTATTTGTATTTTGGCAGCTTTGGCCCTCCATATTTAACCCCCTGGGAGTCAAGCTAGGAATAACCACTTACATTACAGATTAACCCGTGACTTATTTACACTATCAATGAATCCTGAGTTTCCCGTTATGTTCAAAACAGCCACGTCCAAAATAACACATCAAGTTTAATTCACTTGTTTAATAATAATTTCTAACAGTTATTTATGATATTTGAGGCAAAGCTGAACCTCCAGCTGGTGCTTCTGCACTCACATCACAGCGTTACCCTCCTGTTGTAAATTAGCCTGCAATGTCATCGAGCACATCCATAGCAACATGCATGATGCTGCGCTCCTTGGACCTTTGAGCTCCTCTCTCTGTTCTTCACTTTGCTCTGACCGAGAAACAAAAGCTTCCTGTCTGATCGGCCCGAGAGACGCCGTTTGATGGGCTGAGTGTTCGGCCTCAGCACGTCTTTAAAGGGGACCTAATATGTACAATCGCCCATCCATCCATCCATCCATCCATCCATCCTTCCATCCATCCATCCATCCATCCTTCCATCCATCCATCGAGAAGCAGGGTACACCTGTACAGGTTTGGTAATAATTGGTAAACTGATAATTAAAGTAACAGTTACTACTTGTAGAACATCATTTGTAAACTGATGCTTATAGAACTTTGCAAATAGTTCATAAAACGATGTATTTGTTGTTAAACATTATTATTAAAATAAAGGGTGAAAGTGACATGTATTGTTATTTTAAAAGGGTGTATGAAAGGGCAGACGTCCTGTTTCGCTCCGGCACCAAAATCATAAAAAAATATTTAACATAATAGAGAGACTGTGACAATTGCAGCCCTGCTGGAGTCCAACACTCTGCAGCAGCCAAACCAAACCTGTCTACAGGGACCAGATACCCCATGACTCCCAAAGCACGCCCTACAGCAGAGGTCACCAACCCCCGGACCGTGGACCGGTACTGGTCCGTGGGTCGTTTGGTGCCGGGCTGCACTTAAAGAATAAAAAACATACATTATTTTCGAGTTACTTATCTTCTGAGGCTGAACGATGTTTTATTTTTAAAAATGGGCGGATTTTCTCCGTTACATCCGTCTATGACTCCCTCCTGACGTGCATCAAGACGCTTGTCTCGGTCACATGACACGTCACCGCTAAAATCAAGCCCACAAGCTTCACTGGTTCCCGTGCCTGTCTAACAAAATCGGCTGGTTGACCTACACAACGCTCGTTTAAATATTTGAGTGCTCAACAAGAGTAGAAAAGCACCATATAAGAACTAGTCCATTTATATTTATATCCAGCAACACTGGAGACAGCAGTGAGGCGGACCCAGCCAAGTCAAGCTGACGGAGCCTTTTCCCGACTCTTTCCTGTTTTGCTATGAGACAGGGAGACACTAACGAGGGAATCTGCAGTAAAGACGGCGCCTCTGATCGTGTAACACGATCCCAATAAGACCAGCCGAGCTGACACATCTCTGCCAGGAGTTCTCGTGAAGCCTCTGCTGTAGAGTTTAATGGAAAATCCTGCAGAATGGTCTGATCTCGTTTCCCTCGGATCTGTCTTAGCAACAGTTTGTGATGCAAATCATGTGGTTATGATTTCCTTGAAACTAATAAATCTCAGTGGATGGGGTGCACACCAGTCTACCATAAATAAGCATCATTATATCTTGCTGGGACTTGCTCCACCCGTTGGCGGTTACAGCCTGTGACAACCACGAGTTCCACTGGAATTCCCAACAGTTTTCCTTCCAAAGAGTTTGCCATTGTTATTGACGTGTGACAAAGCAACGCGAGTGAGCAAAACTTAGAAGGGCACATTTCATTCCAGCACAAAGCACGAGAAACCATAACGGCTGCAGCAACAGTGAAAAAACTGCAAACACAAACCAGCAGGTCATCAGGACAATAATAAAACTGATAAAACCCAGACGACGAATCCGGTAAAGAGAAATTCAAGTTACAAATTACAGAACACTAAAAAATATAAAACCAATAAAAGGAATAGAAATGAAATAATAATAAAGTCATGGATAGAGTTTGGCTTTGGTGAGCATCTTTCCCTTTTTATCAACTTTGTGCATTAGGAAGACCCACAACAACCTTTAACCTTCAGGTCGTTTTTGAAGTTTTGAGCGTCAGTTTTCACAAAGTTTATGCGTCTGCAGAGACTCCAGAATGTGATGAGGAGCGATCAGGTGAGTTCAAATAATTGCAAAGTCCTTCTTTGCCATGAAAATGAACTTAACTGATATACTGCAAAAAAGCAGAGTGCCTGAAGTGCTGAGGACCGGAGCAAAGTCCCGTTCTGTGAAGACGCTCCTTTCTGATTGTTTGGGGCGTCTGGAGAAGGAAAGGTGAGTGCTACCATCAGTCCTGTGTCGTGCCAACAGTAAAGCCTCCTGAGACCATTCGTGTGTGGGGTTAGTGCTCATCTAAGGGAGTGGGCTCACTCACAAGTTTCCCCAAGAACACAGCCATGAATAAAGCACCGAAACATCCTCCGAGAGCACCTTCTCAGCTTGGTGCAGAACGACGACTTTTCCAGCATGATGGAGCGCCGTGAGGCAAAATTGGCTCGAGTAACAAAACGTTGAAATTTTAGGTCCATGACCAGAAAACTCCCCGGACCCTAACCCCATCGAGAACTTGTGGTCAATCGTCAGGAGGTGGGCGGACAAACAAAAACCCACAAACTGAAACAAACTCTGAGCATCGATGATGCAAGAATGGCTGCTGTCAGTCAGGATTTGGCCCAGAAGCTGACTGATGATGGATTGCTGAGGTCACATGTAACTGTTAATAAAAGCTGCTGAAATGCTTCTGATTATACTTCAGTGCATCATAGAAACATCTGAGAAAAAGATCCAAAAACACTGAAGCAGCAAACTTTGTGAAACCACGACTGTGCATTTCTGTGTGTACATTGATGCTGGCAGAAGTATTCGCTCGTCTGCCTTCACTCACATATGAACTTAATCCAGAGGGTCTAATAGGATGTGGGCCCACCCTTTGCTGCTATAACAGCTTCAGCTCCTCTGGGAAGGCTTTCCACAGGTTTAGGACCAAACCCAGACTCGTCCATCGGATTCTCCGAGCAGAGGGAGAAACGTGATTCGTCACTCCAGAGAACACGTCTCCACTGCTCTAGAGTCCAGCTTCACACCACTGCACAGCATCTGAGTCGTCCATCAGGGCAAAAGTCTGTAAAATTGTGTGGGGTTGGAGTGTGGAGGTGAAGCCTCTGCTGAGGGTCTGCAGAGGGTCACGCTGCTACGTTGTGGAGCTTGAACTGCCATTAGTGACATCTGCTCAAATCCACTTGGTCTCAGGAATACCGTGAGTGATGGATGTGCACTGATGCACTGCGATAGTGGACCTCGTGCTGTTGTGTAAGACTCTGGCTGCAGGGAGCGGCAGCTTGAATGTCACACTGGTCTTAATCATGATTAAATTTATCTTCTCTTGGTTTTGTAGAGACTCGGGGCCAGAAACAGGACCATGACCTCACCGCTTTATGAGCAGGACACTGAAATTCTGCTGAAACGGGGCATGACGTGATCCGTGAGCCGGACCAGGTCTGCTGTGAGTGGTTAGCAGCACAGAGCTGCCACTGTCAGGAAATCAGCTCAGCTTTGATGCACGTTCATAAACAGGCCGTGGAAACAATGTGAGTTACAGAAACTGTATGAAGCGGAAATCCAGGAACCACTGAGTGCTTCTCAGCTGCTGCTGCTCTGCCAAAAAACGATCGCCTGTATTTAAACTACTGTAAATGACTTTTTGGCCCTAATCTCTGAAATATATATTACATCAATCCCTCATGAACGAGATTAAATGACTTTGAACAACACTCCTGTCACAGGGTAGAAGCTGCGATCAGTTTATAGCAAAGTGACGTCTATCTGCTCTTTATTTCTCAGGATAAAAACTCACCAACATTAAGATGTGTCCTTTAAGAGAGAATGGGGGGGGGGGGGGTGAGAAATGTCAACAAATATAAAATAACAATTCTTTAAATGTATCTAACGTGGCTAAAAGGATTTATGATTATGTAGAGGCAGGCCACTTCTTTATTTTATATATATAAATAAAAGCCCCCATAAATCCTGCTGGCTACAGTCTGTTTACCACTGAAACAAAGATATTACACAGTCACAGGGTGACACAGCAGCCTGCGTGTGCAGATCACTTCTTATCACCAACTTGGATGAAATCGTTCACGCGGGGATTCGTAAACGGTTGCAGTTTAAGGCTCTCTGTCTCTAACCATGCATTCGAATGCTCTTATCTCGGAACCTTATCCATGCATATGGAAGCGCTCAGATTTACTTGCCTCGGTGCAGCGGCTGATGGGCGCGGAGCGGAACAGCGGGTCGGCCTGTCCGTGTCTGTGCCAGCGTATCACTCACTGAGAGAGAGAGACAGAGTGTGTGTGTGTGTATGTGTGTGTGTGTGTGTGTGTGTGCGTGCGTGCGTGCGTGCGTGTGTGTGCGTGTGTGTGTGTGTGTGTGTGTGTGTGTGTGTGTGAGTGTGTGCGTGTGTGTGTGTGAGTGTGTGTGTGTGTGTGTGTGTGTGTGTCACATGTCAGCCTGCAGACTGTCATCGGAGCAGAGCCTGGCTCACCCGCCGTCACACCCACACACTGACGCCGGCTGACCGGCTACAGCTGCTCCGGTACCGCGATCAGCGGGGAGCGACCACAGGTGGCGGTATAAGAGGCTGGAGCGTGAGAAAGTTGTTGCATGGGTTTGTTGGGGAAATGGGAATGCAGCCGCAGAGCAAACTGTGCTGAATCACTGCTGAGCGCTGGATGCGCTCCAGTCTTCATCCGTCTCCTCCTCCAGCAGGAATCCTGATTCAGTTGGAAAACACGCAGCACACCACACAAAGAAGCCCAGCTCCTCTCAGAGGCTCTGCAAACATATAGAAGTACTGCAGGAAAAGAGAACTATAAAGAGCTGCATGGGGAGGGACCAGAATTATGATTTTAATTTGCTGTTTTGTTCTCTTTTAATCTTCGGTTGTTGTTTCCATGTTCATGTGGATGCTGCTTAAATATCAGAGGGCCAGCTCAGGCTTGGAGACAAATTTAGAGCTCATGGATGCAGTGACGGACATGCAGAGGGCTGGTGTGACAGAGGAGGATGCAGGGAGAGAGTGAGATATGGAGGAAGATGATCTGCTGTGGCGCCCCCTAAAGGGAGCAGCTGGAAGCCAGAAAGGAAAGAAGATAAATACAAAGTTGGAATGATAATAGCAGCATTTGTAAATGTATCAGTGTCCATCAGTTATTATTAAATCCTTGATTTCAGCAGGTAGTCTCACTGAGATAAACACACACACACGTTCATGTGTAAGAACAGCAGGTAACCGGCTATAAACCTTTAAAATAGCCAAATGAAAACAGAGGATGCAGTTCTAGTTTTTTTGCAGTTTGTTTCATTTGTAATCAGCAAAGTGTTTAAATCCAGTTTTTCCAAATTCACAAACAAACAAAGGAAGCACAAATAAATAAATATTAGCGCTCAGGACAGCAGTTAGAGCAGCGTGCTCAACACCTGCTGAGCAGCAGCAGCAGCAGCAGCAGTGATTCTACCGACCACTTCATGGTTTCTGTCCAATCACTTCCACTCTGTTATAACCCCACTAACAGCTGACTGTGGAATATTTAGTAGTGAGGAAAAAAGTCCAGCCTAACCTATGTAAGCTGGACTCCCACACTGTGGAGGTTATAAATGACAAAACTCTGTGTTAGCCCTGTGACAGGCTGCTGACCTGTACAGGGTGCATCCCGCCCTTCACCCTTTGACAGCTGGGATAGGCTCCAGCCCCCCCGCGACCCCAAAAAGGATAAGTGGAACAGGATGGATGGATGGATGGAAAACTCTAATGATTTTTCCTACACGTCTCTCCGTGATGCACCTGCAGCCAGCTGGCCCTGATTGTATACTGGTTAGTGCTCTGCGTTGTGTATGGATGCAGTTTGCTAACCAAAGTTCCCAGTATGAGCTGATAACTCTGATCCCTCCAAAGATGGCCACCCCTGGCTGAGGAACAAAACCCAGAAGGTGATGAGTCCCACTGCAGTGAAAGGAGCTGGGCTAAAGGTCATCAACTGCTGATTCAATTCAATTCAATTTTACCAAGTGACATCCTGATGCAACACACACACAAAATCAACATCTCATTAGAAACCAGCTATTTTTCTCTATATAGCAACTCATTAGATGACCTCATACCATGAGCCCTCCAAGCTTTAGGACACTGAGTTGGAAGCACCCAGCGTGAAGGAAACATATACATCAAACACAGATTTGAATCTGCAGCTGCACCAAGTGTTTGGGGTTTTATCACCAAAGAAGATGTATAGACAATGTGGCCTCACCTCTTAATCACTGTTTCCCTGGTGTTGACCAGGGTCAGCTTACCAACACATTTCTATGCTTCCAGTTTTGTGGGAACAGTTTGAAAGGATTTTCTGTGCCCGAGCGCACAAAGCAAAGTGCATAAAGGCGTGGCTGAAGAGTTTGGTGTGGAAGAATGTGATTGGCCCACACAGACCTCAACCCCATCGAGCAGCTTTGGGATGAACATCAGTGTCTGAACGTACAAGATGCTCTTTAGGATAAATGGACAAAATTCGCACAAACACATTGGAAGAGTTGAAGCTGTGATCGCTGCAAAGAGGGTTTAGAATGAGATGCCATAAAAGCTCCTGATGATGTAATCTGTAAGTGTTTTGTCTATATAGTGTGTAGCTGATGTCGATCTAGTAGTTAAACATCCAGTGAAATCGGCTGACCCGCAAACATCAAACAACTTCTGACCTGAAATCAATCACAGAGCGGTCGGAGCACCAACCTGACGGCCTACGGGCCCAGAGTCCACCTCATGTCTGCAGCCGGGGGTCTCGACCCGTTCAGGAAAGACGTATCAGGTTTAAATGAGTGCAGTAAGTTATTCCTGAGCCACTATACAGTCAGGAGAAACCCAGCAGCTCCTCATCGTTGTAGGTGTGCAGAAAATCAGACCTTTGTTTGCAGCCAGGCTGGGTTACTCCTCTGCTGCTTCTGTGCAGTTGGAGCGGTTTCCTCCATTCCCCTGCTGCTGGGCTTCGTATCTCCAGAGCTCTGCTCGCGGCGTCCTTGACAATGCATCCTTGGGAACGCATCCTAGGGAATGTGTCCTTGGGAATGCACTTTTTTCCTCGGAGATCGTAGCCACTCGCCCGAGTGACAAACTGCCAGAACAGGCTTGGAGATGGAGGATTGGGAATAAAAGAGTGCCATTCAGCCAGTTCCAATTAAAACAGTTACTATTTTATCCCTTAAACTACGTAACTGAGAGCAGAGGACAAAAATGATCATATATTTGTTTAACTGAAAAGCATCCATGGAATGCAGAGATGCAGTCATCCATGATTTCTGAGAAAAGCATGCAGTGCAGTGAGTTGATATGGCTGTTCAACACTTGTGTCACATCTGATTTTTAAAAAGCATCATAGGTTCAAATAGTCTGACTCAGTGTGTCCAAACTCATTTTTAGGGCTCATGTAAAGATTTTTCTCTCTAATTTGATTTGGTAGCAACAAAGGTGTGACCAATGGGAATGCATAATGGAGCCAAAACTGCACTTCTTCAAAGGTGAGAAATCTCCAGCACAAATAAACACGTTTGATACAGAAACTGTTTGGCTCTGAGGTTTAAGCCTTCTTAAAGACGTCATTAAAGGCTCGCGGCCTCTTTGACTGACAGGTGTGATGCAGGCACAGGTGTGTTAGGAGACACTGAAGGCCACCTGTCACAGTTAACTCTCCAGGGTTCAGGACAACAGGACGACTTTAGGTCAGTTCTGGTGCTCCTGAACCAGTGACCAGACAGCAAAACCAACATTTAGGAAAACCTGTAGGAACTTTGTAGTGATTTAACAGTATACACGAGATTTACAGTGTGAGGACAACAAATGTTAAACATGCACAAACAGAACACACACACACACACACGAAACTGTAAAGATGTGAATAGACGTGTATGTTGGACAACTGTGAGGTCACTGATGAATATGGGGGTTTTTACGGTCTCCATGACCACATGTTTATCTTTCAAAAGTGGAGCAAAGACATTTTAAATATGCAGCCGTTCAACCTCTGATTAAAAAAACCTGCTGTAGCTCCCACAGTTCTCACTAACTGCAGGCCTATCTCCAAACTACCCTTTCTCTCGAAGGCCCCGTTTACACGAGAACGGAGTGAAAACGATGCGTTTTCGAGATGGGGTCCACAGTGGAGCGTTTCAGAAACGCACCGGCCTCCGTTGTCATGTAAACGGTTGAAGCCCTCAATGGTCTTGCCTCCCCTACCTCTCCGAGCTGCTACATCCTTACGCACCCACCTGTTTCCTCAGGTCAGCGGATCGACTGCTCCTGAGTGAGCCCAAACTAACTGTAAGCTCAGAGGGGGATGTGCTTTCACTGTTGCTGCTCCTAAAATGTGGAATGATTTACACATTAGACAGGCCTCTTCTCTCTCTGTTTTTAAATCTCTTCTTAAAACCCATCTCTTCCCCTTCGCCTGCCACACCCTTTATTTTATTTATTTCATCTTTATTGCCTCCACCACGGAGGTTACACTTTGGGAAGTGTTTGTGTGCGTGTCTTTCTGTCTGTAAACATGATAGTTGGAAAAGATTGGAATGAATTCTGATAAAACTTTGTAGGGGTGTAGGGTGGGCTCATGTTAGCAAGCCATTAAAAGTGTTCAAGGTCAACTTAATGATTTATTGGTCATAAACAGAAAAAAATGTTATGGTACAGTATGGATATGGATATGGTATGGGTAGGACCAGGGGTGAAAGTAGTTTTAAATTCTTACCAGTACTATGACTATATATATATATATATATATATATAAACTGTTGCCTGCCTGGATAAGGCAGAAATTAGAATCACTTGACAGTATTTTTTCAATTGTTAAGGAACTGAGATGTTTGCACACAGGATTTTTGACCAGGATATGTCCTTCAATGCACATATTAAACAAATATATTAAACTGCTTTTTCGCATTTTGTGCAATATTTCTAAAATTAGAAACATCCTTTCTCAGACTGATGCTGAGAAGCTAATTCATGCATTTATTAC
>JAVDPK010001013.1:85018-107171 GCA_034780415.1 Cichlasoma orientale | reverse complement strand
ATATGGCGGACACACAGTTACGTCGCATCAGCGGGCCGAACCAGTCAACGAGGTATCTATGTATATATATCTATGTCAGAAACGGCCTACGTCACGGTGTTTACTGCCATCATTTATCTACAGTCAGTCAGAAAGTGAAACAAAAATTAAAATATTAAATTGTGTTTACAAATTAATTCCGTTATTTTCGGTGTCAGGGGTATTTAAGGACGTACTGTTTATTTCATTTACTGACATTTCTTTGCGGATTTATGATTTTATTAAATTCCCAGATGTTACAGATGTTTGTCACGCGGAGGCTGACGCGTGAAGGCCCTGGGTGGGTGTGGCTGTGGGCAGGGGGACGGAGGATTACCGTAAACTAAAAATTACTTTAATCGGTAGGACAAGAACAAAGCGATCATAAACCGTTACACCTGGTGACAGCCACCTTTAACCCACCTGTGCGCACCTTTGGCCCGGCCAGCTGCGTTACCCGGTGCTGGCGGATAAGCTGACGCGGTAAATGGAGAGCCTAGGCTGGGTGTGAGCAGCAGGAAGTGTAGCGACAGTAACGCCGGACTCAGACTCACCGTGAGGCGGATCAAGTCCCTGCTTCCTCGGTCTCAGGCTCAAAACCTCACACGGAGCCTCCGGGGTTAGCTAACATGAAAGCAGCCGCTCCAGGCAGTCGATTAAAACGATGCCAGTCTGAAGCGTTCCCGGTTCACCCTCGCAGCTCCGAAAAATGAAGACATACAGTAATATTTCCGCTGTGAGGCTGCTGTGACCCACAGAGGCTGCATCACGCAATCAAAACAAACACTTAGCCGCATCTGTCTTCTTCTCCGCCCCCCAGCGGCCCGCCCTGCGTCATATCAGGAGCTTACCGCCCCCTACAGGACGCACTGCGCATTACTTCTTCTTTCAGAGGTTCCCTTCAGGGGCGCCACAGCGGATCATCTGCCTCCATCTCACCCTAACCCTCCTAAATCCTCCCTCTACACGTCCTCCTTCACTGCATCCATGAACCTCCTCTGAGGTCTTCCTCTTTTCCTCCTGCCTGCAGCTCCATCTTCATCCTCCTTCGTCCAGTATATCCACCATCCGTCCTCTGCACACGTCCAAACCATCTCAGCCTGAGCTGTCCCTCTGATGGACTCATTTCTAATTGTGTCCAACCTGCTGACTCCCAGTGAATATAGCAGATCTCACTGCTGCTAACATTTCATAGACTCAACCACAGGTACACTCTTCTTCTAAGGATATTCTTGCTTTGTTCCCATCTTTTGCTCCTTCTGTGGGGCCCAAAGGTTCACACTGAATTTGGAAAAACGGGGTGTTCAGACTTGGAGATTTCCCTCCTGAAATCAGCTTAAAATCATCTAAAACTTGAGGAGCTGCTCTCACTGATTCATTTATGATGATTTTAAACATCCTCAGCATGAATATTTATTACCTGTGCTCTTTGGCCTGATGGTTTGGGTTCATTGACACTAAAGTTTATAAATTTTGGTGGTTTTTATATTTTAGTCTTTACTGGTGTGCTTATTCTGTTTCTGCTCTGTGCGCCCACCAGTTATTGCACCACTGCCTGCTTTGGCCAGGACACCCTAATCTAAAGAGTCACGTTCCATCCATCCTTTCTCTCCTGCTTATCCAATTCAGGGTTGCAAGGGGGTGGAGCCTATCCCAGCTGCCATGGGGTGAGAGGCAGAGTACACCCTGGGCAGGTCACCAGCCTGCTGACACAGAGAAACCATTCACACCCATGAGCAATCAAGAATCAATTAACCTAACCCCACTAACTGCATGTCTTTGGACTGTGGGAGGAAACCGGAGTAGCCGGAGAAAACCCACACAGAAAGGCCCGAAGGTGGATTCGAACCCAGGACCAGCTTGCTGTGAGGCAGCAGTGCTAACCACAGCCAACCACAGTCATATTATCCTGGTTAAATAAAGGTTGAATAAATCAATTCTTTTTAATTGCAAACAAAATTCAACCCATACACATGCGTCATCTCTTCATGCCGCTGCAGTCTCTGTAGGTGTCCTGTTACCTCCACCTGCTACCTCCACCTGCTACCTCCACCTCCACGGAGCCTTCTGAAGGAATATTAAAGACACCTTTAATAAATCAGAATACAAACCTGATTTTGGGGAGTTTGTGTGCAGCTGAGACACAAAACAGTTTCTTTGCGTTCAGGCCTGCATGTGAGCACTTTGTCCACCAGAGGTCGCACTCTGCACGTTAACGTCACACTGACGGACGCAGCGCAGCTGTTTGCGTGTGGCACTGATTGCAGCCTCGGAGGTGGATTCATGAAGCTTTGTTTGCGGGTTCTCGGTGTGCTTTATGATCCCAACTGGACACGCCGGAGCCGGTTCCGCTTACCAAGAATATTATCATAACCAGACAACCTGCAGACCCCGAAGCTGACATCAGACCTCTGCAGGTGTGATGCATGCCTCTGTGAGACCACAAGAGGCGCGCGCGCAGCTATAAATAACCACATAATTAAAGGTGTTGACAGGGAACTGACACTGTGGTTAGAGCTGTTCTCCCCGGAGCCCCCTTTGGTTTAAAAAGCTCCACGCTGCACTGCAGACCCCCCCTCCAAAAGCACCCGAGTGGCCTCAGAGCAGGCGCATGTGTGGCTCATTAACGGAGGAGGTGTCACATGTGAGGACTGTCATGATCTTATTGTGCTTGATGTCCTTCAGTGATGGCGCTAAACCTTTGATGCCTTTTTCCTCATAAATTCATAAAGTCATAAATCAGCTTCAGAATAATCATAATTAAGCTGTTCACAGACTGTAGATGAAGGACAGAAGAGCCAGCCTCCCCATAATAATAATAATAATAAAAATGGACATGAAATCTACTTTCTTCCTACTTTCATTCCTTTTTCCTTCTTTCACATTGTCTCCTCTCCTTCCTTCTTTTCTCTTTTCCTCATTAATTCCTTCCTTCCTACTGTCCTTCCTTCCCCAGTTCTTCCTTTCCTTCTGTATTCCTTCCCCTTTCCATCCATCCTTCCCTTCTTCCTAATTTCCTTCCAGATCTTTTTTCCAGGTTTGAAGCTGTTTATTTTGGAACAATAAAGCTGAAACTTGCTCATCAGAAATAACGTAATAAATAAATAAAATAATAATTTTAAATATGAACTCTGATTTATTTTATTGTTATTAGTATTTTTGCTGTTTCCCATTAAAATAAATGCCTGTTGGTGAAAGCGCGATCATTTTTCCCATGAAGCAAAGCGCCCTCTGAGTAAATGATGGTTTGCAGTTACAGTCAGGAGATAATTATGACATATTTAGATCAGCTGTCATCCATCTTCCTGACCGCAGGCTGGAGCCACGCCCTGTTTGTGACGCCGGAGGAGGCGTGCGCTCCTGATGCGTTTAAAACGCGGAGAAGCGCGCCGCCGTGCGCAGCTCCGTGCGGGAACGAGGCGGAGGAGAGTCTGAGAGCAGAGCTGTGAGGAAGAAGAGCAGAGAGGCGCTCCTTCACAGGAATACGGAAAAGTTCCCAGCTGTTCCAGCTGTTTGACTAATCCCGCGCAGATCAGGAGGACCTCAGGTGGAGCCCAGAGTTCACAGCTCGGAGGTGAGTGAGTTTGTGGCGGGCAGCGAGACTTCAGGGCCGGTTTTTATTATAATCAGCTGAAGGAAAATTCAGCTTCGGGGAAACATGTTTAATATTTGCAGTTTTTCAGATTTTAAAACCAAACAAACGCACGAGCCCAGTTTGTATCTCTGCTCCAAACCGCGTGATGTTTTCACAGGACAGGAAACCAGAGTCTTCATCACTCTGCAGCACGAAGGCAAAAACACGCAGGACGCGGTTTTTAATCCACGAAAATGACAGAAATATGAAGTAAAAAGGAAGTGCAGCGTCCTTTATCTCAGAGGCAGGTGAAGGGTCACCGGAGGCTCTGCTGAGATCGCTCACTTTGTCCTCGTGTATTCATCTGAGGAACGCGCGCATGTTTATGGGTATTTATCGGGACTGTGCGCGCGAGGGAAAGTTTTTCCTTAGATGCTAAAACACTAAAATGTCCTCACATCTGCTCTTTTATGTATTCATATTCTGACAGAAGAGTTTTCAGGCAGTTTTAGGCACGATCTCCAGGTGTAAGCCTTTTCCTCCTCCTCACTCTCAGCCGTCTCTCAAACAGCTCCAGCACAGATTTAATTTCTCTCATGATGTAACTGAAGCAGCGGGACAGTTGATGTCACAGACCGCGTGTAAAGATGGAAGTAGCCAGCGTGACATCACCCACTGGTTAATTGCTGTCATCATCTCGATGTCTGGAAACAGCTCATTAACTCATGCCATTAGCCAATGAGAATCTCCTCATTTATCATCCTTTTTGGCTTTAATTGGACCATAATTTACTAAATTAACAAAGTGATTTATTAGTCAAGACTTGAAACCAGTGATTAAGTCCATAAACTCATCAGGAAAGTATTTACTCAGGTCAGAGATTAAGGGAGAAGCTGGGTCGTTTCTCAGACTTCCACACAATCGGAGTTCATTGGTAAGCAGTCGCCCCCTTGTGGCCGTCGGTAGGACTGCAGGTTCTGTGGCATATACAGCAGTGAGATCAAGAAGAGTCATTTGAGACGATCCGGCGTGTTTTTGTTGATGAAAGCCAACAATCTCAGCATGACCTTTAACCTTTACTGCGCACTCGTGTTTCTGTGCATCACTTAGAAACACAAAGGAGGCTGTGCTCCACATTTTAGCAGCTTTCAGAGAATAAAAGCAGCCAGTGGAGGTTTGAGAGCTTCGTGTCCCGAAGCCTGCTTTTCATTTTCATGCTGCTGTGTGTCATAAATGCTCAGCACTGTTAATGTGTTGGCTGCGTGTGGGCGTCAGATGAGACATTTTGTGGCTGTGACTCGGTTGGTTTGGGTTTGAAGACTCTGAAGTTTTGTGAAATTGGGTTTTTGAAAAGGTGGAAAACTTGAAGGAAAGCGTGTCAGCAGATGTGAACGAGTCCACTGGAGCTCAGCTACACTCACACTTCCTCCCAGAGCTGTTTGAGACGCACTCGGATGGGCGCAGCCTGAGATCGGACCTTCTGATTGGCCCGCTGTACCACCTGAGCCGCAGCTGACCTGCACAAAGCCGTAACTATAAAGACTGGACTTCAGATGATGGCGGCACGTTTGATCCTGCTTCATGGATCTGGAGGCGGAGTTTGGAGTTCATTAGTTTTTCCAGGTGCGCGCTGCTCGACCAGGAAACCGCCCAAAGGCGCCTTTTTAACAGGAAGTGGCGTTTGTGCAATGAGCTCGTTTAGAGACGAGCACAATATCTGCAAATGTCATCACGTCTGCCAGTTTAAGAACATTTAGTGAGGAGCGAGTGGATGAAGCCTTCTGTGCTGCAGCTGGGACATCAGGCCAACTCCTCCTCCGTGTCTTCAGGTTCAGGTCACATTAAAAAAAGATTTTATAAATTAGGGTAAAAAAAAGCCGGTAATTCTCAGCAGAACCGGCCCACACGCGTCAGAACGCCACAATCACAACAACAAACGCTCCCATCAGCACAGAGTGATGTCACAGAGGCCACAGCCATCTTTTATTTACAGTAAAGCAGCTGTGCGTGTCGTTAACATCATGTGACCCGCGCCGAGCCGCCCTGAGGGAGAATCTGCAGCTCGTGTGTGATTGGCTCACAGTGTGACTGACTCAATAAAGTGCAATGAATATTTATTAGGAAGGATCTTTCTGTCAGCTTTTCTTTCTTTGCTTCTGAGCTGCGTCGTTTTAATTTGCCTGAAACTGTGAGAAGGATGGCGGCGGCCGCACCAGCCCGTGCCCTCCTGTTAATTAAAAAGAGGCCTGTTTTAATGAAACGGCACGTCTCTCTGCGAGGAGGAGAAACTGGATCTGTGTGACCGCGCGCCCCCGGTGCTGCTGCTGCCCTCACTCAGCTCCTTCAGTCACTTCAACCCCCCCACACTGAAAGGAGGTTACTCGCTAATTACACCTGAAGATTATGGAGGAAGCGTCACTGAGCCGGGGGGGGGCTTAATAATTTCAGAATAAAACAACCTGCACAGAGTTCCTCCAACAGGCTGCAGACTGCCTACATCCTTCCTTTCCTTCCTTTCTCCTTCTGCCTTCCCTCCTTTCCTTTTCTTCCTTTGTTCCTGTTCCCCTCTGTCCTAATTAACTTCCTTCCTTTTCCTTCCTTCCTATTTTCTTCATTTTTTCCTACTTTCTTCTCTTTCCTTTTTGTTCTTTTTTCCTTCCTCCCATTCCTTTTTTCTTCATTCCTTTCTTTCCTTCCCTCCTCCTCTAAACCGTACAGGTGAGAAGCTGGGATCAGGGTGACACTAAGAGGCTGCTGCTGTGTTAGAGGCTGAACGGGGACTTTATGAATGAGCTGCAGTCGTCGAGCTGAGAGGAAAATAAATGAAATGTTGACAGCTGAGCTTCATAAATACCTTAAAGCTCGTCTCAAAGCAGTTTTTCAGCTCTGATCGTTTCAGGTTTGATCTGAAGGAACGAGAACAAACCTCTGCGGGGCCACCGGCTCTGCGGGGCCACCGGCTCTGCGGGGCCACCGGCTCTGACGGGCCACCGGCTCTGACGGGCAGCGCTGCAGGGCACAAGTTTAAATAGCAATAAATAAAAAAGCAGGCGATCACAAACCGGCAGGCAAGGAAGCTTCCAATGATTAGAGTAAGAGTCGGTGTGTAGACTGATCCGCCCTGAGACACGTGAGACTGAGACCGTTTCCTTCAGCCTCATTGAGGTCCTCCAGTACGGACTTAACACGAGACATCCGCCAACATCCGGGAAAACGAGCCGATCTCGTCAGCCTGAAACTGGATCAGATGTAGCGTGCAGCTGTTTCTTCACGGGCGACTCCTCAGGATCAGCTAATGAAGGCAGAAGCTGCAGTTTGTTGGGCATCATCACTGTGTGTGTGTGTGTGTGCATCACACGTTTATCACAGTCTGAATGTGGTTCTTCCACCCTGATGTCACGAGACTGGCAGCAGAGCCAGAAGAGCACAGAGGTGGAGCAGGTGAAGGTGGAGCTGAGAATGAGATGGTGAGACCTGCACGCTCAGGAGGGAACCTCAGAAATATGGACACCGGCTTTTTTTTTTTTTTTTTGTCGTGTTCGAGGAAACAGACGCAGAAACTGCAAATATTTAGGAAACACGTCGCCTTCAAAAATAAATAAATTTGTTTCCTGAGGAGGAAAAATCCAGACGCAGAATCACAACCTCAGAAAACAGGACCGTGTTTCAGGAATCACGATTCCGGAAACAAACGAGGTTCTTAAACATGTTTCTAGAAAATGAGCCGAAATATTTGGAAAAGAAACATTTTAGAAAACACACACACACACACACACACACACACACACACACACACACACACACACACACACACACACACAGAGAGAAAAAGCATGTTTCAGGAACACATTTGCCGAAAACATCAAAGTTTAAAAAAATTCAAAACTTTCCCGTAAACACGACAAAGCGTAAAATCCAGAAAGTGTTTCTGAAATTTCCTGAAAGGAAATTTTATGAAAATATGACAAGAAAATCCAAAACACAAGGTTTGTAAATCACAACAATATTCCATCTAAACAGATGACACAGAACATCTCAGCGGAGCGGCGGTGTTCCACAGACCCGGACGTTTGGTGACGTCTCAAAAAGCCCGAAACTGAACTGGCAGAAATTCCTGGAAACACAAGAAGACAACATTCAGAAACTTTTGAGAAAGCAAATGTGTGGAAACAACAGAACCGAAATGTGACAAACTTCCTGGTAAACACGGCGCCGTGATGAGTTCGCTCACAGAAGCAGGTTTTTGTTCCTCTCTGCAGATAAATCTGTGGACCTGCTGCGGATAAAGCGGAGCCTGGAACATCGCTGGCATCGCCTGAGCGCTGACACACGCCGAGGCTTTGTGCTGCAGGAGATGATTAAAAGCAGGATTTGCATTTTAATTGGATAAGATTTGTATCATTGAGGTTTTTTGGCAGCTGTCTCGGATCTTCTGAAATGAACACAGGTGTCGGTGTGATGATTGCTCCGGCTGCTCCTCCGCAGTTTGTTTCGGGAATGTTTGGACGTTTTTGCGGTTAAAGAGCTCCGTGTGTTTGCCTTTAAAGGTTTCAGACTCATTAAGGAAGCACTCTCTCTGGTAACCTGTCTTCATCCTAACACGACTGTGTGTGTGTGTGTGTGTGTGAGGCAGCCCGGCCTCCTCCACCAGCTGAGGCTCGGTCTGCGTTCGGATGCCTCGGCAGAGACGAACTCGTGATGGCGTGCAGGTTTTTTCCTCTTTATTTCACAGGGGTGGGAGCTGTTTATGCTCCGCAGACTCGGCCCGCTAATTGATTTCACGGCTGGTGATGTGCCGCCCAGAGGAATCTGGCACCGAAGACGGGAGGAGGAAATACTGAGGTCACAGAAAAACACCCAGTAGGAATAAATCCAGTATTAATGACATCATGATGACCTCTCAGATTGATGCTTATGGGCGAGTGAGGTCAGAGGTCGAACCAGCTCAGTTTTACTTTCAGGAGAAACTGAACGCTAACAGTAGCTAGTAGCTGGTTGCTGGTCGATATTCTTTACGTCTGATTGGAGTTGATCATTTAGACTCAGGACCGGCTGATTGGTCTGAATTGGCTCTGAATTGTTGGATCTGTGACGGATCTGAGACAGCGCCACCCACCTGTCGCCTAAAGCAGCCGCCCACTTCATTATGCATAACAAGGTTCGGACGGTGTTCATGGTGACTTGGTGCCAGGAGCCACATTTGGACCAGGTGGGTGAAAGGCTGATCCTGGTACAGGTGGGTGAAAGGCTGATCCCGGTACAGGTGGGTGAAAGGCTGATCCTGGTACAGGTGGGTGAAAGGTGAGACCAAAGCAGTTTATGTCTGTGGTAAAGTGGGACATTTTAAACCAAGTTTATGGGATTCACTGACTTATGGAGCCTCAAGTGGACATTAGAGGAACTGCAGCCCCAGATGTTGCTGCTTGGATAAAATGAGGATTATCTACTCGCTGATCTAAAGTCTGCTCGTGATGCAGAAGGTTTGACTCTACTGTACCAGGCCTTCAGTCCATCCTCTGTCTGAGACAAGCTGTTTTAGCTCCTCCCCCTTTAAGCCAACTTTCTTCTGATTGGCTGCCCCTCATAAACAGAACGTGTGAGGCTTCTAAAGTAACTGTGTTCGGGTTACCTCCTCTCTCTGACATCACAGGGGTCCAAGAGTAGGGGGTACATGTACATAAACTGACCTCATCATCTGAGACTTTGACCCTGTTTAATGTGAACGTCCACCTCTGGAGCAGGAGATGTATGGCAGGAAGTAAAGGCAGAGTCCGGGTCCACAGATTTGAATTCAGCCCTTCCTGTGTTTAGTTTCACGTCTTTCTGTGAGTGTGGATCTGGTCCTGGTTCAGTCCTGCTGAGCACTACAAGCTCTTACTGAAGGTACTCGAAGCTCCTGAAAAGCAGAGAACTTCAGGCTAAAACGACGAGCTCCAGTTTCACCGCGTTTAAATTCGTGGCCTCACTTCTCATCGAGAGGCTCGTTCATGGCTGAAGCGTCACTAATAAGAAGGTCCCGGCGCGTGTGGCTGTTTGCGGTTTGAACGCAGCCTTGGGCTTCTTAACACGGTGTTCCTGTGGTTGATTAGAGCCAGGTGTCTACTCTAGGAAATGAGGGTACTGAGGGCAGCCCGCCCCGCCGCAGAGGACCAGCTGCTGCTCGCCGCAATCTCAAATGATCTTGTGGGAAGGCCAGTCGTAAAGCTAAACATGCCCTTGCTGAAATTAGACGCTCTGGAGGACAAATTGTGCTGTTGTTGCTCATTTGGAAAATGAAATCTAGCCCTGCAATTATTTTATGTTGTTGTTGGCCCTAATTATAAATCATGGAAGCGGCTGAAGAGGCAGTGTTGCTGACTCATTGCTGAGCAGCACACACTCTCTCTCTCACACACACACACACACACACACACACACACACACACACACACACACACACACTGCTATGGTCGTACTCAAAAGCAATATTATTCCCAGCTGTGCATGAAATCAGCTCGGCTCTGTAATGGAAAAATGAGAGTGCGGAGGAATATGCTGAATGCTGCCTGATGGTACATGTGTTTCCATAATGTTTGAAAGCAGATGAAGGAAAGAATTCAGAGCAGATTCCCTCCTCGTGGGGCTGTTTCTGTGCGGGGGCCCCCCTCATGTTTTCACATTCCTGTTGGGGGCAAAAAGCCACATTTGGGAACAACATTTGGGAACAAGCTCCTGCCTCGTGTACTTTATATGCACAGCATCAAATGGCTTCTTTAAAGATGTGGACGCAGCCTCGCTGAAGCTTTGGGATTGCCACGGACTGATGGACGAAGGCATGGTGACATCACCGTTTGGGTTCCTAATCTCCAGTTTTGAAGAGTTTAGGCACTTCTGGCTGCAGAAGCAGCTCAAAACGAGCCGTTCTCCGGTCTCTGTGCAGCCAGCTGTGGGGTAAGTGTGCAGGGACCATCCACACAGTCCATCCAGCCATGTTCTGCCTCTGACCTGGGTCCAGGCTGCAGGGGCAGCAGTCTAAGCAGAGACACCCAGACCTCCCCGTATCCTGTCCCTGCTCCAGCTGCCCTCAAACCGGGTCTGCCCGAGGGTCTCCATCCAGTTGGACATGCACTCAGCTAGGAGGGGAGAATAAGAGCTGCGGTTTTGAGTTTACTTTAAGGTCGCCCGGCTTAGTGAAAATAGGACATGTGAAGTTTTGGCTAATTTCATATCAACACATGTATTTCTCATCATTTCCTCTTTCTTCCCTCAGGTGGCGATGGTGAACAGCAGGGTGGAGGCACCCACGGTGGCAGTGATGGGCGGCGGGACGGCAGGCAGGTCGTGCGCGGGATGCGGGGGTCGGATCGCGGACCGCTTCCTGCTCTTCTCCATGGAGCGGTACTGGCACACGCGCTGCCTCAAGTGCTCCTGCTGCCACGCTCAGCTGGGCGAGTACAGCAGTACCTGCTACAGCAAAGGAGGCATGATCCTCTGCAAGAACGACTACATCAGGTGGGGCTTCTTCAGATACACAACACCTCCGCTGTTCAGTGTGTGTGTGTGTGTGTGTGTGTGTGAGGCATGTGTGAGGCACAGACAGGGAGTTAGTGGGAGTCTCCAGGGGAAACTGAGGGCTGGATGTGGAAAGGCCTGCTGAGGACGACCCTGAGACACAGCAGACTTTGTGCATCAGGCCAGTAATAATACAGCAGCCTCTCATGACATAAATAAAGCTCTGTTCACTCGGATTGCACCGCGATCTGCAGCAAGATGCACTGAATAACCATGAGAGGTCTGCTGTGTGTGAAGGAAATTCGGCCCAGCCATAAAACGGGATGTTTGTCCAGGTGCATGTAAATGTCCGTGATTAGTATTCATGTGGTTTTGCGGTGGTGTGACTCCAAATTAAAAGCCGGACTCTCTCAGGTTCCTGTTTATTCATGCCGGGCTCGTGTTTAAGCTCATTCAGACTCATCTGAACTGAAAACGGCTTCACGGATGGAAAACTGTTCCAGGATGAGCTGCTCGGAGCAGAAAGGAGCAGTTTGGGTCTCTGAAGCGAATCTCCACCTTAACTGTTTGAGGGGTGGATGCTTTTGTAGCTCCGGTCTTGCTGAATGAAATGAAGGATCTTAGCAGCAGTTATTTGTTGGCGGTGTCGTTGCGTCACACACTGAGGATGCAGTTTAACCAAGCTAGCGGCTGTTAGCTTTCTCCAACCTCTCATCCAATCACAGGCTCTTCTGCTTCTACAGTAAATAAACAGCAGGGTGAGAGGTTACGCTGGCAGTGTCCATCTTCTGTATACAGTCTATGATTTGGGTCGTTGCAGCACCCTCTAGTGGTCAAAACTTTGTCTTGCTAAATTAAGACAACACCTCTTTTTGACCTCACTTCCTGTTTGGCCAGTTTTGATTGGCTGAATTCTTTCAAACATCAAAAACACGTCTTATATAATTTGTTCGTCTTGGCGTGAACTTTATTTGCACCAGTTTGTCAAAGATTGGAAAAAACCTTTGAGGCCACGTTTGGACTCTGGTGGAATGCAGTAGCATGACATCACAGGGTGCTTAAAGTGCTGCCGAGATCCAACACTGCCTCTTTGTTTTGGCCCATCAGCGGTGATGCAGGCTCCACACTGAGGTGTCCGTGTGCAGCCTGTCCTGCTCTGGTGGCTTTTGAGAACCAGCCTGCATTTAGTCGGGCTCGAAAACCGAATGTTACGCAGCATTTTGTGGTGTTCAAGCTCTGGCTTTTTGGCACGAGCCTGTTTTTCAGTGGAAACGCAGCGAACGGTCCCTGCAGGCGTTTCCAGCCCCCAACGGGCCTGATTTAAAGCCACTCTGGACTTCCACTTCAGAATCACTGCAGCCTCGTATTTCTCACTTGGCAGCCATTTGTTCCGTTCTGTGGCAGGAGTGCAAATATAGAGCTCTAAATATGTATAAAAAGGCCTACAGTGGAGTCTGGCTACTTTGTCGAGGGGTGGGAGGGAAGCTCCATCCGCCATCCATCCATCCACCATCCATCCGCCATCCATCCCACGAACTCAAAGCTGCAGTCACTGACCAACAGGAAGCCCGGGGGGGGAAAAGGATCCAAACCCTGAGCTGAGGTGGGCTTACCTGAGGTCTGATTTGGGGTCAAGTCCTTAGATTCATCTTGCTACTAAAGAAAGATGAGCCTTAACTGAGACTGTGTGTGTGTGTGTGTGTGTGTGTGTGTGTTAATTAAGGAGGACAGGGATCCTCTCAGGCACGCTCATTAAATGACTGTTTGGATTAAGATAAAAAATTCATTACTCTGTGGAGTCACTGAAAGGCGAAGACAAAGGCAGAGAGAGACGCCAAAGTGGTCAAGTGTGTGTCACAGGATTTGGCGTGAGTCTGTAATGATGACAGCAGCTTCCTCTAAAGGTTCAGCTCAGGCGCTGACCTTCCTCCAGGTTCAGACTGATGAGGACCGGCTGCTGCTGCTGCTGCTGCTGCTGCCACACTCAAACACCCCACATCCCTCAGATCGGACCTTTTAAGGCTGCTAAATGCAGATGACATATAAATGATGGAAGAAAACTTTGCAGCTTTAATCATAAATTTTGTTACATTGTCACTGACCCCAGCATGGTGTGTGTCTCTGAGCGTGTGTCTCTGAGTGTGTCTCTGAGCGTGTGTCTGAGGGGAACAGGGATGTTTTGTGGGTTTCAGGCTGTTGAACCCAAACACGAGGCTCTGCTGGTATCTCAGCAGGTAGCTGTGACCTGTGAGAGATAGATGTGACGACTCTGTTACGCAGTCGTTATAAAGTGTTTGGTTTCCTCTGCAGGCTGTTTGGTCACAGTGGCGCCTGCAGCGCTTGTGGACAGTCCATACCTGCCAGCGAGATGGTGATGCGAGCACAGGGCAACGTTTACCACCTGAAGGTGAGCGTGACCTCGTATCAGTCCGGCGGCGTCAGCCGTGCTGACCGATGAAGCCGTTAATCTTTCTTTTCTCTCTTTAGTGTTTCACGTGTGCGACCTGCAGGAACCGCCTGGTTCCCGGCGATCGGTTCCACTACGTCAACGGGACGATCTTCTGCGAGCACGACCGGCCGGGAGGAGGCCTGATCAGCGGGCACTCTACTCCACTGCAGACCAGCAGCATCATGTCTGACCAGAAGGTGAGAGGCTGCTTCTTTACTCCGACTCTGACTCGGTGCTGCTCCGCGGCTCAGAGAGAACTGAGCTCTCAGCATTGTGTGAACAAAAATCAGGCGCCGAGGAGCTGCCGGCATGTTTGTGCACCGCGCTGCGCTTTCAGAGGCTCAGATGGAATCAAAAGTTGCTTCGTCAGCAGCTGAGTGTGATTTTTCTCCATGGCTGGTTAAAGATCTGGAGATGATTCTAAGTGTGGTTTCTGTGAGCACACATCATCACGCTGCTCCTCATGAAAATGAAACGAGCTGATTGGCTCAGCCTTTCGTACAGATTCATGTCTGCTGTGAGTGAGCTTCATGACCTTCTCTCTTCACCGTCCACAGGTCTGCTGAGGAAGAGGATGGAAAACCAAACGTGTGCCTTCTCCCCCCACCTTTCTCTTTTGGCTCCTCTTCACCCTCCTCCTCCTCCCCCCCCCGCCGTAAATCCCTCCATTGGTCAACCTCCCTCTGATCTGATGGACTCCTGCCGCTGGTCCAGATTCTAACTTCCCGACAGAGACTCTGAGACGGCGCGGAGGAAAACCTGAAGGAGCGCTGCTGGGATTTCACTGAGGAAAACTGGAGCTCTCCCATTCGTGGTTCTAATGGAATCTCCTTCACCCAGCCAGCTGCTCAGTGACACTGAATGAGGAGAGACACTGAAAGCCATGTGACTCCTGCAGGAGGTGAACTACGCATTTACTTCGACCCTTTTTTTTGGTTTGAGTAAAACTCGTCTGGGTCTGTCGCGTCGTCATTTTAGCTACTCCAAGTTTCCTTCAACACACCGACAGACACCTGGACATCAGCTCTGTGCTGGCTCAAAGACGATAATCTGTGTGCTTCTCTGTGAAATATTCAAACATGTTAGTTAGTGAGAAGTCGCCCCCTAATGGCCGTCTTCCCAACCGCAGACAGGAGGATTGACTTCTCCGTGAATTATAAGACTGTTTTTCCTGGTTTTGAGCATAGCCTTATTTCAGTGCGTCTCATATCAGTGGCTCTATAAGAGCTGCTTTCGCCTGTGCAAGCTGCTTTGCAACCCACCTCCACCTTAGCTCCTCTTTTTAATGGTGTTCCCAACTTTTTCAGTGTCATATCTGCTGTCAGTGATACCTGCTCTGTTCTGTGTGTTCATGTGCAGGGAGATCTACTGCCATAAATATAAATGACTACAAATGGAAATGACATCTATTGACTGTAGTGTCAAACTGGGGACAGACCCTTTAACTAATCAAAGACCTTTAATCTTAATGCTCCCTGCTCTCAGGGAGTGCTTCCTGGTTGGTTATTTGTGTGCATTTTGACTATGTTAAGCTACTATGGCTGAAATTTGATATTTGACACAAGTAGCAGCATTTTCCCTCAACAGGCTTTTATTGTGAAAAACCCATCAGCTAATGCAGATGTTGACTCTGAACAGTTTCCTCCTTCATAGCAGCTGTATCGTTTATAACTCACCTGATTGGGTTTTATTAAGACTTAAAATAATAGGCTTGCTCGCCGGCTTTAGCTGAATTAGCTCTCCACCCTCTCGTCCAGTTATGGCTCCATCAAACCAACATGGCTGAAGCTGAGGCTGCGAAATCCTGAAAATGATGGGTCTACCTTTTTCCTTTTACTGAGTGTGAAGGTGACCTTCTTCTTCTTCTTCTGTTGTTGTACTGATGGCATTAGTGCTGTGGAAGCTTGATCATGTGAACCATTGTAGGACAAACGTGTAGCACGCTAAAGTTGATTCCACCTGTCTCCGTGTGCTGATGGCAGTTATTAAACAACTCACACTGATTATTTGAATAAAGACTTACGTGACATTCTGAGGTAATCGTCATCTGTGCCACTCTTATTTTCCAGTACATGTGATAATAAAGTGAAAATGCTAACGGCCTTCATTGATTTGAAGAACTGTATTTATAACAGTGAGGTTCTTTAAAAATGGCTTCTTGTGGTTTTTGTTGTTTCCTGTTTCAGAGCTCGACGTTCGTATTAAAGACCAAAGCTTCAAATAATGAGGGCAGAGTGTGCAAACAGTCCCTGTGAGTTTCACAAGGCTTTTTTTCTACTTCTCTCTGTGTGATGTCAGAGAGAGGATGAGCCCCGCCCACTTCTGTTCACATGGGGCAGCCCATCAGAAGAAAGGCGGAGGAGCTAAAACAGCTTGTGTCAGTGAGGGTGAACTGACGGGCTTCAGGCTGCTCAGTTTCAGACAGGGTTTTCTGCTCTTGGATCTGTATGATGTCATAGAGAGGATATCCCAAATATGGTCATCTCAGGTACAGAAGCTCCATCCACCTGCTGTCCACACCTTCGGTTTCTGAGGGGCAGCATTCAGAAGGAGGTCATAGCAACAATAACAAACCAGCTGCTCACAGGGTGACCTAACCGAGCTTCGCTCAGTCAACCTCGCTCTCTGGATGTTTTTTCATGGCGTGATTTGATTGGCTTGCAGCCGCTACAGTTGAACTTTTGCCATCTTTTCAGTGCATAAGCAAAGCAATGCAGGGAGCCAAAATTCTGGATTTATAATCATCCCGTGAAAAAATGTCTTAATTTGAGTAGGAACACAGCTGCCACAGGGCAATGGGATATTTTTGTCATCCTGCCAGGCGGGCAGGCGGCGTGGACACCCAACAGGTATCTGCTAAAAGCTAACGGTACTGAGTTGAGTAGAATATTAGCCACGAACCTGTCTGATCATAAAGGAATGTGAATGGCTGCCCCTCCCTGAGCCTGGTTCTGCTGGAGGTTTCTTCCTGTTAAAAGGGAGTTTTTCCTTCCCACTGTCGCCAAGTGCTGCTCATAGGGGGTCGTTTTGACTGTTGGGTTTACTCTGTATTATTGTAGGGTCTTTATCTTACAATACAAAGCACCTTGAGGCGACTGTTGTGATTTGGTGCTTTATAAATAAAGCTGAATTGAATGTCCAACTGTTCTCCCTAAAACAGTGCTGACCACAGACAGTGACATATTCTCCGTGGTTTATATCCATTAGGATTTTAGCACTTCTTTCCTCTGGTCTTTACTGCTTTTGAATTGATCTGGTGAATAAAGTCACTGAGGCTCATCTGCACCCCATTAAGATCTACTGAGACCTGTAATTATGTGTTCTAGTACTTCCAGGGACTCGTGGCACCTAAAGATCTTACTGCCAGCAGGCTGAGGGGGAGCGCTGACGGCTGCCAGGACTTTCTTCAGGTGTTGATGCTTCTTCCAGACGTCAGGAACACGTTGAGGCTCCTTGCAGTGATTTCTCAGTGTGTTTGGAAAGATTACTCAGCAGCAGCAGCAGCAGCGTGCAGTTTAAATGTCCACTGCAGTGATTCTCTCTCCTGCAGTGCATGGACCATCCTTTCTGTTGATTCTTGGGAGTTTAGAGTCCTTTCAGAAGAACTAATAATAATGATTCAGTCATTCAGCTCACATGTGACAAGTGTGTGATTGGGCTAAAGAGCTAGCTGTAGCTGCCTGAGACGGAGGGCTAAGTAGGGAAGAAACGCTTGTGGTTCTCAGACAAACATGGCTGATTACCCACAGGAATGGGATTTCAAAGGCCTGAGCCGAGGCCATTACAGAAGCAATTAAAGTGGGATGCGCTGGAGGCCTGCGCGGGCTTTAGCTGCACTCCAGTGTTGCAGCCTAATGAGGCCTAATCTGGTGAGCTGGTCTAATTAAAAGGGAGGGTTGTTTTTTCCTGTGGGCTCCAGGCAGCCAGCAGTTTGTGGTCTCCATAGCTGTCTGAGACAAAATAAAAAATCAAATACCAGAGAGAAGACATGCATTGTTTTCAGCCATAAAAATGCTCAGATTCCTCTTTTCTGCGTCCCTTCAAATTAAAACTTTTTTACATGCTCTCTGATCCTTCCAGGCTCTCGGCTCTGATTGCTTTCTGGCATGAAACGTGCCTTTAAATTAGGCTTTTTACATTTTTTTGGCATGGAAACTACGAGATCATCTCTTCCACGCTAATTCTGGGATCTCTCACCCCCTTTTTTTCCGTATTGTTTTATGCAGCTTTCTGCAGAGCTAAATTAAAGGCTGGAAACGAGGCACACAGAACGGGCAGAGGCACACATGAGTAGCCAGCTGCGACTCCTCAAATTAACGGGGCCCGGAGAAGTCGGCAGCTCCCTCTCACAGGGTTAGTCCAATTAGCTTCACATTCACAGCAACAATGAGGCTTTTAATGGTGGTGATTCAGAGAGCTCTTTCATAATGATGGAGGGCGAGCACATTCCTCTGGTTTTTCACTCACGACTCTGCTGTAAGCCTCGAGTCTCACCAGTTTCTCCTGATTCAACTCGAATCCTGTTTTAGTCAGCCTGGCGCTTCACTTCACTGCAGCGGTGTTAGGAAGCAAAAATATCAAATACGGCCGGTGGGATTGTTTTTTTCTTTCATATGTCTCATGTTCCAGTGATGTATATTAAAGCTGGCTAAAGTTTCAAATAATGAGGTCAGTGTGTGAATAAGTAATCCATGAGAGCCAGCAGCTAAGGCCTCAGTCTGCTCTAGACTTCATTTTTTCAACTCTAAGATCTCCATGATGTCAGTGAGACACACAGAAGCACCACCCACTTCCAATTACAAGGCGCAGCCAATCAGAAGAAAGCAGGCTTAAAGGGGGAGGAGCTGAAAAAGCTTGTTTTGGACAGAGGATGAACTGAGGGGCTGCAGAAATATGATAAATAAGGATTATTTTAAACGTTGAATCGTGTTAAGCTGATCTAGTAGAGTTCAAAAATAAAGAATGAAGGTAAGGAGCTGGAAATGAACAAGTTAAAATTTACTGTTATCATATCTTATCAAAGCTTCAAACTCCGGGGCTGAAACATGAAGTGCTAAAAGCTGCAGTTCCTCTAATAGCCACTTTTTGGTCTCTATAGGCAATTTTCTCCTTAATCGCTGTATGGGGGTAAATTCCTCCAAAATTCACCTGTTTAAATTTGACTCAGCATTAACGTTTACATCATCACAAGTGTAGAAGCCATAGGGAGGGGATATGCCTAATATGGTCATCTGAGGCAGACAGAAGCCCCGCCCTCTTCTCTTTACGAGGGGCAGCCAATTAGAAGAAAGTTTAAAGGGGGAGGGAGAAGGCAGCTAAAATAGAGCAATGCAAAGGTGTTCAGTATGGTATACACAGACAAGAGGACCAACAGACGGACTGGTGTGATGTCAGCAGAGATGTGGACGCTGTGCTGGACTGTTGTGGTGAAGACAGAAGGAAAGAGAGTGAAGCTGGTGACTGTACATTCCCACCCTCATCTACAACCGTGAGCTTTGGGTCATCACCAAAAGAACGAGATCATCATACAAGCAACGGAAATGAGGTGTGAACTTTCCCTTAGCGAGGGTGAGGAGCTCGGTCATTCAGGAGGGGCGCAGAGTAGAGCCGCTACTCCTCATCGAACCGAGCCAGATGAGGTGGATCCCTCCTGGGTGAGGTGTTTTGGGAATGTCCAACTGGCAGGAGGCCCTGGGGCAGACCCAGCAGACACTGGGGAAATGACATCTCTCAGCTGGACTGGGAACCCTTCAGTGTCCTCCCTAAAGAGCTGGAAGTTTGGGCATCTCTGCTTGGATGGATGATGGATTAATGAATGGATGATGGATGGCAACAGAAAATTGAGGCTTTATGAAGAGTTGGTGTCTCAGGTCTTTGTCCATCCTTTATATACAGTCTATAAGCAGAATAAAAAGAGGTGCAAATGAGCAGAGCAGGTTTCCTTTAGTTCTCCCAAACCCCACTCTCCTACATGCTCCTGGTGTTATGCAGCAGCACATTTTTCGTACCGTGGCTAATCTGGGTTGTGGGCAGAAGAAGGCGTAGCACTGATTGCTGCGGTGCCTCACCGGTAATCCTGTATCTGTGAACAAAGGTCCCATTGTTCCTACATTTTCCCTGAGAAATCCGCCCAGGAGATTCCTGAAAAGTGACCATATGTTGGAAATGGAAACATTTACCTTTTTATATGGAGGTGAAAATGTAAACTAAAGCACTTGTTGGTAAAATCTAACTCTGCTCTGTGCGATGAGATCACCAAAAATTTGTGTTTTATTCTGCGAGTTAAAAACACCTTTTCTGCCAAAGCCTTCATTGATTTGCGGGGGTGATGAAATGTGTAAAATGTAACGGAAGCATACGGAGGATGAAAGAAACTCTGGAACACGCTTCATTCTTCATGTGTGCAGGATAATATGAGGACAAATGTAAGTCATACCCTCAGAAACTTCATTCTCCTCGTCTCACGTCTTTGCAGCGCTGCTAATTGGCTCTTGAATTCGTCGGGCTAATTAGCGAGATGCAGATGAGGCTTGATTGGCTCGAGGCCGGCATGGAACTCGCACCGTGAAGGCAGGTTGGGAGCCCCCCCTCTTTCCTTATCAAGATATGGAGATAATTGCAATTAAACTCATTTGCATGCATTAATGAATTTGTCTTATGCTTTTCAAGATCACAGACGTGGAGTAAATAATTGATTTCCTATCAGCGCGGACAGGCTGAGCACGTCAGGCCGCCTTCATCACGACCGTGTGAAGTCACCACACTGAAAGCTGCCTGTGCTCTTACACCGCTCTCCTCCTGACTTCATTAATGTTCGCTATAAACAGAAATATGAAAAGGAGGTATATCGCACGCTTTGGACTAAATAAAAAATCTGAACTCAGTGTCCAGGACTGTGGCGAAACAAACCAATCATGTAGCTCGGTGAGCCGCTTCAAGATGAATTATTAGAGAAACTTGTTGGATAATTTCATGAGAAATAGGGAGATTTTCCACAGCGGGGACAGGAACTGTGTGAAGGACTCAGGGTCTCAATAACGTGACGGTAGATGGTTTTCCTGCTGGATGCAGGCAGAGGAACTGGAGTCAAAAATCTTTCTTAGTTTGCTTCACCCTGTGTCCCACCGAGGCAGCCGCCACGGCTGAAACACCACTGAAAAAATTACGTTTGCATTATTGGGGGCGTGGCCTCTTTGCCTGACAGGTGGATGGCGACACAGGCGGTTGTAGCTGCTAGCTGTCTGCTAGGCTTCACCCCGAACTGGACCTCTGCACCGTGTTTGTGCTGTTGGAGCTGCGAGGTGCAGCGGAGGTGCCTCAGGTGGTGTGGATTGACCGGACAGACCGACACCCCTGAAGTGAACTTACTGGATTTATTGAAAATGTGATGCATTAGCATCAGTTGGATGTGGAAGAAAGGGCTCATTGACCCTGTAATTCCAACCAGAAGACTGCAGCTCCAAACCTTTTGTGTAATCAGGCTGACGGACGCACACACGCCGAGTGTCCACTGAAGCACCAACGAGAAGAAACGGTGGTTAATAAATAAGAAGGTGAAGATAATTTGGTGTTTTATTATGAACACCTGCTCTAAACTGAATCAGGTGGCTGCAGATAGATTGAGGCTCATCAGTGTTTTGCGGCGCTTCCTCCATCAGAGAAAAGTGCCACCCTCAGGAGGTTTTGACACATATTGTGTGCAGAGTTTGGAGCAGTGTAATGAGTACAACAAACACGGACTCAGCAGCAGGTCTCCACTGATGTCACATCCACTCAGCCTAATTGTGTTTTTGCCACAGTGACACTGCGAATTTGCTGGTTAATCAGTCAGAAATGTCTCAAGGAAAGTGGACGGATCACCGTGAAGTTCGATGTTAGCGAAGCTCTGAACATCCACCAGGTCACCGGCGACCCGTCTAAGGTGTGTGATAGAATTAAAATGGGCTTTTCACCTGTGTGGACCAAAAACAGAAAAACCGAAGGTGAACAAACACTGAGGCACACCGAGCTGCTTAATGACTCTACCACCCTCTTATTCAGAGTTCCTTTGCTGTTAACTGGCTGGTGTCAGCCCTTCCTTTGACCTTTCACCTCTCATCCCAAAGGCTTCTTCAGTTCTGAACCAAAGGTGGAGAGACCCAGGTATTTACACCCCTGTGGGCGTAGTCCTCTGGAGGTGGCTGTGACCCTCTATTGTTCATGTGCATAATCTATGCACCAAGGTGTGAGAGGAGGCGTGGTTTCAGGTAAACCAATTTGGGACTTTGCTCCATTGTTTCATGTGACCCATTGAGGCCACCTGAACAAAGGTGTGAGTGAGGGTTGAGGCGCCTGGGGAGGGAGCTCAGGACAGCACTGTAGGCGGGGGAAAGTTGGTGACGTAATCCACCTCCTCTGTTCAGTGATGGGGTTCACAGTGGACATAGATCGAGGGCCGGTGTCCTGCAGGTTCTAGATGTGTTCCTGATCCAACACACCTGAATCACATACAGAAGTCATTAGCAGGACTCTGGAGAACTCGCCTGCATACTGAGGAGGTGATTCAGCCGTTTGATTCAGGTGTGTTAGATCAGGGACACGTCTAAAACCTGCAGGACACCGGCCCTCGAGGCCTGGAGTTG
>JAVDPK010001013.1:73858-84918 GCA_034780415.1 Cichlasoma orientale | reverse complement strand
AGTCTAAACAAATACCAGCAGTGCTGAAAGCAGCTGAACATGA
The DNA here is from genome assembly GCA_034780415.1 of Cichlasoma orientale. Lineage (NCBI taxonomy): Eukaryota > Metazoa > Chordata > Actinopteri > Cichliformes > Cichlidae > Cichlasoma > Cichlasoma orientale. Next base: position 84,875 of record JAVDPK010001013.1, on the reverse strand, counting down.
AGATAAGTCTATGAGATGGTTTTGAATAATTTTTCTTGTAATGGTTGAATTTTTATTTGTAAAGAAATCCATGAAGTCATCCATTTATTGCTCTAAATAAATATCTAACCTGCTTTAAATGAAATACATTGCGCAGTACTAGTTATAGTTGGGGTGAACATGGTGGTCTATGTCTGGGAGCAGTGCTGGTTAAAAAGTCTGACTGCTGCAGGAAGAAAAGACCTGTGACAGCACTCCCTCAAACATGTTGGCTGCAGCCAGTGTCATGCATGGGGTGGGAGTCGTTTGAGGACAGAGAGGACAGACTTGCTATCATCCCACTCTCTTTTCAGGAGTGCCCCTTGCACCCCAAAGCACCTCAGTCTCCTGAGCAGGTAGAGTCTGCTCTGGCCTCTCCTGTAAGTGCAGTGGTGTTGTCCGATCAGTCCAGGTTATTATTCAGGCGAACACCCAGGTAGATGAGATGTAACCCTTCCGATGTCCATTCCTAGGATGTTCACCGGTGCTGAGAGTGTGCGTGTGCCTATGGAAATCCTCCATCAGCTCTTTGGTTTTTCCTGCATTGATCTGGAAGTGGTTTCTTTGGCACCAGTCTGACAAACAGTCGGAGGTCAGCGGTGTGTATAGTGAAGAGCACGGGGGCTAGTGCCGTTCCTTGTGGTGTCCCTGTGCTGCAGACAGCCATTTCAGACACACAGCCCGCATCCTCACATACTGTGTGCCTTGAGGCGACTGTTTGTTTGCATTAGTGAGGTAGTCCAGGATCCAGGATGCTAGGTGGTGGTCACCTCTAGTGCTTTCCAGCTTGTTCCCCAGAAGTGCAGGCTGGATCGTGTTGAAAGTGCTGGAGACATCAAAGAAACGGATTCTCACAGGCTTCCAGGCCTCTCCAGGTGAGAGAGAGCTCGTTGGAGGAGGACAGTGACAGCATGGTCCACCCCAATGCGCGGTTGATATGCGAACTGAAATGGGTCCATTGAGGATGCCACTAACCGGCACAGGTGGACGAGGACCAGATGCTCCAAGGTCTTCATTAGGTGGGATGTTAGTGCCACTGGCAGAGCCCCTGCTACAGGCCAAGAAGCTCCAAACTTTGGGTCCAGGACCATGACACCAGTCACACCTTCACCGGGGCCTGGGGACGATTTATGGGGGATCACTGCCTCAAACTGAAGCTGTCTGTCATGTTTTTGTTTTCAATGTTGTTTCTTTTCAGTGATCAGTCCAGGTTATTTATGCAGTATAATTTATGCAGTATAATTTTTGAATAATAAAGATGTAAGCTTTGAAATAGACCTCTGACCCACCCATTCTCTTTGCTAGCCCTGTTTTATCTATTGAGACTGTTCTTAAATACATCTACTGGTAGGCTAGTTCACCATAAACAGTTCCTCTCAATAAGATTCAATATCTGCAATTATAGACAATTATAGTCTAAAATTTGTGACAGAATTATTTGTTAGCTGCCTGAGATTTAAAGCATGTTTAATGCATTTTAGGGATGGCCTCAGCATTGCTCAGTAAGTGCTGTCTGAGTGGGTTTTTAAAAAGTATATCCTGATTAATTGGATGACCTTTTACAAATTTTTCCAGCCTCAGCCTGAGACCTGTTCTGAAATCTCACTTAAGAGTCCCTGAACAGTTTCTTAGCATTTCGTGGTGACTGGCATGGAAATGGGCTTCTGTTCTTTGTCTGACATGCCGATCTGCTTCCCTGTTCATCTACTTAAACTCCGTCCCCTCTCGTTTCCCACCATCAAACAAACATGAAAGCCATCATTGACCCCTTGACCCCTGGGCCTTTCAATAACGCAATCTAATCTATCTCACAAATGGCCCAGAAATTTCTCCGCGGTGCATCATCAGAAAATGTAAAATCTGATAAACAAAGCAGGAGATTGCAAGGTCAGTTGGGGTTATGAAGTGTAATTATCCACCACTCCTGCAGATCAGTCGTAGGCCATGCTGGAGTTTTAAGGTTGAATCGCTATAATCTATTCATGTTATTAGTAGCTTTGTGCATACATCCACCCTACTGTACTCCAGACTAAGGACAGAAATCTCAAATTCAGTGATTATTCTGTTTTCATAAGCTGAATGCAGGACTCTAACGACCATGCTCAGCTATTAAGGGGCCTTACTTAAATGATAGGCCTGTTAGTGCAGAGCAGAGATGGAGAGACTGGCTTAGAGTAGATATGTCACTGTAATCATGACCTGTGGCTACGTCTTTGTTTCTTTGTCATCACAAACTGACAGCAGCATCCTACCTGCCATGAAAAAGTATCGAGAGCTGATCCTACTCCATGAATAAAAAGATAAAGCATTCATGGTTATCTTACAGATCTGCCACAAGGAAAAGCCTTTCCTTCAAAATGGTAAATAAAAACTTATAATGGTATCAAATAAAGGATCCCACACTGGATCTGAGTGCTCATGTCTGCCCTCGATGTGGGCTTACTCTGTTAAACTGGACATAAATCTGTGGTTGTGACCTTCCCGCTAGCTGGACCTGTTATTTTTCTGTCTAGCTGGTAAAGAAAGCAATACTACTGTCTTAGAACCAACAAGACACAAAACTGATTCTGAGGAGAGAGAGGATGCTGGCGATGGTGGGGGTGTAAAGAATCAGGAAGGAGATATGAGACTCCATCCAGCAAGCAGTTAGCCACAGATCAGCCCTGGGGGACAGCTAATCAATGGGGCTGTCGTCCAGCCTCATCATCTAGCCTGTGCTGGCCCAGTTTCCCCCAATGAGCTCAAGGCCACAGCTTAGAGAGGCTCGGGGAAGGTTAGAGTAGTGAGGTGCAGCAGAGAGCAGGCGGGGTGACAGTGTAGGAGAAGGTCAGAACTGATAAAGGAGGAGGCTCCATTCTGGTGCTCTTGAAGAAAAAACTGACAGCAGTTGGCTTCAGCACAGCCAGTGATGCCTTTGTGTGTCATGGCTTCTTAGACATTGTCCCGATAGTCAGTAAGGGACATACAGTAAGTGTCTCAGTGTGTGTGATTGGTGTTGGCAACTCAGCATATGCAGTCAGAGAAAACAGTTCAATATCTAAATATTTCATCGCTGGTAGACGAGAAAAACCTCAAGCTAACATAGAAATGAAATAATTAGAAGACTTAATGAGCGGTTTTGTTATATTTGAGCTAATTTATTGACCTGTCTGCTTCAAATGACTCAGAAGGGAAATGGACTTGGAGAACATTTGAGATAGTTATCTCCTGAACCGTAGGTATCAGGACATAAAATGATTTAAAAAGTGCTTTTAAAATGCGCCCCATGTTTGCTGCCTATTGCCATCAGAAAGTAGCACAACAGTTTATTAATGTATTCTCATGAAATATGTGACTTCTTTTGTAAAGAAATATCATTAACCATTTTCTTCTTCTTTTGGGGGTCACCCCAGCAGATCATCTGCCTCCATCTCACCCTCTCTCTATCACCCTCCTCTGTCACACCAACCCTCTGCATGTCCTCCTTCACTACATCCATAAACCTTCTCTGCAGGCTTCCTCTTTTTCTGCCTGGCAGCTCCATATTCAACAGCCTTTGTCCAATATCTTCATTGTACCTCCTTTGCGCATGTCCAAAACATCGACCGGGTTCCGGTTCCGGTGCCAGTATTTGAACTGTTCAGCGGTTTTTCCACCGCCAACGCACTCAGTGCTCGGCAGAAAAATGGGTTAACTCCGGCACCACAAGCTAGCTGGTGTCGAACCAAGAACGCGTGATGAAAGCGGCAGAAGGGCGTGACTCCGCCGTCTCCACGTAAAGTTTTCTGCCCCTATTTCCCTGCATGGTGTGTGTTACACGAGCAGTGTGATTTTCACAGCTGTGAATCAGGTTGGGCTCTAAGGCTGAACTTGCTGCTTTGTATCAGTTCATATCGCAAAAGGACGCAAAGTGCGTACTTGTTGTCTTGCTCGTAATCGCTGTCTGTGTTCACCTCTGTGCTGCACACAGATGCTGCAGCTGTTCTTCTACGTTTGTGCCCTTCAGCTTCCGTGTCCAGACGAGGACCCGCCCACACTCATGCCTAAAGGATCAGGTCACAAACCGCGGTGGAAACGCAGGCTCCTTCTTAAGCTTTTCGCCGGTTCATTGAAACCGACACCAGCACCGGCACCTTGGCGGTGGAAAAGTAGTATTAGAGGACCCAGTAAGCAGCCTCACAGCTGCATTTTGGACCATTTGTGGACAATCCAAAGATCAAACGCTAGAGTTAAATCCAAAAGTACAAGAACAGAGTGTTCAGCAGCATCTCTGTTCATTAACATGTCATTAGAAACTAAGAAGAGCAGTTTTAGTAGAAAACCTAGATTGAAGCATTTGAGGAACGTCATGTTTAGCTAAAATATCATTTAGCTGTTTGGCCGTGACTTTTTCTAAAAGTTTTAAAATAAAACGTAACTTTGGAATCCATCTAAAATTCTGAGGGAAAGAAGGATCTGAGGTGTTTTTTAATTTATTATTTTAGACAGCCTGTTTGAAATATTGGGGGGGGGCAGCCAGAAATCAGTTAATTAATGTTAACAATTACTTATTGTTAATTTACCCATTCATACAAGCACTGCATCAGAGAGCAGCTTGGGGTTCAGTATCTTCCCCAAGGATACTTTGGCATGCAGACTGGAGCAGCCAAGAATTGCACCACCAACCTTCCAATTAGTAGATGACCTGCTCTACCTCCTGAGCCACAGCCACACACCTATCTGAATGAAGATGTGGGAAAAATATCTCGTTGGTAAGAGGAAGGTTTCGTGCTATCAACCACACTAATGAGATCTTTTACTGATATTGGTGAGAATCTGAGACATCATCTCTGATATCATTAACTTCTCCAATGAAAAGGGACAAAGTGTTTTCAGTCTTCATTGGACTGAATGGCTGTGGCAGGAGAAGCAGCTGTAACAACGTCTTTGATTGTGACAAAGTTTTTGAATTTTGTCTACTGTTAAACATGAACTGAGATGGGGGGGGGGGGCGTGTCCCATCTCTCTCTGCCACGTTTCAGTCAGAAACAGTAAGTCCAGGTCCTTGGACACATTTAATGGAAACGGGGCGTACACTGATGAGCACCACCCTGAGAGGAGTTGAAGCTAGCATCTCCACTGATGACAGTCGGGGCAAAGAGTGCAGAAACTGTGGCCACCACACCTGCAGGAGGAAAAACTTGATGAAGACAACACATCCTCCCACTCAGCCGTGGAAACAAGTCATAGCTCCATGCATCAGCAGACACCAGGCTAAGCAAAAAGGAGCGTTGACGTTTTCCAGCAGTTCCTCGCTTCGAAAGCGGCCACAGCCGTGCCTGGACTCCAGCTCTGTACCCCCTCCTCCTCTGAGCTCTGGTAGCACCGATCGATGATCGATGACCCATCTTTGGCTAGCAGGATAAACGGAAGCAAATAAGAGGCTGCGTCACCAAGAATCCATGAATCCCCATAGAAGCTATAAGAACCAGAGAGGCAGGCACACTGAGGAAATACATGCAGGGACAATAACTGACACAAGGGATTAAATACAAATGAACAATAACCCAGAACAGAGCGTGGATAATCAGAACTGAGAAGGTCCAGGAATCAAAATACCAAAGAGAAAATCAAACCCTATAACCACGATCCCGGACACAGCACATAAACCAGGGGAACACGGGGTCCTAGACCAGGACCATGGACCAGGACCGTGACAAAACCTCCACAGTTTTTCAGTGCTACCTTCTCCAGAGCACACATCAAAGCAATCTTTACTAGTTATCTGGTAAACCTTCCCTTTCACTCTTGTTGCAATCCTTCTTTCACAAATCCCCACTCACACTCGTCTCCACCCACTGCACCCTGCCTGCATTCTCATCTTCACCTTTCTTGTGTACTGTGCATTGCTTTGGATGGTTTACCACACGTATTCATCTGCCTTCACTATCTGCTCCTTGCACCTTCACCTTCCCACCTGTCTCCCTCTCATTCACATGCTTGCTTCTACTAATTTTCATTCCTTCTCTCCAGAGCATACCTCCACCTCTCCAGGCTCTCCTCCACCCACTCATTCTCTCACTACAGATCACAGTGTCAACTCCAAACGTCACAGTCCACAGAGACTCCTGCCTGACCCGAAAAGACGACTTCTTAAAACTAAAAGCAATCATGAACTCAGAAACTCAGCGTCTGCCACTCGTGACTTCCTCATGCAGTACCAGAATGCCTCTCTTGGCACCCTATCATCTGCTTTCTCTGGATCCACAAAGACACAGTGCAACCCCCTTTTGACCTTCTCTATACTTCTCATCAGCACTCTCGAAGCAAACGTTGCATCTGTGGCGCTCTTTCTCGATACAAAGCCATACTGCTGCTCACGGGCTGAAATTATAACTGTGAACTCCGAGATCCCTTCTTCAGATGTTGCTCTCTACTCCATCCATGGGAAGCAAGAGGAAGAACCCTGAACCTTCCTAAACTACTTTATATATTTATCTATATATCCATATGCATCACCTTTCCCACAGGCACACACCCTGTTGGCACATTCAGTACTTTCCTGTTACACACAGCTCGCCTTAACAGTCATCTACGGCACTTTTTACTTAGCCTTCCCTTGAGCTCACCAAGTGTCTCTTAAAGGGTGTAGCATTGGGTGTTTTCAGTCTCATTCATCTACTGCTGCGTTTCCGTAAGTACCTACTCAGCACGGCTCGGCTCAGCTCGGCACGGTTTGTAGGTGTTTCCATTACTACCTGGTACCAGGTACTTTTTTAGTACCCACTCAGCCGGGGTTCCAAGCAATCCGAAAATGTGAGGCGGAAGAAATATCATGAGTAACCAGAAACCTAAAATCACTGTGTGCTAGGCATCATCGATGGAGTCAGAAATGGTACAACACTAAACACAGCAGCAGTTTAGTACCAAAACTGGGACTAGCATCACACTCCCCAAAGAAAGTTATCTTTAGCGTGTCCCGTGCTGCTGTTGTCGATTGACCGGCAATCTGCCAGAGAGGATTTAGAGCATGCTGTTACCGTTCAGCATCAGTGTGATGGGGCCGAGTATTTCTGAACCTGTATGTGTCTTCACAGTAATTTGATTTAGTGCAGTTGAGACTATTTTCTCTCTTTGATAGTCTTCCAGTTTCTTCATCTAGTTAACATGGTCCTCCCGGGCTGGCATCGCAATACATCTTTTAAGTGTGCGCGAGTGGAAGTCCTTCTTTCTCTTCCTCCTACAACAAGAGGTCTCCAAAGACTCATTAGTCACAATCACCTGTCAGTAAAGGAGGGAAGTTGGAAGCAAATAAGTGAAGGCCGTACAGGTAAAGAGGAAGACAGCAACATCAGAAGCTGGCTGACTGTAAAGTTAGAAACCATGCTGGTTAAGATGGTACATAATATGCTGTACATACATACTATGTATAGTATACATATTCAACAACACATGTGATGTTAAGGCAGACCTATTATAAATTATAAAGACAATTATCGTTTACTGTACAAAATAAAGGAAAATGACAACCTTGGTAAACAACTGAATAAAAATAATTACAGTAAATACTTCCTTTTAGGGTAAATTATAGTTATATATTTATTTAGTGAAATAACTACCTTCCTTCCTTTAAGCAATCAACAAAATAAAAGTTATCTGCTTTGTTACAGCTTGTGTATTAAGCAGAAATTACATCTTAGTGCTTCCTGTCTAATATTTGCACACATTCACACTCCAGTCAACACATCATATTGTTGGGTCTTTACCTCACAATACAAAGTGCTTTGAGGCGTCTGTTTGTTGTGAATTGGCGCTGTATAAATAAAATTGAATTGAATCAGGAGTAATGTGGGGTTCAAGGATACTTTGGCATGCAGACTGGAGCAGCCAGGGATCGAACCAGCAACCTTCTGATTAGTAGATGACCTGCTCTGCCTCCTGAGCCACAGCAGAATTAATCAGCAGTTAGTTATATTTTTTTATTTATTATAGTTTGTATGACAATTTGATTTCCTGTGTAAATGCAAATATAGATGCCTTGTTTTTTTTTTAAATAAATTCAGTATTTCCTGCACAGGTGTGCTGCTCTTAACCCTGTCACTGATTTATGCCAGCAGTGAACTAGCTGATAAGTTCCAGAAGCAGCAAATCAACATTCTCTAACCAAGAGCTGCAAAATGAAGCCTGAACGTGTTCAAAGAAAGTGCAATGTAATAGTAAGACAACACAAGGTCTTATTCAAAGTGCCTCCGGTGGAGCTCCTAAGCGGTGCAACAATGTCACATGTGCTGTTGGTGTTCACAGAGCAGGCACAGGTTGGCTGTGAGAAGAAAGAGAACGAGAGGCAGCGCCACCAGCAGACAGAGGGTGTTAAAAAACAGAGAAAAAGCTTTTCATTGTTAATGTCACCTTTCCAGCTTATTAGGAAATGCACAACACACAGCAAAATGATACCATGAGCGGTATCCTACAACTTCTTGTAGTGGTTCTAGTCTTGTTGCCAAGTCAATTGCCAACTGGCTGATAGTTCTGGGGGGACCACCTGAGTGGGTGATTACTCCAGGGAGTTACCAGAGCTTTCTGATCTGAAAGGAAATATGGAAGAGACTGTGCTAAACATAAATACATACATACGTCTGCTTCTGCTTAACTCAGTGTGTCAAACTTCCTAATAGATTCAAGCTGTTTTTAATAACTTGATAAAAGTGTCCAAGTATCCGAATATTACCTTCACCTTTAATCTTTTAAAAGCCCCTAAAAATCCTTGAAAGGTAGTTTTTTCAGGTGATCTTGGTGCGGCCAGTTAACAGGTTAACACATCCTGTTCATACAATGGAAGTCATAACAGGAACCAGTAAGAACAGAAGATATTAGAAAAGCCAGCACCATTTATAAGCACCAATATGTGCCATTAATATGTGTGCTTTACTTACAGAATGTGTTTAAAGGTGAAACAAAGACACTGCATGTCAGTCATTAAGTCACTGTGTAAAAAAGAGACCGCTCATTCATCTCAAGGTCATTTTAATATTTATGAGTTTCACTTTGAAAGTTCAGAGACCCCAGCATCATTTACAGCCCCTCATAAGCAACTTTAGATTTGGAGGATCTTTTATTTTAAAAGTCTACCAAACCTGTGGCACCTGGGTGGCTCAGGGGTGGAGCAGGCGACCACATCCATTTACCGCTTTGCGGTGCGGCGCGGGCGGCGCAAGCTCGAGTCCCGGCTTGTCGCCAATTTGCCGCTTGTCTTTCGCCCATTTCCTGTCCTCCTGCACTGCCGATAAAAGCCACTGTGGCCAAAAATGCAAAAACAAAATGTCTACCAAACCTTCTTCAACATCTGGCAGTCAGTTCTTGAATGGCATTTGTATAATTGAACTTCTAAGGCCATGAAGATGCTGGTCATACGATCAATAACAGCTCTGCTGACTCCTATTTGAATTCTGCAGTTCTGATAAAGAGGGGTTTCAGCGGAAACCAATTTGGGACTTCGCTCCACTGTTTCATGTGACCTATTGAGGTCACCGGAACAAAGGTTTTGTTCCGGTGACCCCAACAAATGGGGGTTGAGACGCCTGGGGAGGGAGCTCAGGATCGGACTGTAAGCGGGGAAAGTTGGTGACGTAATCCACCTCCTCTGTTCAGTGATGGTTGTTCACCGTGATGCTTCTTTTACTCCTCTTTCAAACCATCTGTCTTCCTGGACCAAAATGTGAACATTGGCATCCTCAAAGAGTGACCTTTGACCTTTAGGTGCAGATGTACAGCTGAGTCTTGTCCTGTTGAGGTGGCTCTTCTATGTTGTGCCAGTCGTTTGTGAAGAGGCTGTTTGGTGTCTCCAGTGTAGAGGTCCGAGCACTCTTCACTGCACTGACAGCAGACACTACGTTGCTGATCTTGTGTTTGGGGGGTTTGTCCTTGGGATGAACCAGTTTTTCCTCAGAGTGTGACTGTGTTTGAAGTAAACTGGGATGTCATGCTTGGAGAAAATTCCTCTGAATTTCTCTGACAAGCTGCCAGATCAGGGATGATGATGTTGTTCCTCTTTTCATTCTTATTCTCCCTAGTTTGTGTCTGACCTTCTTTCCTGTGCATCTTGGCTGATTTGATGAAGGCCCAGTTGGGGTAACCACATGTTTGGAGGGCTTTCTCAATACTTGTGTGTTCCTTTTGTTTCCCTTTTGACTCAGAGGGAACATTTTCAGCCCGGTGTTGCAGAGTCCCGATCACCCCAAGTTTGTGTTACAGTGGGTGGTGGGAGTCAAAGGTTAGGTACTGGTCTGTGTGTGTGGGCTTCCAGTAAACTTCAATGTTGAGGCTTCCATCTTCCTCACACACAGTCCAGGAACATTGTTAACACTGACAAATGACAATGGCTATGTACCACAGGCCTTTAAGGTGGCAGTAATTAAACCATCACTTTTAAAGCCTATTATCTATTATTAGACTCAATTGGCTTCTCTCAAAATGTAAATGAGCCCACCAACCACTTTAATCACAATCTGGATCCTGTTTTGACATATGGCATAGAAACTGAACATTTAACAGTATTCCCTGAAAATCCTCTTCTGTCTGATCCTTTCTTAATAACCCTTAAATTTACAGTTATTGATTACACCACAGTGTAGTATCATTAGCTTTCTGAAAAGTGCTGTAACTTTAGTTCAAGTTCAAACACATAATTCCTCCACTGTTACTTTCATGCTACCATGCAGCTACCTAAACTCTGCTCCAACAGAGGACGATTATCTTGTTAACAGTTTTACATCCTCACTGCGTACGACTCTGGATACTGTGGCTCCTCTGAAAAGGAAAGCCTCAAATCGGAAGTGCCTGACTCCGTGGTTTAATTCACAAATGTGCAGCTTAAAGAAAAGCTGTAAGCTGGCGAGGGAATGGCGTCTCACTAAATTAGGAAATCTTTGTTTAGTCTGGAAAGAGTTTGTTGCTCTAAAAAAAGAAGGAACGGTTTATTTGAAGAGTTTCAGTCAGGTTTCAGAATTGATCACAGCACAGAAACAGCATTAGTGAAGGTTAC
>JAVDPK010001013.1:45583-63584 GCA_034780415.1 Cichlasoma orientale | reverse complement strand
CCCCTCCCTGAGCCTGGTTCTGCTGGAGGTTTCTTCCTGTTGAAAGGGAGTTTTTCCTTCCCACTGTCACCAAGTGCCGCTCATAGGGGGTCGTTTGATTTCTGGGATTTTCTCCCAAATCCTGTAGGGTCTTCACCTTATATTATAAAGCACTTTGGGGCAACTCTGGTGAATTTGTGCTATTTAAATATACAGACATCTCTGCAATCATCTGACAATAATAAACATATTATTGGTCAGATGATTGCATTGAAAATGCTCCCAAAGACACCAACAGCACAAACACGGTTACATTAGCAGCTACAGCTGAAGCCACGCCCCTAATAATGCAAACTTTAAGCCTTAATAGAATACAGGTGAGTTATAAAAATCAGATGTCCAGATTTACATCACCTCAGATCGACCCGAGGGTAAAGCCATTTCGTCCAATCCTGTTTGTCTGAGCTGCAAAGCTCTGTGCTGGAGCATTTAGGTGGCTGAATGCAGCCGCTTTGGGCCAACCTGTAAGGATTACATCACACCTGGATTAGAGCCATCTAGTCCAGGTTCATTTACAGCCTATCTGCTCTCATATCCAGATATAGTATAATATGAAGCTACACTCTAACTCATTAAAGAGGAAACGATCTCGGCAGCTCACAGCTGATGCAGACCTCCTGCTGCCTGTCCTCAGCCTGCAGTGATGGACACAAAGTAAAGATAAGAAGTTTACTTTTCCACTTTCCCAACAAGTAAATGTTGATGTGCAAACAAGAGTTTTTGTTTCGGTGGCCTCTGGTCTTTTCCCCGAGGGGGGAACGTGTGCACGCTGAATGTTAAAGAGCATTTCCAAATCCTGGCAAAAAGGTCTAAAAACACCGGCAATAAAAGGGCAGTTGTCCTGTTGGCAGGCACAGCTGGCCACCGAGAGGGCACTCTTTACTGACTCGGCTGATAGAAATCTGCGCTGACATTTCCCTCTCCTGTCTATCTGAAAGAGCCCAGGACTGACATTACAGCTAAATGTTTCAAAGGCCCCAGTCAAATTGCTCTTTTTGATATGCAGTCAAGGCCAGCCCTCTCGGGACCCGCAGCGTGGGGAATCACAATAAAAGAAGAGATGACAAGAAGGATCTACGGTGGAGACACTTTTCAACAAAAGCAGGGCAGAAGGAGGACTGACAGACCTCTGTGAACTTCATGAACTCCAGTGAATCCTAATATAAACCTGCGAGGCTTTCACAGGTTTAGACTCATGCTTCTGCTTTGTGCTAACGAGTTCAGATGTTATTGGCCCATTAAAGGTACTTACCGACACCACAAACACAGGCTGCAGCTCCTCTGTCAGCACGGGCAGGTCCCAACGGCAAGCTTTACAAACAAACAAACAAACAAACAAACAAACAAACAAACAAACAAACAAACAAACAAACAAGTCAAGTGGCCACGAGAGGAACTGCAGATTTTAGCCTCGGATTCGTTTTTTCAGGCCAAAATGTAAATTTAGCTTCAATTTTGTTTTCCCGATGCAGGTGGTGGATTTTTGGAGCTGCAGTCATCGGTCGTTGGTGGCACCGCACTCTGAGATACTTCTGGCAACAACGCAGGAAACAATTTGCATTGACGTGGCAACAGAGACCACAGGAAGTCAGCGACATTCAGCAAAATCAAGTGATGACGGGTGAAATCACTGCTGGAGGTTTCTCCACTTTAAGGTGAGTGACTGAAACATCTGCCAATGAGAATGAAGCATAACCTTTACTGATATATGACAGGGCGGGAAAGCCCGAGGATCAGGTCCCCTGTGAGCAGCACTTGGTGACGGTGGGAAGGAAAAACTCCCTTTTAACAGGAAGGAACCTCCAGAAGAACCAGGCTCAGGGAGGGGCAGCCATCTGCTGGGACCGGTTCAGGGTGAGGGGAGAGAGAGAGGACAGAGGACATGCTGGAGCAGGAAGACTCCGCCCACAGGTGAGCCAGCAGGACAGAGCCAGCCCAGCAGCTCCACCTGAGGCATAAAGGAGGGAGGAGGAGGAAAAAAGGAAATCCAAGCCCAGCCTGCCAGGACCTCACAGTCACCACCTACCTTCATGTATATACTCTCCAGTGTTCTTGTTCGTGTAGCTCAGGTGTTCCTCGTGTTCTCGTTCCTTTCCTTCTGTCGTGGAGGTGTTTGGGTGGAACAGGATCGTGTTTGCTTCGATGTCCATGTGTGTCTGTGCTCTAATGTGGGTACAGTTTGACATGAAGCACCTCGAGCTCCAGGACATCATAATCTTGTAGGCCACTGACGGCAGCACTGCTGTGGCTCAGTTTAAGAAAGGATGGTGGTTTGGGTTGAAATGTTCAGACCACACCCTGTCTCCCTAACACCAGAACCTGATATGCTGCTGTAGGACACCTTGAAGGCTTTGGCAAAGCAACATCATTGGATGGGAAGGCTGGTTATGGAGATCGTGTATTCGCAGACACTCGGCATTACGAGTGTGGGATTTGGATCCGGAGCAAAAGAAATCGGGCTGTGCCTTTTGTCTGGGCTCTTTGACTTTCAAACAGGAAGTGTCGCCTCCTGCAGGCTCTCTGGCTTTGAGGCGGCCCGATCTCCTGAGCCCAGAGGTGGTGCCAGCTGTTTGCTAATCCACCTGGATGTTTGATCCCATCTAAAGCATGGCAGGGATATTTAAGCTGCACTTTCTGCCCTGATAATAACCAGTAACCCATCCCATGGCATCCACACTGACCCGCTGTCTGTGGCCAGGTTACTCCATGCTGCTCCCTGCTGGGCAGTGGTTACTGAGGAGGTCAGTCTGTTCCCCTAAAATCACATTGCTGCTGGTTTGATTTAATAGGATATCATCATATTATGAAAGTATTACATCATCACCATGCGGTGAGAGGAGATGCACACTTTACACCACACACAGACCTTAAATGAACACTCTGTGCATTAGCTCCTTCTCATCCTTTACAGATCTCCCACTTTAGAACCCCCAAATCATCATATTTCTACACCTTGCTGAGAGATTGCGTCATGCACTCCTCCACCATCCTTTCATTTACTCTGCTTCTTCTTTTTGACCCAAACACCTCTGGATCTCTCTGTCCGTAACACTTTCCCTCCTCTTCCTCGGTCTGTGTCCTTTCGCCGGTCTTATTATTTGCCTTTTATTGGTCAGCTCTCTGTTCTTCTTTGCAGCGCCGCCTGAAAGGCTGACATCCCAGAGCCGCCTCTTCACTGTTCATGTCAGGACTGGTGTTTTGTGGGTACCATTTAATGAAGCTGGCGGTCGAGGACCTGTGAAGCATCTCTTTCTCAGACTAGAGTCTCGGATGTGCTTGTCCTCTTATTCCCTCTTCTCCTTCTGTTCTGCTCAGAGCCAGCATGCACTGTTCTGTGAGGGGCAGCCTCGCCATTTTTATGACATCTTCCTGTGTTTTGGTGGCTGATAGCCGACATCTGTCAGGCCGCTGCAGCACTGTTTTTGAGGACTGAGGTGCTGAAGGGCCGCCTTACCCTCTGTAAGCTCCTCAGATATTAGTGTACTCAAGTGTTTCCTCCACTCCTGGATCATAAACATGATGAGGTGGAAATGTGGGCTGCATATAAATAAAAACAGAGTAATCACCCACATTTTATCAAACTATAGAAAACATTTCAAATGTGTAACCTGAGATATTTTTGTATTTCATGGAAAATATTTGATCTCAGTAACGTCTCAAAGACTGAGCAACAGAAGGCTGGAGGAACATTTTACAGCTAACTCGGCTAACAGATCCTCTTCTGGAATAAAAGAGCATCTCAGAGAGGCAGAGGTTCACCAACACATCCAATAATGTTCGGTCCCTTTGTTATTGGTTTGCACATTATTGTAGTTATTTGTCATCTCTGCTCATTCTGTTTCCCTTTGCAGTCTCATAATAACTCTCAGAGATGTTTTGCATCCTGGCGCATCATCTTTGTTGCTCCTGAGGATCGGCGGTGGCTCCAGGACCATCTCCATCCGGCACCCCAAGGACTCTAAGGTCACTGTTTTGATGTGCAGATGGTCCTCGTTCTCCTGCTGCAGGCGTTCTCTTGGCTGACATTTGGTCCGTTTTTGGTGTCTTCTTCCTGCCATCGTTCCTCTCTGTTCAGAGACCCTCAGTGTGAAGTTCACAGAGAACCCTTTAACCCTAACAGCCATCATCATACACCAGCTAACCCGACTTCACCGACCGTCCAAAGGTGGCTGATGTTTGGATCCAGAGCTCAGCTGCAGGTTTTAGTGTCTCCTAACTCTGCCAAAGCTCCTGAAGCCTGTTTTTGTTCATGGACTCCTGGATGTGAAACTTTACTGTAACACGTGGAAGAACAGCCACACTGACCTGCATCTCAAAATGGTTAATGACACAAGACTCAACGAGCAGATTGGTTCTCCGGAGCAGTTTATTCCTCCGCTCTCAAATCCACAAACACAAGCGTGGTGGCAGGGCGGATGTGTGGCGTGGGCGTAGAAACACGCCTGTCCAGGTGCTCCCCTGTCCTCGGGGGGAAAATGCATCATTAAAGTTATTGAATAAAAAGAGTTTCTCCTTTTATAACATCAATCGCTCGGAGCAGTGTGACACACACGGCGCGCGCCGGGGTTTTGACAGCTCCTGTGTGTGTGCCCTTTGATTGATGAGCCCGATTCCAAATGCTTTTTTCACCCGAATCAGTGGGAGTTTAAGTGCCTCGTGCATGTTAATACCAAACAAAACATTAGCCCGAGCGGCGGTCCCGGCGTGAACTCCCCCTCCGCTGATTTCATCACTCATCTCTGCGAGGCGCCGCATGACTCCGGGACACGCTGAGACGGAGGGAGGGCGGTCGGTAATCTCACGCACACGCCGTTTGGAGACTTCAGCAACTTTCTGTGGAAGCCGTAAGCGTGACGGGGGTCAAAGGGCATCCAATCAAGTTTATCCAAGAAGAACTACAAAGCAGGCCGGTTTCTGAGACTGCAAATGTGGGGTCAGTTATAATTTTAAAAATAAAAGCTTTTCCCCTAATCATCATTTAAAATCTGCGTTTTCTCTGATGGTAACATCTGTGTGCTGATCTGAAACATGTGACAGATATGCACACACTAAGAAACCGGGAGATGCTCTCACAGCTCTGCAGAGAGCGAGGACAGAAACATCCGACGTGCCGGTTTCACAAAGCTCCAAACACAGAATCCCAATTTTAAAAGTTAAAAATAAACACGGAACAATGAAATGCTGGTCTGAGGAGTTTGTGCTGACGTGCTGCGTGTGGGTTCCTCCAAACGTGCCGCTGTGTGCTGCAAACAAACAAACATCGTCCACACGTCTCGTGCTTGGATCAGATTTGCAAACCTGAGCTGTTGTGTTCTTCAGAGAGACGAGTTTTTCTCCTGCAGCCACCAACTCCAACACGGACCCTGCTAACGAGGCCTGTGGAGTCCGAGTCCTGCTTTTTTACCGTGTTTCTGACACTCGGGTGAATCTGCTGGGACGCCCACTCCTGCTCCAGACCAGCAAACGGCCAAAGCTTCTCTTATAGAGGTCCTCAATTCATCGAGTGCACCTGATCAGCAGCACCTGGCTGTTCCGTACCTTCTTACTCGTCTGGAGGCAGCACGGTGGACTCTTGGTGTGATTGCAGCTCCTGCTTGGAGTCCAGGGCGGCACATGAAAGACTTCAGGGTGTCCACGGGCAAAACGACAAACAAGCTACAGGATCAAAAAGGACCTCAAATATGATTCACCTCATTGATCTGCAGCAGTCTCGTCTCGAGGAGCTTCACACGCTGAGCTGCTGCTGCTGCCTTGTTCCAGAGCTGATCACCTGCTCAGCATGCGCCTGCAGACGCACCCCATCACATCCCAGAAAGAGTCCAGAGACCACCGGGTCAACTTTTGACAGCAGCTGCATCAAGCTGCACACAAGGGCAGGAAGGCGGACGCAGGAACATCAGAGAATCTGTTCAACTTTCAAAATAAAAGCCCCCACACAGACTGACGCATGGGTAACCGGTCTTTACTGAGCTGTTATTTATAGTCATGCTTGTTACTCTGTTCCCTAATAATGCACAACTTTAAACCCTATGAAGGTTTAAGTGGGCGAGTCTGATTAAAATGAGCACCCTGTGCCATGATGGAGGAAAATAATTACAGAGACCCAAGCTGTTCCTTTTTTCTATCAGGCTCTAAACACATTTTAACCTGAGAGTCCATCAGAACTGACACTTTTAGAGCCACTCACTTTTATTTTTTTACCCCAGAGCCATGACCCCGACCCCGACCCCGACCCTAACCCTGACCCTAACCCTGACCAAGCAGCTCTTCAGCCTAAATCTAAACAACAAACAACAACAACAATAAACCTAAAATAAAAGAGAAACAAAGACATCACTCAAAGACTGTACAGCTAGCAGGGCTTGTTAGCATTTAGATAACACGGATATCATTATCTGCGATATTATTTTGCAGTGTTTTATGTTAAAAACTCCTCTCGGGTCATCTCTGAAGAGGCGTCCTCTCGTCTTTTACCAGAAAAACATGCAGCCATCGGTGTGGCTGAGCGGCTGGGAGCTGCCATTAACTCCCCACAGCTCCATGAAAGAAAAGCTGCGTCTGAAATCCGTCTCAGAGGAGAAGCAGAGGGCTGGAGAGCTGCTAATGGCTTGATGTGGCCCCCTCACTGTGTTCATTTCAGAGCAACCCAAGCTTATCCTATCCCTACTGGGCAGATAATGCAATTACACCCTCACATCTGCAGGGGGCTCCCTCTGCCTCCGCGGCCACCTCTCCTCTGTCGCCGTGTGTGTGTGCGGTGTGTGTGAGCAGAGAGGTAGGAGCTGCGACTGGTAGGTCTCATGCTCGAGATTTAAGTTAATCAATCATCGTGCCGCCTTAATGACACCCTGCTGCTTCCCTAATGTCTTCTGGCAGAGGCAGCCCGCCGCTGGCATGGAGCTCATGCAGGCACACATATGGTCGCCTCGAGTGAGTGACAGGACCCCTTTCATGTGTGCTGCCCTGCACGCCGGATGCCATCAGCCACATACAGCTGCAGGACTGAAATGGTGTTGGAGGGAGGGGAAAGATGAGTACAGGAGGAAGGAAAGTGATGAAGAGGCTGGAAGAGTACAGAGAGGCCTCGCTGAGAAACGCTGAGAGATTTGCAGCTTCTGATACTGTGATCATTTCTCAGTTTCTCCAGGCACAAAACAAACGTTCACTCAGGTTTAACACACGGAAACAATTTCAGCTGCAAATGATGCAAAAATCAAAGCAGATCAATAACACCCGGAGAAATCAGGCACGGCTCTGTTTGACAAAACACAGATGAGACACCGAGACAGTCACTGCTCAGCCTTTAGCTTCCATTCTCCGAGACATCGTTTCCATAAGATCTCACGCCGGTGATGATGGGAGCCAGGTCACCTGCAGCACGTCCAGGCCGAGCGGGGTTCAGGTCCGGACTCTGTGGTGGCCGATCCAAGGCACCACGTGTGCATCAGTCCATCTCTCCTTCCCCTCTGGAACAAATCTGGACTCACCGGACCCCACATGACCTTCTTCCACATGACCTTCTTCTTTTGCTCCAGAACCCAACCTTAATGCTGCGCATCAAACTCAAGCCTTTGTTCCCCTGATCAGCCTCACTGTGTGTGTGTGTGTGTGTGTGTAAATGCTCTTACTTTCACTATTAATCTCTGATCTCTCTCTGATCTCTGATCTGGATCATTCAGCACGTTTTTCCTTGAATTATATTTCCAGGTTTTATTAACAGATCGGAGGTTAACCCAGTTTTAGTACTTTCAGCTAATCCTGAGTTATTTTCTGTGTTTGCTGCAGCCATTACTCTGACCTCTCTCAAACAGAGGAGCATGTTTTCCATGTTTTCCATGACCAAAGTCTTCTTACATGGGAGTTAAACTCACTGCATCAGTTATGATTGAATAACCTGTTGCCAGCTGAAACATATTAATCTCAGCAGCTCTGTGTCGTGGAGGCGTTCCTTTAAAATGAGGTTTTCAGTAATGTTTATACTTGTGTTTCATACTTTCACTGTGACTCGTTTGTATTTTTCTTGCATTTTCGGTTATCTTTGGTTTTATCTTTTATAGCCTAACTTCCTCCTGCTCGTTGTCTTGATTGTTTTCAGCTGTGTTCAGCTCCTCGCCTGTTTCCTCTTCCCTCGTACCGTCTCAGTCTCTGATGTGTAGCTGTGTGCGTCCTAGCTCTGGATCCTCTGTGCTTCCTGATATTTGGCTCTATCAGCATTAAAGGATTATTCACTACCGTCTCCTGCATCCTGTATTTGAGTTTGCAACTTTATCCACACAGCATTTTAAGACAGAATGGCACGACCAGCGGATGCTGTTTTGATTCCGGGTCGTTGGGCTTTGAGGACAGTACAGAGAAGAAACAGACTGTTCAGAGGCAGATAGATTAAGTGGGTTATTTCCTCCAACCTGCATTTTGTGGATTATTTGCCTGATTTTCTGAGAGATTATGTCGTCCACATCCTCAATGCAGTTGCCCGGCACTCAGCTCAGACCCAGAGGACTCACACTGTAAATAAAAGCAGACCTTTCAATCGAGACAAGGAACACACAATGAGGTAAACGGATACTCTGAAAATGAACAAAGGAAGGGCAGGGCTATAAATACACACAAGGTAATCAAGGGAAGGACTGGACATGTGCACAGGAGAGAGAGTGGACGTACTGAACAGGACGCTGAAGATGGATCTGCAGGCAGGAGGAAGACAACAGAGGAAGTTCATGCATGTAGTGAAGGAGGACATGCAGAGGGTTGGTGTGACAGAGGAGGATGCTGGGATAGGGTGAGATGGAGGCAGATGATCTGCTGTGGCGCCCCCTAAAGGGAGCAGCTGGAAGAAGAGGATGAGGTAACAAAGGAAACAGGCACAGGAGGGTAACGTGACACAGCTGAAGCTAATAAGGATAATGAGACAAGGGAAGTGAAACCAAAGAGACGAAACACGAGACAAATCACTATCAAAATAAAAGCCGTTACACACTGAACGTGTAAATTTCGTGCGAATGTTTTGTGCGTTAAAAATTTTTTTGGACTCGCCTGTTCGTAACGCAGCCGTTCACACCGACCGCATCATTTCACAGGATGAATTTGCTGCATTTATTTTTTCAGATCAAGTTAGATTTGTCTGACTTTTGCAAGCAAACGTCTGACCAATCAGAGCGCTGCATTTAGCAACATGTGAGCTTATAGTGCAAAATGCACACCATACACTGAATATACAGTGGGAACAGTAAAATCAATGTTACACAGCTACACGCTGCTCCGGGTCAGTCGGTTCTTATTCTCTGCCTCCTCAGATGTGATCCCAGCTCTGCCAACAAGAACTCAAACTGCCCCGACACCCTGAAAGCGGCCGTGATGCAGGGCTGCAACTAAAGATTATTTTGGCAGTCGAATAATCTGTCAATTATTTTATCAGTCAAAGATCATTTCAATCTTACCTCACCTGTTCAAGCCCGCCCACCTGTTAACATCACCTTGTTGTCTCGTCTCACAATTAAAATAATGACCCATAAAAATACGAGTTTGAAACTAATCCAATGTATTGTTAACATTAATGTGACATCACAGTAAATATCAAATAAACAATGCATATTAAAGTCAATGCAGCTTTTTAAATGAAAATATAATGTGCTAATAAATAAAAATGGCCTCTGTCCAAAAGGTCAAATAAGGCTTCAAATTAAATCAAAAAGATTTTTCCGTCCGAAACAGCTGAAAGGTTTACAGATGATTCAGTTCATGCAGAGGTGTATTATTCAGAATGAACGCTGATATTAATGCGCGAAAAAAATAGAAGCCAACGTAGCTGCTCCTGCTGTCCTTCCCTCGTTAGCTAACCATTAGCCATGTGTTAGCCATGTGTTAGCCATGTGAAGGCTGAGGAAGGGCAATTGGCCTCACCTGTTCGAGGTAAATTAAAAAGTTTTCTCAGGAGTGCTTTAGGTGTGCGGACTGCTATCCTTGTTTATTTCACTCGTTAGCTAACATAACTGAGATGGGGCGCTCAGCAAGAATCATCCATGAGAGCTCGTCTGACAGGTAAGCTAACAGAAACATTCCTGTACAAACATTAACAGGTATCAGCAACGCGCTAACGTACCCATCCAGAGCTGCCGTCACAGCTCCAGGGTGCCGGCGTTTTAAACGCTCAGCATTGCAGCGATGCTGCCGTGGAAGGAAAGCTCTGCTCTGCACCGTCTGCATTCAGCTTTATTTGGTTTCTGTCAAATGCTCCCACACCTGACAGTCTGTCTGCATTTTCTCCACCCTCCTCTCTGCTCCACCATTGTTATTTTGTTCAGTTATGTTCTTCTTCATTGGTGTTGTTGTTACTGGCAGACATTGGAGGCCATACTGCCCCCATATCTTCCTGTAGTGTATTGCAGCTGCAAAATCACACGATAAGTGGAACAAAATAGATGGGTGGGTTTTAAAATACGACGCTTCGACGTTAAAATTCCACGTCGACTAATTTTTGTAGTCGACGTCATCGATTATGTCGATGAATCGTTGCAGCCCTACCGTGATGCAGCTTCAGCTCTGGGATCAAACCATGAAAGTCTCCCTGCTGCTGCTTTCTCACGAGTTGGATGAACCCAGAATCTGTTTCTTCCTTCTCCTCTTTAGAAACATCAGGACCTCATTACATCATCGCTGGATGATGTTTTTCCACAGTGCGTTTTATGAGGACAATTTATTTGTAAAAACACAACGTCCAGTGTGTATGTAGGACTGTTTTGCATCCGAAAGATTCAGAATTTCATGCCGCTTTTAAGCAACAATCCGGTGTGTAAAGGCCTTAAAACAGGAAGTGTGGAACACTGAAACAGGAAGTCTGTACTGAGGGAATATCACAAGAGACCACATGGAGGAAACACTGAGGGAACAAAAACTCCGTAAATATTAGAAGAGAGTACAACCAGAACATGAAGGGAACAGAAAGCATGGAACACTAATTAAAAACATAAACCCAGAGTTACACAATAAACAACACTAAGAGCCAAAAACCCTGGAGAATGAATACAAATCAAAACCAAAACAAACACAAATCCAAAACTTGGGGAAAAAACCAGGATCCAAACCCAGGATCCAAACCCCAGGATCCAAACCCCAGGATCCAGGATCCCGACAGACTGAGGGTCTTAGTTTGTAGTTCTGTTTTGATTTTCGGTATTCTGAGCCTTTAGTCTTGGTTGTATTTTAGTTCTAGTTACTGCTTGTGTTTGTAGTTTGATTCATTTTCTGCCTCACTTTGGTAAATATGCATCTCTGATGTGTTTACTTTTACTTCCTGCCCTGTCTGATTGGCTTTATTGTCTACACCCTGATTAGGCTTCTGTGTGTATAAATAGTCCTGCCTCGCCTTGTCCTTTGTCTGCTGGACTCCCCCGTTTATCTCGTTGTTTGTTGGACTGTGTTCGTCATTTCCCTGTTTGGCCTTTTACTTTCTTTATCCTTTCATCAACCAAATAAAAGCTTTGTTTTTGTCACTCGGTCGACTTTTGGCCCTTTATCATACAAACCATCTTTGATGTTGCAAAAATCTCCCATAAATCTCAATTCAGAATTCTTTGAGCATCTTGTCTCGTATAATGTCTCTGCTGCTGCTCAGGATCTGACCTATCAGTGATGTACAACCGCAGAATAACATGAAATCTCATTTAATTTGTCACAGATGTTTCAGCCTGTGAATCACTGTCTGATTAAAGTAAATCTAACCTTTAAATCTAATCTTTGCAGTTCATCAAATGTCACTCGTTGAGCAGTCCTTACGTTTGAAAATGATCTGTCTTCCTCTCCTTTGCTCTCTTTCTTGCATCTGTCTCCATCTCTGAGTGACATTATCGCACATTAATCTCTCTCTCTCTGGGAGATGCATCAGCAGCTGCAGACACACAATGTGCAGTTTGTGTGCTTGCTGATTTTTGTTGAGCTGTTTGAATCGTTGCATTTGAAATTACCTGCTTACTGCTCTTCAGTAGAGCTAGCCACACACTGGACTACTTTGCTGGTGTCTGTACACATCAGTGAACCAACGGGATGAGAAGGGATAAAAGTGTGTAGGCGGGACCGCGTGGTGACTTACCTGCCTCTGCCTCATCACCTGGAAGGACCGTCAGGCTGCAGCTTATGAAGAATGAACTTGTTTAACAGCATTTTGTATTAAACTGCTCTTCAGACTCAATGACTTTAACCTCACAGAGTGTAAATACTGGGCTATGTGACTAAATAAGTGAGCACAGGTGAGACTGAGGAGGGCAAGACAGACAATTACAAAGGAGGACAAAAGCAGGAAGTGAACCTGACGAGACTCTAAAGTGACCCTAAACTCAGCACCAGGCAGGAATGCCTGGAAGGAATGCAGGTTCTTCACAGTCTGTGGGAGAGAGATAAAACAGGTGAAAGGTCTGTGCATGTGATGATGTGTTCTTGACACGGAGACTGCAAGAATGCAGAGCATGCATCCACATTAAAGGACCTCCACAGAGCGCGGCCGAGAGCGGGACTCCATATGAAGCTGAGGTGACATTTACCCCAGCCTGACATGCCATTTGCCCCCAACACTGACTGAATCCAAGTATCATCACATCAGTGTGCAGAGCCTTTGGAGCCGGTTCACAGTTAGTCATGATGAGGCCCAAACCTGGCACCGTTCAGACTGTCATCCTGTCATCCATACAGATCAGCAGCAGCAGCGGCAGCAGAGAGCTGGGAGTCCATTTGCATGCAGGCGGCTGCGGGAGTCGCAGGCCCATCTGTCCACTGGAGCGCTTTCTAATTTATGTTAGTTGTTATTGTCAGCGTTGTCTTCACACCCTCCTCTTCAGGAGAAGTGACGGCGAATGAGCTCTGGAACTAAAAGAGCAATCCATCATCTGTAAAGCTGTGGTGTGACAGCGCACACACACACACACACACACACACACACACTGCTGTTAGGCTGAGGAGAGGGAAACCACGAGCCCGAGGTGTTTTCAGACAAACACACACACACACATGCATATTAATAAAGCCTTCGTCTGTTGGTCTCATGTAGAACATTTACAGAACAAATTATCCACTGACAAAAAAGTTCTAAGATACTTTATGAAAGTTAACACTTTGTTTCAATTTCTGTTTATATTTGTCTGAGAACTGTGTTTTTTGCTTGTGAAGGAAGGAGTCATAGGCGCTTCAGTTCTCATGCAAAAGATTTATATATATTGAAGAATCAGAAGAATTATCATGTACATGGATCCTCACGGTTCAGAAAATCAGTCTGCAAGCAGTTAGCTGTAACCAACCTAGCCGAGAGAGAGCTCCACTCTCTTGCTTTGGATGGTTGACCCCAGGTTAAACTCATCCACCTTCACTACCTCTGCTGATTGCAGTATCACTGTTACACTCCCTCTCAGTATTCTTGCTTCTTCTTCTCTCCGGAGCATACCACCTTAAAATCACTACCAGTACGCTTCATCTCCATCCTCCCACTCTCCAAGATTGTGTTAAACAAACTGGGTAAAAAAAAGTCCACTGCCCTCTCTCATAGATATCTCCATACCTCCACAGGTATGTCATCAGGACAACCACCTTACCACTCTTCCTCCTCTTCATAGCTGCCCTCACGTCCTCCTCACTAATCTTCTGCACTTCCTGATTCACTAACTGTCCTCCCTCTTTACTTTACTGCTGCAACTTTGATAAGATCTCCAACACCGCTGGCTGAGATGCAGCCCAAACCAGAACACAAAGACTTTCAAAACAGGTCGACTTCTTCAGCACAAACAGCAGGAATCAGTCTGCTAAACATTTTATTGATCAGAATTTCACATGTGAAACACATTAAACAGTTAAACATTTTTCCTGGTTTCGTCTATGCTGAGTATAAAAAAAGAAGATAATTATGTACATGTGTTGTACAGGGATATACAGTGGTGTGGTGCCCCCTGCTGGAGGCACTTCAGTCTTTCAGTCACTTCTTTGCGTCCTGAAGGTGAATTTCCTCTTACCACTTTATTTCAGGTATGTAAGCATGTCCCTTTGTGGCAGAGGAATAAGTGACATGATGTTTTAAATAAAAGAACAGTTTTTATAAATAAAGATTGAGAGAAATGAGCAGCTGTGGGGAAAAACAGCGTTGCCTCAAACATGCAGTGAGGTTCTAACCACGGGGAAAAAGTCAGTGTGTTCCCGGTTAATCCACAAACAGGAAGGAAAAAAAAAAACAGGAGTCAGTCTAAAACACTCGGTCGAACTCTGTCTGGCTCGTGGTGGCCGGGTTCCGGTTCTGGTTAGGCTGCTGCTGGGGCATGTGTCCTCTCCGCCGGGGCGGGGCCAGATACTCGAACATGGACGTGTTGTGGGTGGAGAGCATGTTCTTGAGGTCGGAGGGCATCGGGTCAGACCAGAAGAAGTCGTGGTTGAGGGCGTCGTCGCTGTCGATGCGCTGAGCCGGGTCCAGCACCAACAGCTTGTCGATGAGGTCCAGAGCATACGGGTCTTTGACGTAAGCTTTGAGCCGGTCCTTCACCTTCCTCTTCTGGCCTTTGGGCAGCTCCATCTTCTGGTACAGCTCGTACTTCTTATCCACGCTGGGCCACACCTGATGGGAGGACAGAGGGTTCAGGTTAACACCGAGCACAGAAACAGAACAAGCAGAGCACGGAGGAAGAACCATGACTCGCCTCAGCGGTGATAGAGCCGCACAGCTGGCTGATGAGGGTCAGCTGGTGCTGCTCCGTGTTCCCCTGCATGATCGGACTCCGGGTCCACATCTCGGCCATGATGCAGCCGGCTCCCCACAGGTCGATGGGAGGCCCGTAATCTCGCTCACCTGCAAAAACCAACACGGAATTTGACGACTGCAGCCGGAGTGCATTATATTCCACTTTTAGCAGTTCTTCCTGATTACACTTCAGTGCTTTCAGTCAGTGCAGGATTTTGACTTGTAACCATTCTACACACTTATCAGCTTCTTCCTTTAATGAAGCAGCGTTAAGTTCAGTTTTTCGTACCCAGCAGCAGCTCTGGAGGGCGGTACCACAGCGTCACCACGCGGTTGGTGTAGCGGTTCCCCTGGCTGTTCTTGGCCAGGCTGAAGGCTCGAGCCAAACCGAAGTCGGCCAGCTTCAGGACGCCATCTCTGGTGATGAGCACATTGGCAGCCTTCATGTCTCTGTGAAGGATCTGAGCAAAAAAACAATGCGTTAATAACAGTGGTAAAGTGGAATTTCCTTGGATTTAAATGGTTTTATCTGTTCAGCTATGAGTTTGCCACCCCTGCTCCAGAAAATAACACGTGTCCAAATACTTCTGGTGTGACCCGACGTCCCTCAGCGGTCTACCTGTGGTCTCTCTGAGAGCCTCACCTTGTTCCTGTGGATGTAGTACAGCCCGTTGAGCAGCATCTGCATGACCTTCTTGATCTCGGCCAGCGTGAACTTGACGTTGGCGTTGCTCAGTAGCCCGGCCAGGTCGTGCTCACAGAAGTCAAACACCAGGTAGATGCTTCCTTTGTACCTGTTGAACTGAGTGGCTGCAAAATTGCAGAGAAGAAAATTAACAACAACAACAACCTCCAACAAAAGCATCCTGCAATCTGAGCAACATAAAAACAAACGTACACTCGTCGCACCAACCTTTGGTTCTGCAGATCTCGATCAGATTGACGACGTTCTCGTGTTTGAGCAGCTGGAGGATCTTGATCTCTCTCAGAGCTGTGATTGGGAACTGAAAGGAAACCCAACCATGTAATCATCCACACCAACTATCAGCACACTGGATTTGAAATGTCAGGCTCTGGTTTCTTACCCCTTCTTTCTCATTCTCCATCAACACTTTCTTCAGGGCGACTTTCTTCCCCGTCTGCCGGTGCTTCGCTTTGAACACCTCCCTGTGACAGAGACAAGTTTTAGGACAAGCTCAGCACTTTGACCTGCTTATGACTCGACTCAAAGGAAGCCAAACTGCTGGTAATCATGTTTCTAGAAGGTATTAACCTCAGTGGGGAATATGAATATGTGGCAGGTTTGCCTGAGAAACTCGAAAGAATCTTCTCCAAACACGATCTCCCTCAGACAAGAACTGATTCATCCCAAAGACAAAACAAGCTGAGCAACATCACGTACGCTGTGATGAGTGCTCAGACATTTACAGCCAAACACCCACTCCACACAGCACAACATCAGAGAGCCAGCTCATACTCATGCTGCCTTACTCAGACGTCTGATGTAGTAGCAGTCAGGAAAGCAAGGAAGAACAGCTTTGCTCCCGTTTGGAGCCCAGCAGGCACAGACCCACCACCCTAACCTGCACTCTCACCTTGATCTATGGGACCCTCAAAAACATGACGGCAAAAAGCAGCTGTTAGGACTAAGGCAGCCTTTTGGTGTGAAATGATGTGGATGCCTGAGAAACTACAGAAACGGTTTCTATCACAATCTAAAACTTTTGGGCAGCAGATTAGATTAGATTGCTTTATTGTCACTGAGCAGTGAAATTTTCATTGCAGCCCCGTTCAAAAAGACATACTGACATATATACACTATACATAAAAACACTAGTAAATACACAAGTTCATATTAGGAAAGCGTAAATACACGGCTCTAACCCGAAACTAGTCGAAATAACATCTACTAGGTTCCTTTATAACCAACCAACCTATCAGCTGGACTCGCACAGATGACGAAAGGTTGTTTACCTGCCTTTCATCAGTTAGCATACCTAGCTAGCTAGCTTCACATACGCGGGCGCGCAAACACACACACACACACACACACACACAACTGGAAGGATGAAGAGCAGCCAAAGGTTTGGTGTCTTTATTAACTACTCACCCAAAGGTTCCCTGGCCTATCTTGGCCATCTTCTCGTATTTGGAGAACTCATCGCAGAAAGGAAACTCCACTCCGTCGTAGTACTTCGACATGATGGCGGCCTCCCGGTCGGGCCTGGACAAAAGGACAATTCAGCCGATTTAGTATTGTTATATTCAACAAGACTGGACAAACACGCGTCCCATAGACCGGTGAACCGAACCACAGTATAACTTTCTAAAAATTAAAGCGTAAAATGATTTATTCTTACTTTTCAGCCCCGCTAGCGTTGCTCGTCTTGTCTCGCTGCATCCTGCTCGAGTCCGCGACGGAGTTCCGCATGGAACGCTTACGCTGCAGCGTCACCGTAGACCTCAGCGACGCCCCGCCCACTGACCTGGAGGCGAGCTCCTTTTTTTCACTTCAAACTTTATTGTTCTCTGAGAGTTGAAAACCAGTTTCTGTTACATCATGACTTTTCCCAAAGTTCAAAGGTCATGTATCAAAGGGCTCAGCAGCTTTGGGACACTGTGAATTA
Organism: Cichlasoma orientale; assembly: GCA_034780415.1. Lineage (NCBI taxonomy): Eukaryota > Metazoa > Chordata > Actinopteri > Cichliformes > Cichlidae > Cichlasoma > Cichlasoma orientale. The sequence goes on along the minus strand of JAVDPK010001013.1, from coordinate 46,214 downwards.
GAGCTGAAGATTCACTATAGTTAAATTCCTTATAGTTCTATAAACTGGTTTGCAAGATCTTCAGATGTCTTCATACCATCATGTTAAAGGTCGCCGGTGTCTGGCGTTTAAAAATAGGATTTATAAGCATAGTTTCAGAGGCTTTTAAATACAGATCCAGATTAAACATTTAATCCAGATTGTATTAAGATTATTGGGTGCTCTTTAATTGTTCCTTTAGCCAGTATGGAAGAAAGACTGTGCAGGGTTGATAATGGGACTAAAACAAATAGTTAAATACCGTACTGAGGTGGAGCTGGAGGTTAATTTCATAATAATAAACATGATATTAGGCAGTCCCAACCCCACCCACCATCAACCAGCCTATGCAGTATTTCAGATGTAAACGAGGCTGCTTGTAATCCCATCAAACCTCCTAAAATAACAAAGCGGGACCTCCAGTGCGGCTCCAGAGTCATTACTACTGAGGGGTGAGAGACAGGACAAAAGACACACTGTGGAAGGGAAGAGGTGAATGAAAAGAAACACTCAGTGCATCATGGGAACCCCCCAGTAGCCTAGGCCTATAGCAGCATAACTAAGGGAGGGTTCAGGGTCACCTGATCCAGCCCTAACTATAAGCTTGATCAAA
>JAVDPK010001013.1:27164-37555 GCA_034780415.1 Cichlasoma orientale | reverse complement strand
AAAGGTGAGCGTAGCCCCCCCCCCCCCCCCCTCGGGCCCTCCTCGTCACCGGTTTGTCTGCAGCCATGTTGGTTATCTCATCATTAGATGAGACTGAAAACTGTGTGGGTGCATCACACAGACACAGATACCTGCTAATTAGTGCTGAGTGACATCCAAATAATCCTATTAGGGGCGTGGCCTTTTTTGATCAACAGGTGTCCCTGTTTGTGCCTTTTGGAGCATCGTTAATGCAATTATGTGACAAATATGGCCTGCAGGCAGCTTGATCCACATTTCCACAGATCGCTGATCCACAGCGTGTTCATGGTAACGAAGGAAAGGTCAGCTGGTGCGACAGTGGACCCATGTGACACAAATGAATGAGGTCTGCAGGCTTGTCATACATTCACATACTTCCTAGTAGGATGCATTAAGAGCTGGACAATAAGCACAATACAGAAAATCACCGGATTTCTCCCTGAACTGCCTTAATAAGGACTCCATCAGGACACCTGTGCACACACGTCCTCGTTGAGCTGCTGGCTCTGTGCGCCGTCACGCGGGTGATGCGTTCCTGTGTTTTGATAAGAAATGCAAACATGCAGTTTTGTGCACACGCTCCTTTAGATCAGAATAACACATGCAAGTGCAGCGAGGTGGACACGTGTAATCTCAGTCCTAATTTAGGGGAGGGGAGTGCCACAGACCTCCAGAGGTAGCTCAGGTCGCCCCCTGCTGGTCAGGTTTCAGACCTCCTTATGAGCTTTACTTTTCAGACCCGGAGAGTAGGTCATCTTTCTGGAATAAAAACACTTCTAACCGGCTCGACAGGAAGCCGTGGGTGTGCGGCGTCTCCTCCCTCGGCATCGACCACACTCAGATTCTCGGAGACACCATCGAAAAGATCGCCTGGCAGAAAGGAGGCATCTTCAAGGTGTGTCGTGGTTCAGTGTGAATGATTCATTTATTTTTCTCGGTGTCTGTTTGCTAACTCTGCATCGTTGTGCGTTTGCAGCGTACAGTTCCTGCCTTCACCGTCAGACAGCCGGAGGGGGCGATGCCTGTGCTGGAGCAGCGGGCCAGAGAGATGGGAGTAAGAGCCGACGCTCAGGTGCATCATTCAGGAATGAGAAGCTCAGTTTTATAAAACGCGCTGCGACCTGTCGTTGCAGTGCCCGCTGTGGGTGTGTCCACAGCTGGAGGAATACCAGGCAGACTGTGAACCTCTGCGCCTGGGCCTGGCCGGGCAGCACCAGCGCTCCAACGCCTCCCTCGCCCTGCAGCTGAGTCATACCTGGCTGCAGAGGAGGTGCCTGCCAGGTGTGACTGCCATTTAACATAAATCCCAATGTTATGTGTATTGTGCATGAGCCTTTTTAAATGCTGGAGCATCATCTCACACACATCCTGAGCTGAGCTTTGACTTTGTTTAAAGTAGTCGGTTAGTTTTCATTCATCAGCGCCTCACAGGACACCGATGGTGCTGCCGCCGCTCGCTGAAGAGGGGCGGAGCAAAGAGGTTCCTGTGGCAGTCCTGAGATTTCACTCTCCGTGCTTTCCAAAGGAAAAATTGCTGAACGAGTCTGAAAAGTGGAAACTGTCAGCAGCGAGGGGTTTGGCAGGGTGAGGAGGTGACTGGGGGCACAGCAGCGAGGAAGCGGGCGGTCTGCCTGGTGAGCACCTGGTGGTGCTGTGAGGTGCAGACTGCAGTCTTTAATAGAAGCCTGTCCTCTCTCAGCAGGTAGCAGCTTCCCCTCCACCACAGTTAAAGACAGCAGCACTCTGCAGGCAGCTGCCTTCAGTCCCAGCCCCGTGATGGCCAAAGGTGAGTCCTGCAGAAGGAGCAGCAGGCCCCAGCTACTGTCCAGTGAGGTAACGGTGACTGTGTTTGCTCTCAGGGCTGGCGGACACCGAGTGGCCCGGCAGGACCCAGACCCTGAAACACGGAGAGGTCACCTACTTCCTGGACGGAGCTCACACCATGCGCAGCATGCAGGCCTGCGTTCAGTGGTTCAGAGAGACGGCAGCTCAGCACGAGAGGAACGCCAGGTGAGCGCCACCTGCTGACACCTCAATCCAGGAAGTGCTCCCGAGGGAACGTTAGTACTGGAGACGCTCGCTGATGTGACGCCTCGATGTGTTTGTGTTTTAGCGGCGCCGTGGCCCGAGTGCTGCTGTTCAACGCCACGGGAGAGAGGGACGCGGCGGCCATGCTGAAACTGCTGGTGGTGAGTCTGCTGACGGCCTGCAGGTGTTGGTGCAGAGAAGAACCTGTAGGTCACTCCTCTCTCTCTCTTTTCAGGCGTGTCACTTCGACTTCGCTGTGTTTTGCCCGAACATCACTGAAGCCATTGCTTCCTGTAACGCAGGTGAGTTTGTTGATGATTTTTCTGCAGTTCAGGCTAAATTTACATTATTTAAATGATTAATATAGAATGTGAGAAATTAACTTTAAAAGAGCTCTAAGAAACATCAGCCAGGCACGTGATACCAGCAGGTCCCAGCATGGATGCGGGCCTGGTGGCCCTAACCCGTGACTCCTCAGACCTGTGGTGAGGATAGCTGGGTGGGGGTGAGCTGGATCAGGTGTAACCAAACATGTTGGGAGGGTGCTGACAGAACAGGGAAGATTGGGACACGGAGTCCCAGTGGACCATGTTTCACACTTCCATTGCTGCACAGAGCTGAGGTGTTCACTGAGGTCAGAGGGCGGGCGTGAGGTCAGAGGGCGGGCGCGAGGTCAGAGGGCGGGAGCGAGGTGTGGTTCTCCTGCAGACTTTCAGCAGGAAGTCTCTGACTCGAAGGTTTCTGTGTTCCTCTCAGACCAGCAGAACTTCAACGTGTCCGTGGAGAACATGCTGACCCGTTGCTTGGACAACGAGAGGAGCTGGCGCCTCCATAACCGCCCGGGCGACGACGAGGGCGCCCGGCTGCTGATCGAGGACGGCCTGTCCCGTTTCCCTGACAACAAAGGTGACACCTTGGTGTTCCCGTGCATCCTCAGCGCCCTGCAGTGGATCACGCAGGGCAGGGACTCGGTGCTGGTTAACCCGGCCGAGACGACTCTGCCGGTTAAACCGAGCGTCGTGGCCAAAGCCGCCGCTCTCCGCGAAGCGACCGAGATCCACGTCCTCATCACCGGAAGCCTCCACCTGGTGGGAGGAGCTCTCAAACACCTGGACCCGGCGTCCTCTAAGTAACTGTTCATCTATTTATAGTTGTGGGGGGGGGGGGGTTCTGTGGACAGAGGAGGGTTTTAGCATGTCCGACCTTGGATCAGGCACCGATCGGGCAGCTGCAGCTTCACCCTGAGCCTTACAGAGGGTCGCAGGCGCTCCAGCGTCTTCAGTCTTACCTGAGAGCAGGTGTGTTTACATGAACTCACAGAGCTGAGCTGCTTCTCCTGCATTAAATGTTTCTGATCCGGTTGTGAACGTTTAACGATCACATTTCAGATGATGTTTAAATTTTCCTTTATTGTGTCACTCGAGTTTACACCCAGTGTAATGTTTCTTTATTTAAACGGGCCTTAATTTCACTTGATCCAATGAGCTCAGAGGGGAAACCCTTCAGCACACAATAAACCGATGACGGGCTCACATCCTTCAAACCTGATATTGGTGTACACGTTGTGCCAACTGTAGTTTAAAGCTCTGGTTTCTCTCCTGACACAAATGTTACACACACGTCTCTGCAGCACGATCAGCAATAAAAGTCTTTAACGATGACTCCTGTGAGCCGTCTGCTCTGTTCCTGCACATGTGACTCTGTTTTCCACCACTGAGCTGTTAGCGATCTTCTCTCTTTATGATGCTCCACACTTTAAAGTATTCTCCTTATTTCCTGTCTGCTGGACGTTCACACCGGGGTAGGCTGGTCAGACAGCTGCCCTTTAAGAAACGGGGCCAATCAGAAGATAGCGGTGGGCTAGGACACGGAAAATGGGATCAGACCGTCCTAGAAGAATTCAGGCCTGGATAAGGAGGTGATGGCTTTTCTAAATCATGGCTCAGAGCTCACAGGAGGAAGGTTGTCAGCCTCTCTCTGTGAGGACCTTCATGTTCTCCTGCTGCCACAGGGTTCAGCTCTTAGTTGGAAAATAAAACTGATCAGCTGGATATTCAACAAATGCATGTTTGTGACTTTCTGTCTGTGGTGGCTCAAAGTGAAGCAATGATCTGGTTTGCAGTAAGTCTAATTGACCAGCAGATGGAGACAAGCAGCAGTCTCTGCTTTTTGTCTGATTCGGTTTAATAATTATCTTATTGATATTTGACACAAGGCAACACTGAACCCTGTAGACTCAATAATTGGATTTTGGGCTGAGATATAATGAATGTACATATTGGATGAGGCAGTAAAGCCAAACCAAATTTATTTATAAAGCACTTTAAAAACAGCAACCACTGAACATGGGGACAAACACACCTGCACAAGAGAAAGCACAGATAGGAAGAAAATTAAAACACAAAATAAAAGCACCAATAAAATACACAATCATAAAATAAGTAAAAAATCAACATCTCATACCAGGTCGAAAGCCAAGCGGAAGAGGTGGGTCTTGAGAGCAGATTTAAAAATGGCCAGTGAAGAGGCCTGTTTAATATGTAATGGCAGTGAATTCCACAGTTTGGGAGCTGCCAGAGCAAAGGCTCTGACCCCCTGAGCCTCCGCTGTGTCCTCCATCCAGGAGCAGGTGGTCAGCTGATCTGAGTGACCGGGAAGGGGCAGCAACTCAGAGAGGTAGGGTGGGGCAGGGCCATTTAAAGACTTAAAAACAAAAGAACTCTAAAATGGACAGGCAGCCAGTGAAGATAAAACAGGAGTAATGTGCTCTCTCTTCCGTGATCCCGTCAAAAGCCGTGCGGCAGCAAGTCTGAAAATATGCTTGACGCATTAGTTAGTTTTAGGCTCAAATAGGAGGCAAATTAGTAAAAATTCAAGTGGTTCTTATATCAGGAAAATAATTTAATCTCTGCTACTAATGAATACTTGAACAAAAAGTACGTTTTCATCAAGAATGATGTAAAAAACGGGGGGAAAAAAGCAGCAAAAATTTTTTTTTTTTGTGAACGCATTTTTACATAAACTGTACAATCGCCAATTTTTCTGTCGGTTCCCTAAACGCAGCATCGGCCTGTGAACCAATCACAGCGCGTGTGCAGTTGAGGGTCAGCATGAGCAGCTGCTGCTCGGCTCCTTCCGGCTTTATTTTGTCCATTTTTATAAGTTTCTAAGTGATCTGTGACGAAGACAGCAGCGGTGAGTGGTTTGGTTTCTCCGTGTCCGGTCATACATGTGATTTATACACGAGAAGAATAAAAAGAGCAAAAATAACGGACCAGATTCTTATCAGCCCTTTGGCTAGCATGCTAGCTAGCTAGCAGCCCTGAGTGAAGCTCACCTGCTAATTTAAGCGTTTAACTGTTATATTTTAATTTAATTATAATATTCACTGTAAAAGCAGCTGAGATATCTGCTTGTCTCGAAGAAGCTTCTTATTGCGACAGAAATAAAGAAATGTATGCGCAAACAGACTTTTCTGGGTAAAATATTAAAGTATCACTAATTAATTGTTAAATAGAGGCAACACTTCCTGTTTGAAGAGTGATTTATCACACAGGTGTGTGCCCGCGTGCAGAGACAGACTCACAGCCAGAAGGATGAAAGTCAGATAATGAGCATTAAAGTCACCTTGAAGTTTCTATTATTTGATTTGATTGTATCTACTGTAGTGACTCAGCTTCACATCAGAGCTCTGCTTTCTTTAGTTTCCACCTGCTGGATCAGCCTCACAGCCTCTTTCTGTGTGCATTATTTCTTCTAGTATCTGTTCTAGAATAAAACGTTATTCTCTGCCAGAGTGGAACATCTTCTGTTCATTCGGAGCTTCACCTGTTTACATGTAAACACCAGAAAGCTGCTCCACCTGTTCCACCTCTGGGCTTCATTAACCCTGAGATGATGGGAACTCAGAGCTCTCTGAGTGAACTCAGCTCTGCCACAGGAAACTGAAGCTGGGTGAGGGGCCAGACCTCAGTCTGTAAAGAGGAAAATAAAAAAGGCAGGGATGGGATTACCGGGGGTCCCTGAGCCAGGCTGGGTGTAGCCTGAAGGAGCCACAGGGTGGGATTACATGCTTTGTGGATCAGAGGATCTGGCAGCCCAATCCCCGGTTACTAGAACTGATTTTAGGGACGTGGAATATTAAACATGAACGTTTGATTTCATCAGAACATCAAGGAGGAAAAACAGAGTGAAGGCAGCTTTAACGTCCTGAGACCTGAGCTCATGTTTGGGATGCAGCAGGTTTTATGATGACCTTAATATGCCACAACTTTAGAACGAGTTTGGAAACCTGCACTCAGATGTATCTGCCTCTCAAACTCTGCCCACATTTAATTTAGTCCCTGAGGCTTCTTCTTTGTTGCCGCTTTGTTGTCCAAAACATGACAAGTTTCTCTCCCTGTGCTTGTGTCAGCCGTCATGTCGAATCCCGCTCTGCTCGTCCTGTACGGGAGTCAGACCGGGACGGCTCAGGACACGGCGCAGAGGCTCGCCCGGCAGGCGCAGAGACGGCGGCTGCAGGTCCGAGCGTCGCCTCTGGATGGCTACAACGTGGTGAGTGAGACGCCGTCTTCAACGCACTCAGGTCACCGTGGAGGGGGTGGAGCTTTCAGAGCTTTGACACGATGAATGTGGAGTAAATGTTTTCTCCCCGTCAGTGTCTCGCATGTTTATACCAGAGCTGATCCTGAGCCTGTCTCAGCTGGTAGTCAGTGAAAAGAGTGCTCAGAGTAACATCGTGTCTTATTTCTCCCATCAGGCCGACCTGATCTCAGAGTCTCTGGTCGTCTTTGTTTGCTCCACCACCGGTCAGGGAGACCCCCCCGACAACATGAAGGTAAGAAAACTGAAAAGAGGCCTAAAGACAGAGAGATGATCCACCAGGAATGAAAGAGCTGAAGCATTTCTTTGTTTTAAGCACAATGACTCTTTGACTTCCAGTTTTCCTGTTTGAGATTAAACAAACGTTTGGGCACCGCTGATCTCGCGGCTTCTAAACATTTCCTGCTCTTCCTCCTGGAAGAAGACTCGATGTCCATTCGTTCATATTGCAGCATGAAGACCTTTAACTGTGTCTGACCTGCTTTTTGGTTTCTGCTCGTTTTCCAGAATTTCTGGCGGTTCCTCTTTAAGAAGTCTCTTCCTGTCGGCTCTCTGAGCCGGCTGGACTGCGCCGTCCTGGGCCTGGGAGACTCCTCCTATCCAAAGTCAGTCCAGGTTTTCACACTCGCTTTTGTCGCCTTGAGTCCGAAGTGACTCGTTGGGTTTTTGTTGAAGAGTGTGCGTCTTTGTGCCGCAGGTTCAACTTCGTGGCCAAGAAGCTCCATAAGCGCCTGCAGCAGCTCGGAGCCTGCGTGCTGCTGCCCGTGGGGCTGGCTGACGACCAGCACGACCTGGGGTAAGACGCACGTGTGAAGGATGGTGGAGGATTTGTTGCTCGTGTGCTGACAGTGTATTTGACGCAGGGCGGATGCTGTGATCGACCCCTGGCTCGCTTCGTTTTGGGGGAAAGTGTCGGCTCTGTACCCGTCTCTGTCCCACGTGATCCCGCTGAGGGAAGACGAGCCGTGAGTATCCGCTCCGTGCATCATCCTCTGAGAGGGCGCACGTTCCATCTAAAGCTTTGTTCTGTCTTCTGTGGCAGACTTCCTCCAACCTACACGTTCCACTTCCTGGATGATGGTGGAGAGAAGGCGGAGGAGCGGCTGAGGATTCCCACAGATCAAAGCGTCCCCTCCCAGCTTCACCCGTTTCCTGCCAGGATGGTGTTCAACAGGAGGGTGACGGAGCCGTCGCACTTTCAGGACGTCAGACACATTGAGTTTGACGTCAGCGGGTCCAACATTGAGTACGTAACACTGAAGTCCTGGAGATCATGATCGGCTCTGACTCCGGCCCTACATGTCGGTGTTTTGGAGACTTTCTGTGAGCCTCGTCGGTCTGCGGCCGTCTTCAGTGTGATGTTGTTGTGCAGGTTTGCCACCGGTGACGTGGTGATGATGCGTCCCTGTAACGCTCCGGAGGACGTGCAGCAGTTCTGTCAGCTGCTCAGACTGGACCCGGAGGCCAGGTTCACCCTCCGGCCCACAGACAACACTGCAGGTAAATCCCGGGTCTCAAATGTCCCCTCTAATCAACGCACCCCTTTCCTTGTTATGAGTCTGAGCTCTGGATGTGGCAGGCTTACTAACTCGGACCTATAGCCTGTAAATATAAATGATGGACATAGTCAGGTTTTAAAAAGACATAATGAGCCGTCCTCTCAGTCCCAGCCAGGCTTCCTCAGCCCTGCACCGTGCACCACCTGGTGGAGAGCTACCTGGACATTGCCGCTGTGCCTCGCCGCTCCTTCTTCGAGCTGCTGTCCACCTTCGCCACCAACGAGCTGGAGCGGGGGAAGCTGGCCGAGTTCAGCTCAGCGGAGGGCCAGGACGAGCTGCACGCCTACTGCAACCGACCCCGACGCACCGCGCTGGAGGTGAGAGCTGAAGGGGTGGGGTTAGGGCGGGGCTTAGCGGCTTTTCTGATTTCATTGAGGATTCAAACGTCTTGATCTGTGTATTAACTCGGCTTGGCTCTTCGTGCTGCCGCAGGTCTTGGCAGATTTCCCCCACACCACAGCAGAACTCACAGTGGACCACCTCCTGGACCTTTTCCCTGAGATCCAGCCTCGTTCCTTCTCCATCGCCTCCTCTCTGCGGGTAGATCATTCTTCATTATTAGACTTTAAAACAATAAAATGTTCATTGTAAAGATGATGAAGAAGCCGTCTTCCTGCAGGCTCACCCAGACAGGATCCAGGTCCTGGTCGCTGTGGTCCGCTACAAAACCAAACTGCATAAACCACGAAAAGGCCTCTGCTCCACCTGGTTAGCCTCTCTGGATCCTGCACAAGGTACTCCACCACATCTCACCTTGACTGGTAGCAGCCAGCTGTGTATTAGAGTGATGCCGGGCAGTACTCGGTACTCTGTTACCTCAGAGCTCCGTGCTTTGAAGCGGTCCTGTAAACTCTGAGGACTGAAAATATTCGTGCTCTGAAGGTAAAACTTTTCATGGCTTCATTAAATAAAGTTCAGGTTTAGATCAGACTGATGACATCATAATGACAGCGTTAAATCACTTCTGTGATCTGTGTTGCAGGGGACGTGTTGGTGCCTCTCTGGGTGAAGAAGGGAAGCCTGAAGTTCCCCACGGGGGAGGAGACCCCGGTGATCATGGTGGGGCCTGGAACGGGCGTGGCCCCCTTCAGGTCGGCTTTACAGGAGAGGACTGCAGAGGGGAAACTTGGTGAGGGGTTTGAATGAGTGAATTTGCTCTTCTCTTCACGCCGTTTCTCAGACATCACGTGATGACGCAGCTCCTCTTCCTCCCTGCAGCAAACGTGCTCTTCTTCGGCTGCCGCTCCGAGTCCAAAGACTTCTACTTCAGGTCTGAGTGGGAGGAGATGATGAAGGCCGGCTGTCTCGGCCTCTTCACGGCCTTCTCTCGAGATCAGGTCAGAAACTTGTTCCTCGTGACACCGTTAATAACCACAGGAAATGATCTAGCTTTATTTAAACAGCCAGTGCGAACAGTAGCAAACGCCCGCTGTCCAGGAGTTGGAGAGGTTTTTACCTTAAAGCGTGACTGTGTCTCTTCAGGAGGAGAAGGTGTACGTGCAGCACCGTGTGAGGGAGAACGGCGAGCTCCTGTGGGACCTGATCGCCAATAAAAACGCCTGTTTTTACATCGCTGGGTGAGTCTGAGCCCCGAAACTGCTGCAGCTAACAAACGCTCAGGGTTTATCTCTGCTGTCTTTAGTCCACCTTAAATAAAGCTGGAACACTTCAGCTGAGACACAAACAGCACGATGCTCATTTAACTTTAGATCTTCTTTGTGCAGCAACGCCAAACAGATGCCCGGCAGCGTGTGCGACGCTCTCAAAGAGGCCTTTCAGGAGGCGGGAGGCGCGTCCGCCGAGGAAGCCGAGCAGATGCTGGCGGCCATGGAGAAGGCGGGTCGGTTTCAGAGCGAGACGTGGTCCTGATTGGCCGACTTCAACCGCCTCGCAAACTGGGAACCCCTCAGCTCTGAGAAATAACCAAAACCTGCCGCTCCCTTTGATGCTTTCTTCACAGAAAAACACCTCTGATTGGCCTGAAGTTCAATCAATCAGTAATTGTCTGCCCCCCCCCACGGTCCACTGAGACTGTTTAACGTGTGAATGATCAGCAGTGACTTACCAACATATGAAATCTTTAAAGTCACAGCGGAACGCCTCAGCGCATTGATGAAGGAGCAGGTTTCAGTGTTTCAGTGTCACCATCACATCTCTGTATCTCAGCCGCCCCCCCCCCCC
>JAVDPK010001011.1:279291-293744 GCA_034780415.1 Cichlasoma orientale | reverse complement strand
AAGCCCGCAGCATATCGGCGAACCTCTCCAAAAATGATTCTGCCGGTGCTCACAAGTCTCATTAAGCCAGTTTTCCCAGCGACAGCAGATGTGATCACCGGTGATCTGTATGTCACTGCCGCTTTCCCGCACCTTTTATCCTATTTAAGGCCAGCTAAAGTAAGTTTGATGATTCGCTGTCACTCCTAGTGAGGAAGGGAGAAGATGAGGATGCGGAGATGGAGACGGAAGATAGGGGTAAAAGCTTTGTATCAATACTAAGTGGGGAAAGCTACTGTGCCAGAGCTGGATTACTGAGTGGGCAAAAAAAGGCCACTTTGTTTTTGAATATTGCCCTGCATTTCTTATTGTCTTACCAGCACAAATTAATAATTCAGACCTCTTCGTTCCGTTTAATTGCTTCTCGTTAATGTACTGTCACCTCACAAACACCGGTCACGTGCACTCACCTGCAACTTTGGGTGTGGCTGTGTGTGGATTTATGTGTGTGCGTGTGTGAGAGTGCCCAGGCTTAATCTCACACAGTTGTGTGTAGCTACGGTAAGCACGAGGCTTTTGAAGCAGTGCTGTCCGAAATGTGTCATTCCCATCCCTCTCTCTCTCTCGCTCTCTCTCTCTCTCTCCCTTTTTCTGTGCCTGCGCATGCCAGAATTAATCGCCGTGGCGACGGGCCAGAAGTGGAGAGCAAACAGAACGAGAGAGACATTTATCATTTGTTCAGTAGACGTTCGCCCTGTGACCGCACCGTGACATTGTTTTCTTTATTTAGTTCATTCGGGGCCAGAAGCTGATAATTTATACGCACTCCCCCTTTAATAACGAGCCGCCGCGTTCTCGAGGTGGGGCAGGCTTTTGTTTACACGCACACACTCAAACACACATAAAACGCACAGTCAACATTGAGGTCTTGACCGCTCTTTGTCAAAGTCAACACACACACACACACACACACACACACACACACACACACACTGAAGGAGTGGCAGTGATGAAGTATCCCATCCTCCCGGTGTTTGCTCCACTCAGGCTGATCCGAAGGAACATAAATGTATTTTTGTGTACATAAAAAGTTTACATGTAATTTGTAGCGGAATTTTATCCTTGAAGTACTTTTCTTTTAAATCCATACTCCTCTGTTTACCTTGAAGACAGTGGTACGGCGGTCCTCACGGGCCACACCTCTCTGCTCTTGACAAATTGATGTAGTTTAGCAGTAGTTTCACTACTCACTGCAGGGCAACACGTACACACACACACACATATGCACATACACAAACATACACGCAGTCACACCTACACACGCTGCTAGGCTGCGCTATACACAAGTGTGTTCTGCTTGGCTGCTCATGTGTGTCAGCTGAGCTGGTACATCAAGGGAGGGGGGGAGCGAAAAAAAAGAGAGTGTGTGTGTGTGTGTGTGTGTGTGTGACAAGAGAGAGCGGGATGAGAGAGGGACAGATGGATGGAGGAAGGCAGAGGGAAACAAAAAAGAAATGCAATTGTTTCCAAAGCTCTGAGGAGAGGGTGAGAGGGACGGCGGCGCCAAATCAGATACTGCAAGGGAAGTGAAACGCTGTGTCGATGCAAATACAGACTCACAAACACACATCACCGACGGAGCCGGAGAGATGAAGATTTGTCCTCACTTGTCCTCATCTCAGAGCTGTCAAGATAAAACTATTATGGTGGGAGTGTGAAAACAATAGCTCAGGGCCAGCGGTTATATTTGGTGCAGGAATGCATTCTCCGGCGTGATCGTTCTCTCTCCATCGACCCGAGTTCTTCTGTTTCACCTTGAAGTCCTCAGCCTCGCATGCTATATACGTAGGGCATCCCCAGACAGGGAGTTATCCTCTATATCAGCTCCACTCCAACCGAGCGTTTCCTCAGTGACAAATCAAAAAGTACTGATGACGCTACTAATAATATTTGTTATGTCATATTGTGTGACAGTCAAAGAAGCATTAGGTGGAGTGTGTAAGCTGACAGCCTTCCACTTTTTTCCTGAGCTTTCTTTAATCAGGGCGTGGAGCTTCCTCAGTTGTTGTGGAAACGCATCCGCTGGAACCCGCTTGAATATTTTGGCAAATATTGTAATCTTGATTATTTCACATGATTACTCATTAACTTCATAAACATGCATTTATTGAACTTTACAAAAACATATTTTTTTTCCCCCCACTTGAACTTTAAATATATGCTAATTAAAATGAAAACCAAAAAAGGTGAAGTGGGAAAAAAAAAGGTAGGTGCATGCCAGCCCACATCCCTCAGCACCGGATGATTGCGGTGGCAAATAGGGGACCCAAAAAGCCCCGGATACACTGACAGTAACCACGCTGAGAGCGGTAAAGAGCAGACAACCAGCCAACACATTGGTTGCACAACAGGTTCACCTATTGAAACTTGTCGCTGCTTTTACTTCTTCCAGGTATTTCATCATGTGGGCTCAAGCTGGGCTAAATGGTGAGTAAGTCTGGGCTTTCAGGGAAAGGTGACAGCACGGAGCTGTGAAGGATGCGTGCGCATTTGATTTATTAAACCGAGACAAAGCTTTGAGGTGAAGATGACCGCAAAAAATGTAGTTGTTTTATTGTGACTGTGATTTTATTGTGAGTTTGTTTTCCAAAATGTTTGAAACCAAAATTGAAAGTGAAATGAAACGTAGATGAATTGCCCAGCCCTGGGTGATACGATTAAGATTTTATCCGAAGCTTTTTTTCTCCGACTGTATTTGAATCATGGTCTCGAAAAATAGTTGCTGTGAAGAAACGTTCCCACTTTAAGTGCATGTCGTGTGGACACAGAGTAATAGTTATTGAAGTGGAAGTAATTATATAAGAAATCCTGCGGCTTTGCATTATTCCTCATTCCCATTTTACTGACTCAGCAAGAGTTCCGGATCATTTCCAGCACCGAACAAGCCCGAATGAACGCAGCCCGGCTGACAGATAGACATAATATTTGATCATCTTTAAATGTCTAAATTGCAAAATTGTAACCATCTCTGTATCATTTACTGCGTTTCCCCAACTTTAATCTGCAAACCCACCGGCTATGGCCTGATGACATAACCCCTGCACGATGGCCAACACGTCAGAGCTTCTGGTAGAGGTAGATGTGATACTACTTGGACTACAAACAGACTGCAGGGAGGGGGAGGACTTGACACAAGGATCGAAGGGGACAGTGAAACAAGCAGACACACACTGGAGACTCCCTTACCCACAATTCAGCAGTGGGTCCAAGGTTCAAACCAGCAAGCGCACCATTACAAGAGTTCCTGCATGAGCGGGTGGATGTCATCAGCTCCACGTTGGCTTCAGGCAGCAGAATCTTGGAGGAGGAAGAGGAGCTGCTGCTTTAGACCTAGTTATGTCAGGAGCACTCACGGAGGTGGCGTGGCACAGTGAGGATGGAAGAGAGGAGAGGAGAGAAATCTCCCAAAAAAAACCCCTGCCCTAGCAAGTCATTTAATTTATCTTAAAGTGCCATCGTCAAGGTGATTCCACTCAATTTCAATGCAAATTGACTCATATCAAGATTCTAAGTGAATATGCTGTCATTTTCTGATGCCAGTTGAGTGATTTGAATTATTCCACCTTATTTCATAATAATGACACTTGTTCCTGAATTAAGGGCTCTTTTATAGACCCCCACTAGCACAATTATTCACTTGTTTTAAAGAAATTAGACTTAATATCAGGCTAGATTACTTTCAGTCACAGGTGATTTTTTTTTTTATTTTTGCATTTATTATTTATTTGCTTATTTCTGCCCTGCTACATGGGCGGGCAGATGAAGGTATTGGGGAATGAAGATTATGTAAATTGTAAGCTGGAGATTAAGTCAAGAGAGTGGACAGAAAAAGAGGTGAAGGATAGATGAAAGAGCGGGCGAGCAAAAGAGCAAAAGGAGCAAAGAGAATGAAGAAAGAATCGAGGCTCGTTCCAGGGACTTATTAGTGCTTGTGGTTATGATAGGAGCAGTTGGGGAAGGCAAGCTGTGTGCTCTCAAAGAAGGTTTTGCAAGAGCGGCGCTAAAGAGAAACTCAAGCACACGGCGCTCGTGAAAGATTAAAGAGGCCTCACGCCCACAAACATGTGTGATGATGCCAGCCAGGTCCGGCTGACAGCAGAAAAAGTACCGTTCCCTGCCGTTCTATCTGACAAGGGGTGTGTGTGTGTGTGTGTGTGTGTGCAGATGTGGCTCCGGCGATGGGAGTTCTGTGCACGCACGTTCTCATCTGTGTGGCCCTGACTTGAATCGAAAGAGACGTCTTCTGTTAGTGTCTTCTGGTTATAAAGTGTCACTTTATAGCACACAGTCCCCATCTGGGATGTAAGTCAAAGGGATACAGTGACATTTTGACGCTCCCAGTGGCCTGCAGTTTCAGCGAGAAATCCTTACAGCGCTAAAAGCGCTAATAACCCATGCCAAGGTTTTGGGGAAGAAACGTAAACTCAGTATAATTCCAACTGTTGTCAGGTTAAAACCTTTGAGAATTTTTCCTGTGACAGTATCTAATTGGTCTTGCTTATTTAGCCACCCCTGTCAGATTCTGGCAAGTGGAGGCAGATGAAAGCGAAAATGCTACCCCGCTGCACAAAACAAGTGCCGGAGCAAGACCAACATGTCAGGTGCTTATTGCATTATTCACTTTGTTAAAAAAAAAAAAAAAACTTTCTCTTTTTTTTCTTTTTTTAAACTTTCCTACTTTTCAGATTTAGTCACCAGGTTAATGAGTTCTGGAGACATCACAGTGTTGCCAAAGGTGAATTCTGACAGACAAACCTTAACTGTCACATGAAGGTTACGGAACATTTTACAGAATCTAGGTCTTAAATTAAGATAGGATTTTTCCCAATTTGGTTTTACAGGTATCCTGACTATCTTTAGAAATGGTGTCTTACGTCATCCCTTCTTTTCTCAGTCAGGATGTCCTAAATAGTCAATTCAACATCTCGGCTCTTACTGCATGTCTGTAGCCTACTTTTCTTATCTTTTCTTTCAGGCTAAACAGCTTTGCGGCCATTTGTTTTTTCTCATTGGAACCTATCTGAAACACACTTTGAAATGTAAAGAAGGATTACGGTAACATCTGTGAAGAAATCTAAAGTTGGCGAAGAAAGCGAGAGCGCTAAGAAACAGAAGCTTTGCCAAATTTTGAATCTGGCGGATTCTGACCTTAATAAGTTGACCTTACTGATCGTCTATTTCTCCTATATTGTCAGTCTGCTATTTGGCCCCTCAGTTCCACCTGTTAGAAGTCTGTGTAATACCCTTTGCTATCTTCAATTAAGTTGGAACATTAACTGAAACTGTTAATGGCTTTTCCCCTAAACTTCATAAACGAGGTCTCTAATTAGCAACCAAACACGAAGGCAATCGACCAGAACAACCAAGTTTTTTAAAACAAAAATGTTTTGGGGTCCCGGGGGACCCAATGCCACCTATGCAGTTATAATAAATAGAACAATTTTTTCAGCTAATGTTTGCCATGGGTCCTAAATTAATGTAGTCCCAGACTGGAAGTTATCAGAATGTTGGAGACGTATCTGAGCTGGAAAATCTGCTAGCTTTGCTTTTGAAACACAGACAGGAAGTTAGCAACTGTTTGCTCCTCTTGTCACTCACCCACAGGCCCCGAGCACAGCATGAGGCAGAGTGTGTTTAGCTTTAGTTGTTTTAGAGAGAGCTTGATTTGCATTGCCAACAATAAGTCAGATTCATGGGTGCTGGTCAGGCGCTGTCCTTTGTCACTGATTCTGTTCATATTATTATGAACAGAATTCTAGGTGCAGCCAGTGGGTGGAGGGTGTCAAGTTTGGTGGTCTCAGGATCTTGTCTCTGCCTGTTGTAGATGATGTGGTTCAATTGGCTTCATCAAGCTATGACCCTCCAGCTTGCACTGGGGCAATTTGCAGCTGAGTACGAAGTAGTTGGAATAAAACTTAGTACCTCGCAGTCTGAGGCCGTGGTTCTCAGCCAGAAGAGGGTGGAGAGCCCTCTCCGGGTTGGGAATGAGTTGCTGCCCAAAGTGGAGGAGTTCAAGTATCGTGGAGTCCTGTTCACGAGTGAGGGGAGAATGGAGCAGGAGATTGAGACACAGGGTGGTGCAGCGTCTGCAGAAATTGGGTCCCTGCACAGGTCTGTTGTGATGAAGAGAGAACTGAACGTGAAAACAAAGCTCCAGATTTCCAGATAAATCTACTTTCCTGCCCTCACCTATGCTCATGAGCTCTGTGAGACTGCAGATACCAGCAGCAAAAATGAGCTTGCTCCAAAGAGTGGCTGGGCTCTCCCTTAGATATAGGGTAAGAGGCTTTCTCATTCGGGAGGGGCTCAGTATACAGCTGCTACTCCTCCACATCAAAAGGAGCCACTTGAGGTGGTTCTGGTATCTGATGAGGTGCCTCCAAGGTGAGGTGTTTGAGGCAGGGAGAGGTTATGTCTCTGGCCTGGCTGGTTGTGTGTTTACTGCAATTATTTTATACCGGGGCTTCATCCTATAAATCCAACACAAATAATCTTTATTTGAAATTATTGAAAATTAAATGATACCAGAGTCGTCTTTCCATTTCCTTCCACTTATCCAATTGGGAGTCAAAATACCTGTCGCAGAGATGGGGAGAACATGCAAACTAAAGAACAATATAGATTTTTGTTTTACAAAATAATTAGTTGTAACTTTGCAATAATAATACTAATAATAATCTAGTTTTTTTCTTCAGATGACCTTAATTACATTAATAATGCTTTGAGAAGAAATACGTTTTGCTAGTTATCGCTGCTTACAGTAAATTATCTACCCAGTCGGTAGTCCGTGTATATTAAATATGTCTGCAGGATGACGATTAGGAGGTGTGGCCCAATATTTCACTTCACTTCCTGGATAAATGTTAATGTAACGTACCGTTTGGTGCTTTTGGAGAGGTTGGCCATATAAAAAAGTGGCAGTGGCATGTTGTAGCAGTGGGCTGATGGAGTGTCTGGGTTGAGAAAGCTGAAGGAGGTTTAAGGGTGACTTTTAAAACTCTTCACCCTTTCAAAGGCATCCATTAAAAGGCATTTAAAATAATCTTCTCTGAAAATTTGTGGGAGCTCGTTCCGAAGTTGGAAAGCATCAAAAGAGAAAAGATGGCCTATTAATGATGAAGCAACAAAACGCTTCAGTTCATGCGAGTGTTCAAGGAAGTGCAATCAACCTGAAAACCTTTTTGTCCAACCGCAACTGAAAGCCACATGTGATCATTTGGATCCAAGCACAGTGCTGCTTTTGCACTGGTTCCAATTGATTCCATTATTCCCAGTTTATTGCTGTTTGATTAATATTTCTAAAGAAGTGTATCAGACTGAAACCAATACACTCAGTCTGCACTGTACTTTTCCTTGACCACACCTTGGCACTGTTTTTCTCTTTTAGCCAGAGCCAACTAATGTTAGCTGTTAGCAAAACAGCTTCATAGTGGCATGCTGTCACCAACCAGCTGTCTGGCTGTCACTCTTTGTGTGTGTGGTTGTGCGCGCGCGTGTGTGTCACCTGGGGCCGGACTCCTGTTGTGAGAGCAGTGGTGCGACAAAAGAACGATGATTAATTTCACTCCGAGTAACCTGTCTCGCTTATGTGACTCTACCGAGCTGCATGAGTGTGCGTGTGTGTGTGTGTGTGTGTGTGTGTGTGTGTGAGAGAGAGAGACGTAGACATAGACTGTGTAGTCAGCAGGTGTGCTGTGATACCTTGGATGCCCTCCAGCCGGGGTCAGACACACACAGACACACACACAGATGCATATGTACACCATAAGCGATACGACTACCGTGCAAATCCATCCCACCGACTCACATTCGTCCCTCATTTTCTTTTACTGTACTTTGCCCACTCTTTCTCTCACTGTTGGCATTCCCTTTGCAAACAGAACCTTGGTGTCAGAGTTATTAGTGCTCTGTGGTTGTGCGTCTTTGGGTGTGTGTGTATGTGTGCACGCGTACGTGTAAGGCCAACCTCTCAGCAGATGAGACCAAAATCAATTTCATTAGGAATCATGAATACAATGAGGAGCTCTCTCTCTCTCACACACACACACACACACACTGCTGTAGATTTCATTAAGGAAATGCCTGTTCCCCTCCCTTTGTTCCTTCCACCATCAAAGAGAGACTTAAACATTCAGGACAGTGGGTTACGGCTTGTCCTCACCGCACTGTTGTGACTTTGGTTTCAGTGAGAAATGCTAACAGGGTTACCGAGCTCCTGTTGCCTCCTCTTTTTGTCCCCCATCTCTGATTCCTTCTCTTCCTTTTCTTCCTCTTCCCTGCCTTTGTCCAACCATATAATTAGCTAGATGTTTAACAGCTGAGGTTGGACAGGGCAATGCTATGTCTGGACACACAAACGCACACGCAGACACGCACAGCAATCGAGAGAGGTCTGTGCCGGTGGGGGAAGCGAAAGGACAAGGGAAAGCGTTGAATCCGAGAAAGGAGGAGAGGAGAAATCTCGAGAAGCAGCAGGGAAGGAAGCTAAAGGAAGCGGGGTGAGGAAGAGATATGGGAATGAAATGAGGTGAAGAAATGAATGACAAGGAACGTAGAACGAAGAAAGAAGCAAGGCAAGAAAAAATATTAGCAGGAATAAGTAAGTAATGGAGGAGAAAGGGATGGGAGATGGAGGGAGGGAAGCAACCGGAAAAAGAAAAGAAAAAAGAAGAGTAAAGGAAGTTTTAAATAAATGAAAGATGGGTCAGAGAACAGGAAAGCAGGAATAATTGATAGCGTGTGGTTGTGTTCTCCCAGTCAACCTGACCCAAAGGTGTGACCGGTGTTTGAACCCAGCGTGGTATTAATCACTGCAGTACTCCAGCCAAACCTCATTACTCCCCTTTGTTCACTTTTATTACCTTGTCCTCCTCTACACACTCCTGACACACTTGCATGCGCACACACTAAGCGTCCCTCTCTCTATTGCGCTACGCCTCCCACCTTCACCCTACGCTATCTGTCTCCATCACATCTCAAACCGGTCTGTGGCTGCATCTCCTCTTGTGCTGCAAAACAGTGCATAGCGGCCTGCCAGCTTAGGGTTATTGCAGGGAGTTTTGCATTTCATCATTAACAGGTAGAAATGGTGGACTGTGGCATTAATCAATGAAACACCTTATTTATACCTTATGGTGTAATTTGTGCCACACACGGACATCAAGAGCACCTCAGATGATCGACAAACAGCACACATCTGGTGCACACAAACAAAACAGGTTTAAAGTTCTGCATTCTGTGAGTGAAGTCATTTGCTGGACGTTCACTCAGAGCACCGTCGTTCATGTCAAATTCATGACTGTTCATTTTTTTCCCTAATTTTCATTTTGCATTTGTTGTTTAGACACCAGAGCTGCTCGCTTGATTTAGGAAAAAGAAGCGTGTTTCGGAGATATTATTGTTGAAGAAAACCTGCTTTGCCACACCTAGGTGACACTGACAAACGATTCTGCGGTGGAACATGTAGCGGTGTTGTGGCGTCTCCGGCACTGTGGGAAGAGTGTATATAAGGCAGGACGCTGACAGTGTGTCAGCGCACCAGCAGGTCTGTTGTCGCGCTTTGGCATGACACTGGGCTGGACAACGCCGGCAAAGGCTGTACCTATGCATGGCTGCGAGAGGTCATTTGTGTGAGCTGCAGAGTAGGCGGTGCTTTGCCAATCTGAAGCCTAGATAAGAAGACTGATAAAAGTAATTTAATGGCTGATATGGCAACAGACAAAGCAGTTGGATAACGTTGCTCTGCCAGACATGTGTGCTTGTTTACAGCAGGGTGCACGGAGAAGAGGACCTTTGTTGGCAATTTGTCTTTAACATTTTCATACCATGTTTCAGAGAAACAGTCATATTTGTTTTCCTGTCGCCAAGACCAAAAAAAAGGTTATTGAGCCTGAACCCAAACCAGGCCTAAAGTTCCCCTTCAGGCATTTTTGAACATCATTTGAGGCACTTTGAATTTTCATTGTCTGGTTTTGTGTTCATTAATGAACCTCCTGGAAGTTACAGTTACAGTTGTGACATTACAAATCCACCTCTCCGGGCCTTAAACTGAGGTGAGCTGAGTAAAACAATCCACTTTCAAGCTGAAGAAACTCTTTTATCAAACCCTGAACATGCATCATTTGTCACAGTGAGGATGTTCTGAGTGGCAGGTACTTTAACCATAGCAGTGGCTGCTGGAATCTGATCATGAATCACCTTCACTTGTAATGGCTTTGGATGGCGCTGACAATTGTTGATATCTGTGTGTATCCTCTAAATATTAGTGTGTGCACTTTTTGTGTACTCGAGCGTGTGCACGTTTGTGTGTGTGTGTGTGTGTGTGAGGGTTAGAATGTCCTTAATATCACCGTTGGTTTGGTAATGAGCCTAATCCCAGGAGGACAGAGGAGACAGAGAGGTCTGAGAGTGGAACACATGGGATGGTAAAGTAGGGGAAAAAGTGGGGATGTAATGCCAAAGTCAGCACGTGGGCTGCAAACTCATCAGGAAAAGTCACCTTTAACTTCCATTCAGATCCCAAAATAAAGAGACCATCCCTCATCTGAAAGGTCGAAGACATGATCTATGTCTTACTGCGCCGTCCTTAACCGCGACGTGCAACCTGTTCCCGCTTCTTCAATGCACATCACCTGAGAAAAGAGCATTAACTGCATGCCTGGAATATAAATGGACCTCTGAGTTGTCACACACAGTGCAGCATCCCCGCTCTGCACGATACTTCAGCTTCTCCTCCAGTCGCTGACATTGATGTGTCATTTTATTCGTTTTTTTTTAATGCATTAAAACAAATTGATTGGTGGATAATTGGAATGCAAATGGCAGCAATTAATGTTCAGCGCACTCATTGGTGAATGGCACTGCTGAGCAAAAATATGTATGATTGTCTCGTTCTAAAGAGGTAAACTAATCAGTAAAAAAAAAAAAACAGTCTCTTTTAATGACACATAAGCTGTCAGTAACATCAAAGCAGTGTGCTTTATGGGTTGCTTTTTTTATAATCATCCTGGGAGTGGCTGTAAAAGCATATTTAATAAGAGCCTTTTAAAACAGGTAGAAGCTGTTTCTGGAGGAGAGTTGCTTTCATCTTATAGCCGGGGCTCTCTGTTAATAAGTTCCAGAAAGTGAGAAGCTGGACAAAACAGAAAACATTAAAAAGTTCCAGATGCCTCAGTGTCACCCTTCTTTTCACTTTTACGACTTTGAATTGAGTCGAGCACAGACTACACAGAGGAGAAGAAGCAGAATTTATGAAGCCGGTACCCTCTGTTATTTTTACGAGGTAAATACATACCACGACAGAGAAGCTCCTGCGAAACAACTCTCCGCTTTATCGATTCTAAATTAACCCGTGCAGCGAAGTTTTCCATTTGATGTGGCGGTGTATGCAGAGCTTGATTATTGCAGGGTTTCTAAAAGTTTAAGTGCTGCCGCTTCGTCGGCAAGGAGTGCAAAGGTCGCAGAAGGAGAGCAAAAAAAAACCTGCAGGCTAGTAGACTCGATGAGAATCTACAGTCACTTGTTTCCGTTTGCAGTCTCCTCTGTGCCAGCTGACCTGAATCCCACTCCAACTGCCCTCTGCCCCGAGCTGTAGGGCAGAGCACGCTCTTTGCTCTTACTCCCTCCTCGTTCCGCCACAGTTCTTCACTCATCGGAAACGATCCCGCAGCCCAGGACGTGCAGCAGTTTTAGAATCATCAAATGAGTATTTTTTTTTAGTGTCTCTGTATGTGAATGTGTGCTTTTCTGTGCTGTTGTTGACACAGAGAGAGAGAGAGCGAGCGAGAGAGAGAGAGAGAAATCAGCAGAGCCAGAAAAACAAGCAGACAAAAGGCCACACTCACTTGACGTCAATAAAAGTTACAGTCTGTGTGTGTTTGTGTTAGTGTGTTGTCGTGTGGGAGCAACACGGGGGGCTGCTGAAACAAATGACCTTTGCACAGTAGCTACTGTGATACACCTCCTTCACACAAAACAACAGCAGCAGCAGCAGCAACAAAAAAAACACTCTTTAAAAGTCGGGAAAAGTGATGTAATTTTCAATTTTTCCGATCAGATCACAGCTCTGAGATGCTGTCTGCTTCACGGGTTACTTCTTGTGCAAAAAAAAAACTATATATATATATATATATATATATATATATATGTGCCAAAATTAGGCAAAAATAACCTGTTTCTTTCTTCAGTAAACTTGCCTTTCACGTTTTAGTCTAGTTTTATCCCACTGAGTAGCTCCTCAAAGCTGATTTGCAGGAGCACTTGACTTTTAACCAAAGCTGCTTCCTCCTCTTAAGCATCAAAAGCACATAGAGCGATGACAGCCTGTCTGTTAATGAACCTTCTGTTCAGAGAAAGATTAAGGAAACTCTGGTAGTGATTTGGCAGATAATAACCACAGAGACTGTTGAGACCAAGGAGGAGGGAGGAAAAAAAGAGAGATGATAGGGCGAGTGCAGAAAAACAGAAAAGTTTTAGCAGACTATACTTCTGTCAGGTGATGGATGAGCAGATGGAGGCCGGGAAATTAGAAAGAGAAGGATCCAGACATGGAAGAAAAGAGGGAAGCTGAAAAAGATTTACTTGCTGCTGCAGGAGGAGTGACCCTCATAACTCTGTAATTTTGTCAGCAGACTTAACGCCGGCGAGCGCCAACCGAAGAAGCAGCATTTAGTTGCGTATTGTCGTTACACCCTCAGTGGCGTGGAACCATAACAAACTATTATAATTGCATTTTTCAGTAAGATTGGGAATAAAATAAAAAATACTTAAATTGCCATCTGTTGCTTTAGTAGCCGTTTTTCACCTGAAAGCAACATTTCGAGGAAACTCTAGATGAAGAGGGAAATTGGCTGCTGTTGCATGAGGTGGAAGTGAATGCATCACTTTAAGAACAGAGCGGCTGCACGTGCAGAAGACGTGTTCAGGGGAACAAAGAAATGAGCGTTAGATCAAATAAAAAGGCTTCAGCGAGAATTTGCCATGGTGCTCCAGCACAATGTGATGTGATTAATCCAAAGAAATGGATGAGCAAATGAGTGACTAATAGCGGCGTGCGATATGTGGCGCAATCAAAAAGTTCAAGGACTTTGCCAATAAAAGTCAAAAACTTAAATTTGATTGATGCCCCCTTAAAGATCATCTCCTCGGGCAATGTTGCACCCCTTTCAGATTGCTCCTGGTGTGACCACTTCTACTTGTTCTTCTTTGGTGATCACTGGATCTCAAAACAGGAACCCTTCAAATTTAATTTCAGGACAGGAAGTCACAGGGACGGTAGCGTAGATGTCGGCATTGATGAGCTGAGCCTCGGGGATAATTTAATGATGCACAGTCCAAGTAATGTTGAGGCAAAAAAATAAATAAAAAAAAAGATGACCATGCTCCTCCTCTTCTAACCTGAAAGCTGCTGCTTGGTCTCATCGCTGGAGATGCTCCTCAACATGAAGGTTGGGTCAGTTTGGTGCAGGACTTGATGTTTAATCTCTGGAGTTTAAGGTACATGGTGGAGTCTCAGATGTTCCACAGAGCAACATAAAAATAGCACCTGTGCTGGAAGTACTCTAGAGGTCTAAGTCACCATTGATGATGCCCCTAACCCAAACCCTACCCTAACCCTTTTAACAGATGCAAGCAGGTTCACCCTGAGCACATATGATAGAACGTTACGGAAAACATTATGCTGCCTGTAACATTGTTCAGCATGACCAGTTTGGTGGGGGTCAGTGATGTTCTTGTGAGGCATATCCACGGAGGGACGCACAGACCTCTACAGGCACCCTGACTGCCATTAGGTATCAGGATGAAATCCTTGGACCCATAAAAACCACGAGCTCTTTGGATTCGATTTTGTAGCAAACAGACAAATGTCTTGACTTTTCTTATTCAAACAGTCGTTTATGACTGCATTGTAAACATGTCTTTACTGTTTTCCTCTCTTCTCTTTCAGATTCTGGTGAATTCCATTTCCCAGCCCGCCTTGCTGTATGAGAATGTCGTGGTGAGCAATGGGAGCCCGATCCTGAGAGATCTGCTCTTCAGCCCAGGCCATCAATACTTATATGCCCTCACTGATAAACAGGTAGGAGACGTGTGCGCGCACACACAAACGCAAACACTTCAGAGCACCACGGTCTAAAGTACAGATAAGCATTGTTAGCAGTGCAGCCCATAATGCAGACGTTTGTTGCCATTGACACTCCTGAGGAAATGATGACTCAAAATCAATAGTCATTTATATATGTGACAATTTTAGGGATGGATTCGGGGATAAGTGACAGAACTACAGCGTATAGATTGGAAGAAACTGGTGTTTTTATGTTTATGTATGTTTACTGTACCACACACACACACACACACACACACACACACACACACACACACACACACACACACACACACACACACAACACTCTTTT
>JAVDPK010001011.1:259313-279191 GCA_034780415.1 Cichlasoma orientale | reverse complement strand
CACACACACACACACACACACACACACACACACACACACACACACACACACACACACACACACACACACACTACACGCTTTTTTAATACAGTACTTGCTGAGAAAACAAGAACATAAGCACACTTCTTCGGCGCAGACAAGTGAGCGAGGAAGAAGAAGGAAATGGAGACAGCTGAAGAGCACCATTAAGAATTGATGAGGAAAAATATATTAAAAATATACACGGGGGGAGTGAGCAATCAAGGTAATTACGTACATATAGTACCACATACTGGGCATGAGCACATGTGCAGCTTAAGCAGCATTCCACACGCATGCACAGCTCTAAGTGCTAATTAATGTTATGAATATTCAAATGTGCCATATAGGATGAAGTCCCACATACCTTCCTTCCACCAGGGATACGGTTTACATGCAACTCTTGCACGTTTACTTCAGGATACTCCTCATAAAAATCCTTGGTTCTCCACCTTCCTAGCAAAACAAAAACAAAGAAACAGAGTAGTATGAAATATACAATCAAACCCTGCCATTATCTTTATTCATGAGAGTTTGATACTGCAGTCGCCTCTCTCCCTCTCATCCCTTCTTTACCTGCACGACTCTTATCTCATAATGGTTAATGACCTTGATGTGATAACCTTCAACGAGACTTCCTCAGTACGTAGACAGCAACCGCCATGTAAGTGCTGTGTAATTTACCAGCGATTAGACTTAATTGACTTCCATGTGTCTGAATAAGCACATAGAGGAAGTGGAATGTAACTGATACAAATGGACGCCGTTGTTGTTGACGTGACGGAGGAAATAAGGCTCGGTCCGGGAAGCTGAAATGCGCTCTAAAAGGAAATGCTTGAATTACGTTGAGTTGGAGAGACACGTGCTGATTCTGGAAACTCTCACGGAATTATGTATGCACATGATGATAAAGCTGATTCATAATGTAATTTCAGTCCCCAAATTATTTATAGTCATACTTCAGGTTCAGTTACAATATTAACACAATTAAATGCAGCAGGACGCGTGCGACCTCCTACGTTCTTAACACTGCACGCAGGAAAAGGCTGAATTTCTTCTCAAATCTAAGCCAGTGTTAAGTAATCACATATTGACCCTGTTTCTGGGTCCAGTCCTCTGCTGAGAGGGCTCCGGCTCTTCCTCCTATTCGGGAAAAACGAAAGAAAAAGGCCTAAAAAAACAATTCACTCGTTATTCTACCTCTGTTTTTATTAGTGCTGTGTATGCGCAGCATGTCCAAACTACAGTCTCCTTTCTTGTGGTCTTCCTGATACCGGGATTTTAAGACTTCAGAAATTATTGTCTGTCCAACTAAGGTGTTGCTGTAGAAATAAGAGCATAATTTTATGGTAGCAAATAATGCAAAATATGTAGCAACATGTTAATACCTAATGTGTTGTGGGTGGGGATGTCTCTGACTCTTTTTTCCTATCCTATGATGTGGATTATACTTGATTGGACAAGTTATTTCTTTATAGGAGTCCTCTCGAAGTCTGCCTAAAGGGCTTGTGCGTATCGGCCTTGTGCTCACCATCTAATGATAAAGTTTGTGTCACTTGGATCCTAGCGGACTCTTGGATACTCGACTTTCTAACACCAGGCATTAAGCTCCTCAAAGATATTTCCAGTGCTGCTCTGCTGATCTAAACCCATGGCAGCGCTATAGTTATCCAGTGGCAGTATTATATTCCAGAATGCACTTGTTTTTGTTTGCCTTGTTCTGTCCAAGGTTAAAGCATTTCTGTGCATTTATGGTTATTAATAACCTCAGCACAAACGTGCCAGCTTTAGATGTCCGCTTGCTAGCTTGCTAGATAACTACTAATAACTCACTCCAGACACCTGGCAGAAAAGTTACACTGATGACCTTTAGTGGAGTTTTTAACCCTCAGCGGTGCCTCGATGATGCCTGTTTGCTAAATGCTGAAGGTGCATTAGGAAATGGCTAATTATGTTAGACATACAGTGCAGCAGCAAGTGGATAGAGCAGAGGTCACATCTCAGCTCAGCTGTGTAATTTATTGAGAGCGAAATGATATAAGAACGCTCACTGGAAACCAGAATCATCAACCCTTTGAGGACGGGATTCAAACTCACACTCGAGGTTAAAAATTGTTCCCTTCATTGCAAAGAATATTCATCTGTGAAAAGAAGCTGCAGATGATATCAAATTGAATGATAAATAACAACTTTAGGCCTTTGTCCAACAGCTGTCTCTGCTTCAGCCAGCAGTGCTTAGCAGCTGCTCAGCAGGCAGAAGAAAGGCCACGCTGAGAGCATTCGCCGATTTTCCCTTCTAATTCCTTTCATCTGCAACTGCTATCGCTACCAGAAAGTCGTTTTCAATTATTAAAGGTAGTATTTCATTTTTGATGAGCGCTGATATGTCTGCTGCATGTCTGTGCATGTTAGTGCAGTGACAGTAGGAGGTCGGTTGCCAGGAGAGAAGTCTCGTTGAATTCACAATGCTTCCTCTTTGACATGATCCAAGCTGATGCTGTTACATTTTACAAATGTAGCTGCTAGAGAAGTGCAGACGTGCACATCGTGCGCTCTTTTTGCTGCACCTTTAACGAGCAGTTCCTTTGAAACCTGAGGAGCGGATCGTAATTATGAACCCAGGCTAAAGTAAAAATAAAGACTGACACCACTCTAATATCAAATATTAAAAGCCAACAAGCCAATGGGATAAACAATGGAAGCAGGAAGCGCAAGCTAGTCTTAGCAAATCTCAGCAAAGGCAGGCCACATTTCAATTTTCATAATTAAATTGTTATGTTTTGCTCATTTAATCCACACAGAAACACAAAACCAACAAGGTGCTGTTTTAAAAGAAGTTTTTGGAGCATAATGACTTCCTGGATCTTCTGTTGAATGACTCTGTAGTAAGAACAAGACTCAGGATAAGCTAATTTGTGTCCTTTAGGGATGCTGGTTTCCCCCTGTCTCAGGCTTAGCTCATTTCTTATTGACATTATAGTCAGTTATACTGAGCGCCATCCACCTTCTCATCTCTCTTATTTTAGCTTTCCAGTAGCACTTGAGACCAGATGAATGTTGGTAGATTTATATGGTGTATAACTGTATAAGCTAATTTTAGCTAGGGACCGGTGCTGCAATGGAAATTTTTTTGTTTTAAATTGCATATTTTCTGCCTGTGTAATTTTGTTCCTATGAAAGTCAGAATTGCACTAATTGACAGAGAAGACGAAATGGACTGACCAACTCCTCAGAGAGCAGATAATGGCCTTTTACTTCCAGAGCGTCACCACTGACCAAATTTACAGTCCAGACAGAGAATACAGCAGGAAAGGAGGGAGAGAGGAAGGGAGTGGGTGAGAGCTGAGAAGGTGGGAAAATATAATTGGTTTGGAGGATATGCTCTGTCCCTTTGTCTAACTCCTTCTGCCTCATATTTGCAATATTCTTTGGGGTCCGCACGTCAGTCTCTCTCAGTCAGAGTGAGTTTGTGGACTAACTGCTCTCCCAGTAGTGGCTTCAGAGAGCACAGAGAGAAGAATAAGGATCTCCCCTCACTGCTGAATGTGAACCTGCGTTCCAGACAATAAAGGACCAGAGTGTGTGCATAGCCTTCTTGGCCTGCTGATAACGAGTCTCTTCCTAGAGGGTGTCTGGACACTAGTTAATGTGGTTAATGGTTTAAGGTTGTTCATCAAGGCGCTTATACAGCGCTCGACATTTTTCAAGCCACAGACCACAGTGCAGCCACATAGAGCTGTTACTCAAAGACTGAATGTAATGACAGCATACACCATACAGCCCCAGTTAGCATTAGCATTAGATCTGTCATCTCCAAAGTTATTTAGAGGCTCTCAGAGGGTATTCCATGTCCAGTGGGGGATCACATTGTCATGGCTCCATGGCACATTTATACTGTATCCACTACAAATCATTTTAACATTAAATGTAAATGGATCACTCTTAAGTGCAGACCCAAGCTAATATTAATGCTAGCCTGTGACTCCCTGACTTTATCGTCAGCGGGAAATCTACGCCGTAACTACATCATAACGCCGACCCCTCAGAAATCCTATGATGTAACCTGGAGCGTAATCTGACATGCACCTCCCGAGAAATGTAACCACGTGTCGGGTCGACGCAGCTATCGTGATTGGCCTGTTCAATACCGTCGATTCCTCTCGTGCTACTTTTTTTTCCCAACAGTTTTGAATGTATCAGTGGGAAATTAACAGTCATCTTCTCAGTATGAGAATCAATAATCATAGCGTCAATAGAAGGACTCACAAATGTCAGCAAATGCCTGGAGGGACGTCGCTGAAACTATCAGGATGGACGTGAAGGAATGTGCGAGGAAGAGAAAAAATTTGAGGGGCAAATGTGTTTGATCCTGAAAAAAAAAAATGACCACAACAAAGAGTGGGGACCCAGGAGGGAAAAAGTCACAGCAATTCTATCGTGGTTGGCACCACATATAAAACACGAGCATATGACCACAAGGTAATTAACACATAACGCACCAGTACGAGCATAAATGCCGGCACCGACGTGGGTTATGATGTCGGCTCTACAAAGATTCACCGCAGAATTCGAAATCAGGCCCGAGGCTGCAAATGTGTCTCAGCATTATTTTAGTTTTTGACATTATCACCATATAAAGTCGCTATATGTTAGCAGCCAGTCGCCTTTATGTCCACACACAGCGTGTTTTTGGAGAGATTAAAGATTTTTTTTGCTTATTTGAACCAAATATTGATTCTTGGAACCTGACACTCTTTCCTTTGAACTTCTGTCACAGTTTGTTTGAAAGCACGTCTCCTACACTGATTATCTAAAACAGTAACATCACTTGCCTTATATCGTATAGCTTCCAAAACAGCACTGACCCTTCAGGTCATGACCATGGGGCTTTTTGGGGATGTCCTGTGTGTCCAGCTCATCTTTGGGTTCTGAAGTCGGGTCTCTGTGGAACAGGTTTGTTCCAATGCATTCTGTGGATGCTCAATCAGTTTGGGATATGAGAATTTTTGAGGAGGAGCCTCGAGCCGGGACGGGCACATAATCCTGCTGGGGGACGCCACTCCCATTAGGGAGTGCTGTTGCCGCATAGGATGTAGTTGATCTGCACCTATGGGACCGAACTACGCTTCACCCTCCCTCCATGTCGGTGGTTTTAATATTGTAGCTGGTTGATGTACAAACCCACTCTGTGACAATCATGTTCAAAAGTGAGGTGTACCTTCGTGTTGTTTGTCCTCTCCTTCTCCTCTCCTCTCCTCTTCATCCTTTCATTTCTCTCTCCTTGTTGAATAATAGAAATGCCAAGTGATGAGAGCTCAAACATCAAAAAGCCCATTTCCCAGCTTGACAGAGCAATTTACCTTTTCCCATATTCACTCGCACATAATTAAAAGTAGTGGATTGGACTGCAGCATATAGACCGCATATCTGTATAGCAGCAGTGACTCACATATAAGAAGGCGCGCGCAGAGAGTGCAAAAACATAAAACTGATTCACCGCGAGAGGAGAGTTTTCGATTAGCGAGCGATGGATTTATACACGACTCCCTTTGTGTCTTTGCGAGACACACACTCCCGCTCTCGCACACATCCTCACGGTGTCCTTTCACTCCATGTATCTTTGTCTGCCTCCAGCTTTGGGTCCGTCTCTGTCTGTTCAGCGATATCGCATCATTTTTGTGCTCATAAAAATGAACAACGGCACTAAATCAATTTTATCATTGCTGTTGTTTCCTCGTTACACGTTCAAATTGTCCCAATCTAATAAAAACAGTGAGCTAAAAGAGATTTTTCATCCTGTCATCGCCCTTTCTTGTTGACGTCACTGAGACAGATATTTCTTTTTTCCTGTATGTCCCTATGGATGACATCACCTAATTGCTTTAAAGTAAGTGACTAAATGGATTAAAGCTCATAATCTATTGATTTCTACTG
Organism: Cichlasoma orientale; assembly: GCA_034780415.1. Lineage (NCBI taxonomy): Eukaryota > Metazoa > Chordata > Actinopteri > Cichliformes > Cichlidae > Cichlasoma > Cichlasoma orientale. Next base: position 273,239 of record JAVDPK010001011.1, on the reverse strand, counting down.
TACCTTTGTACCAAGAGTCTTACTTATCATATAATTACCAGCCCTGCTTCTAACATGCAGCTTCCGTTTCACTAATTCCCGCGATAATGAGCTGTTCTTTAATTTCCAAATGGACGAATACAGCCTGAGGACTTTTTGATCTGCTTCTTGTATTGATACAGAGAGCGCCCGGTCTCTGATCTTTTCAGTGTAGTAACATCATGACCAGATTTGCACTACTAAACTCAAAGGGCAAGGTCAAGCCTCTCCGCTTGTAAAACAGCTTCATTAGGTCACACGCTGGCAGGGAATGGCCTCGCCCCCTGCCTCCGCGAGGCCGCTCAGACAGTGGCATAATGGTCAAATGATGTACCGCCGCGTATCGATTTCGCTACAGTACAGAAATGTACTGAGCCGTACTGTACTGCACAGTAGAGAAACCCTACCCCTGGCACCGCATCAGACAGGGTTCATATTCAATTCACTCAGCATTTACTGTACTTGGAGGTCATGCAGAAAAGACTGCTGTCTGCGTCTTTTATAGCACTTTCTTTGGTGTTTGTCCAACTTTGAAGTAGCTAAGAAAATGTTATTGAAGACAGGCGCAGGAAAAATAATGAGATGAGAAGATGAGGATACAGAAATCTACTAGAAGCGCCCTTGGCCCTGTCAGTTAATTGGTTGAGCTGAGTCTTGGAGCAGCATGTCTTAGCATTTGTTTTGCATGGGCAAATTGAAATTGGTGACGGCGAGTTTTGTTTTTTAAATATTGAATATTGTTTGAATATTGTCCCTGAGCATGACACTGAAGCCCCTCTGGGATGCTGGGCGCTCAAGTTCAAGTGTAATACTTGACTGTAACTGAACTATGAACTGCTTAAGGATCAATCCATGAATTAGCATTAGGAAACACCCTTTTTTTTAGCTTTTTTTTGCCTAATAATTGGTTTCACATCACACATATACAGCTGAAAAAAGCCTTTTCTGAAAGACTGTTTCTTAAGTTGACAACAGAAGAGGAAGTGCTGCTTGAAGTGTTGATGGCAGTTGCTCCTGTGCTCATTAACGGTCTGTGTGAAGCTCACTGGATGTGCTGTTGGTTGGACATGTAATATTTCCTCATGACAGCAGTAAGTTTGGAAACTAGAAAGTGCACATTACTATTAAGATGAAATCTTCAGACTATTTAATGTATATGCATTGAATGCATTTAATAAACTTTTTTACAGTACTGTGCAAAAGTCTTGAGCTCATTTCTTTATATTCTGCTAGGAATAGCACTGTAATTTATTGAAACATATCCAAACACATGGAAATACAGTACATAATTCTAACAACCAATCAGATCCTTTCCAGATGGTGGATCTAAATCTGACAGAACTTTTCTTTATTCATGATTCCTTCAATTTTGACAAGATCCACAACACCGCTGGCTGAAATGTAGCTCCAAACCCTGACAGAGCGTCCACCGTGTTCCATGACAATTTGAAACAAAAATTTTACATTTGGATTCATCACTCTGTGAGACCTGTTGCCGCTCAATATCACTCCAGTTCTTGTATAATTTAATGTACCTCAGCCTCTTTCCCCTGTTTCCCTTACTTAAGAATGGCTTCCTGACAGCCACCCTTCCACTGAGACCACTTCTGATGAGGCTTCAGTGAACCGTACATGGATCAAGTCGAGGGCCAGATGTATCACTCAGGTCCTGTGTCAGGTCTCCTATTTCTCAAGGACATGACTTTCAGATACTGTTCATCTGCTGTAGGTCGTCTTTTGGGCCTGCCGTTTCTTCTTTTGTCCGCCACTCTTCCAGTTTAATCAGATTTTATAAGGACATGTTGTACACCATGCTGGAATATGGCATGTTTTTGGTTGATAGTTCTGGGAATCAATTTGTTGGTGCAAAAATACAGTTTTATCCCCATCAAACTAGGTTATGTTTGGCAGTTGTCATAAATTCAAGTAAAGAAATTGGAGCAAATTATGCGACAGAATACCTGAAGATACAATTTAAAATAGGTTCTTTGGTAAGTTGTCTGTTATTTGTAGACACCTCACTGGTTCATCCGCAGTAGTAGGTGCCTTTTTTTATCCTTGAATAAGTCATAGGTCAGTATTAAAGGATTCAGGCAGGAGGACTGGACTGAAAATGAGTGAACAAGTAGCCAATGGCCAAATAAAAACCTGCAGAAAACCTGGAACTATTACTTAAGACCATTTTAAAAGTTAGAAGAAAGTCCGGTTGCTTGGAAGCAAAATATTACAAAAATACAGGGTGGCTCAAGACTTTTGCACAGTGCTTTATGTCCATACATTTCAACACTACTGATGTCCAATACGTTTTAAATCTTGAACTTAACTGTATTACTGAATGACATGCTTTGACAGTGCGCTTTTACATATTTAGCATTGCACCAACATATTTTTGGATGACATATCTTTCTCTTTACTAATACACAAATACTGATGCACGCACACCCTCGCTGCCTGTCAGCGAAGGCAGAGCGATGACTGATCGGCTGATCAGGATGTGATTTGTGAGACAGTCAAAGTGAGAGACGGCGAGAGCGAGAGGGATGGAGAAGTCTTAATGTGGTTCGTGACTTTAGTTTGAAAAGGGAAATGGGCTAAAGTTGATTTGTAAAATCTCAGTGACTGAGAGCACGAGATAAAGAGCGAGGAAGTTAAGAAGGACGTAGGAAGGCGTGCTGGATCATTTTAGTTTCACCGCTCGTGCAGGTCGCTGGTGTCAGATGCCATGAATCGAGCACATCGGTGGCTAAGAAGACAATTTCAATCAAAGGTATGGGTTTAAAAATCAATTTGTTTTATAGATTTGGATGTGAAGATCGATCCCTCTCTTTCATCATCTTTTCATAATCTTTCATCTTGCATCGCTGTCTGCTGAAAATAGTAAATAATTTTGCAAAGCTTAGCATGAACATTGGAAACAGGTGGAAACATGCAGCATGGCTGTTCACAGGTAAAGTTTTCCACGAGGCCGAGCAGCTCTCTGGTGCAGGAGCACAGGGCTGTTTTACTGGTTTTGCTGCTCATAGATTGTTAGTAGGGTGGTGCATTTCTATCACAGTCTCAACCTGAGCCTGTCAGTGTTTCCCCTTTTTTTTTTTTTTGTTTAGCGCAGCGATGTGGCTGCTGCCTAAAGCTATTTGTAGAACGTATGCAAGAAAGAATCCAAGGATTCATTTTGAAAGATTTTGTTTTGCTAAGCTCTGTATTTTTCTCCTTTCTCTGCCTGTTTCCTCCTAAGCTTGTGTCTCTCAGTGGCTACCTGTGATCTATGGCCTCATTTGCAGTGTTTTTGGTCTGTCCAGCCAAATTCATGACAGATGAGGGCATATCAGAGAGACATAAAGGCGGCGGGGGGGATCGGACAGACAAAAAAAAAAAAATGGATGCAATACATTTTTTTAAAGAAGCACTTCTGAAACTGATAATAGACCCGTGCATTATTTAAGTGACCAGAATTATGTGTATTTATACGACATGTAGTTATCATCCAGCATTGTGTGTGTGTGTTTTGCATTGGTCATTCTGCTGCAGTTGTGCAGATTCTCTTAGTGGTTAAACACTGCACCTCACCATGAATATACACAAAATTGCTGAAACACTTTTTAATCAGAGTTTAGCATCAAGTCAGTGAAACTTCTGGGATATTGGTAAGTAGCAGAGGGGGTTGCTAATCAGTTTCAGCTGCTTTGGTGTTAATGAAATTAACAACTGGTGCACTAGAGGGGCAACAATGAGACAACCCCCAAAACAGGAATGGCTTTACAGGAGGACGACACTGACATTTTCCCCTCCTCATCTTTTCTGACTGTTTTTCACTAGTTTTGCGCTTGGCTAGGGTCAAATGGTGATGCATCAGTAATTGTCTGGGGAGGCACATCCATGTATGGGCAAACAGACCTCTACAGGCTAGGCAACGACACCCTGTCTGCCCTTGCCTAGCCTATCGGCCCCACGGGTCCTGGGTTCCTCCTGGTGCACGACAATGCCCGGCCTCATGTGGCGAGAGTATGCAGGCAGTTCCTGGAGGATGAAGAAATTGATACCATTGACTGGGCCCCACGCTCACCTGACCTAAATCTGATAGAACACCTCCGGGACATTGTTTCAGGTCATCTGAGACCGCCAGGTTGCCCCTCAGACTGTCCAGGAGCTCAGTGATGCCCTGGCTCAGATCTGGGAGGAGATCCTCCAGGACACCATCCATCGTCTCATCGGGAGCATGCCCGACATTGTCAGGCATGCACAGCACGTGGGAGCCATACAAACTACTGACTACCATTTCCATCAAACAGTGTGTCATCCTTCCACTCCTAACACATTATCCATTTCAGTATAAATATCCAGCATGATTTTTTTTCTCATTGAGATCTGATGTGCTTTAAAAATGTTTCTTTAATTTTTTGAGCAGTGCATCACCACAGATAGCATATCTGCCTGCACTTTGTTGCTGGTAACGTGTGCATTTGTACAGTAGTCTTAGAATTGGGCTTGCTGGCAGAATAACCCATCCATCAGCCTGTTGTGTAGCGATAGTGCCTTATATTCCTGGCCATATTATACAGATGGGACAATTACAGCTAGGCCTATAGCAGCAGCTAGCTTGGGACCAAAAGGGCCCCATATGTGGAATGAAACATCAGTCGCAATTACATTTGTGTGTCTTTCTCATCTATCCTTCCCTGTATTCCTCATTTCCACCCCCCCTCCATCCACCCCGAAACCACCACCCTCCTCCTTCCTCTCATCTGCCACTAGGCAAATTAAGAGCCTCTCTATCATGACCCAAATGAGAGTGGCTCATTTGTAGCAGTTATTTATTTGTAATAAACTCCCCCCCAATCATCTCCTCTGCTCTGCTCTCCCTCTATTCTCCACTCTGGAAACATGGCAAAAAAGAGAAAAGGCATCTGAATGCTGCTGGGGATTTTTTTCCTCCCCTTACAAACGCTGTCTATTATCATTTGAAGACTAAAATGAATGCTGAAAATGGACATTTTCCCTCCGTGATCTCATTCTTTCTGTCTTCCTCTACCTCTTCTCCTAATTCCCCTGTCCTCCCCCACCCTCACCTCCCTCCACTGTCCACAGATGGATGTGTTTCCCCCTCGGCAGCAGCAAATAGGCCGCGGATGAAAATGCCATATTTAATATAAATAGGTGGTGCTCACTTATGTACCGTCTCGCTCACAAACACACACACGCCAATGCTCCCTAGCCACCTCAGTAAGACAAAGAGTCTTTGGCTGAGCATCTCCCGTTTCCCATCCCATTATCTGTTTTCTAAAACTCAATAATTGAACTGTTCCAATGGAATACATCATCTGGCCCACTATCACAAAATCCCATTGAATAAACTTCTCTCCCTGGCTATTGTGCTTGAGCGTGACATGTTTTTTCTTTCCTTCCTCCCTCTATCAGATAGGCTGTATTACTAGCATGGTATTTGTCCAGGCGCAAGTAATGACTGCAATTTGCTGCTATTTGGTGTCCTGTAAGAGGCCTGTGCCTCGTAATGGTAGCATTATAATAGTTACCAGGCACAGGTTACTATTACCATGCTATGAATCTGCCATAAGCTATTGTGTACAACTGTACATTAGAGTGACACAGGAGGAGGATATGTACAGTCTGCACATGAAAAAAAGGGATTACTGGCATCTAGTTGAGAGATGTGCTGCTTGTATTAAAGCTGTCTTGGATGTAATGTGAAATTGCTTCATATAAGGAACAAAGTGGATATATGTACATTATCCCTAAAAGGAAAACAACAAATGGCTCTTAGCAGAGGATAGGTTTCCCATTATACTTTAATCCAGTCCTGCTTCTTCCATTGTGTGGGGATAACTTTGCAAATATGTTCCATTTCCCAGATGGTAAAACTGGCCAGTTTTGCTCAATGTCGACCATTCTTCCCACTTTCAGAGCCAAACATTTGATAATTAGCGCTACATATGTAGTAAAATTTGCATACCTATTATATAGTCACACTAGGGAAAATAGTGGCTGGCGTTTGCAGCATGGCCAAAATTATTGCAAATGTGTGCAATGAATTTGCAATTCTGTTGCCTTTGAAATGGTTGCTTTGAAGACGGGGCGACCACTCGCAGTCAGTTGCCACCTTCAGTGTGACTTTGGTGCATCGAGACGGTGAAACAACAATACGTGATGAGAAGGACTCATTCGCTATCATTCTGCTGTCAGTTTGTGATTGAATGGTGTTACGTGCAATTTGTTTGCGATGAAATGGTAAAAAGTTGCATATTTGTTGCCATCTAAATCGAAGGAAGGAAAATAACTACTTACATTTAGAGTCCAGCCAGACAGAACAGAAATTCTTTCACAAATGGTGACCTAGTTGCTGCAGGACAAAGATTTAAATGCAGAATGAACAACAGTACAACCAGCTGGCAACAATTGTAAAGAGATGAGATTGCGCTCAGATTCATGGCAGGTCTGTGTTTATAAATTAGACAACAATTATTTGCAAACCTTCACCAATCTGTCTGAGAGTGATTGCAGTGAGTCAGACGGCAATTCTTTAGAGACAGGTTGCTTCCCATCAGGTGACCTTTGCAGCCACGCTGTGATCAAAAGTGGTTGTCCAGAGGTGGAGGGTGTTGTACGCTCAACCTCTGGGTAACCAGTTGCTTGCTGCAAATACTTAAAATCGGTCACCGAATGTGAAGAAATTCAGTGGAATCACCCGGCAACCACTGATTGTCTCCTAGCTGCAGGGAGGTTGTCGACCTAATTTTATTGAAGTACAAGTGAGCCATTAAAATGTTAAAGGATAAACTTTTCTCTTTCTTGCTCTTGAGCTCTGATTTCAATATTGAGTTCTGATGCAGACTCAGACCATTTTTCCCATACTAGCCACAACTTGTGCAGCTCCTATCCAAATGCTCTCCAGATGGGCATCAGAGGCTGCTTCAGACGGTGAGAGTCATGTTGTATTGGGGGGGGGTCTTAGGCAGTGGAAGGTGTAGTAAGCAAAGCAACAGAGAGAACAGGATATTGGGAATTTTTTGAAGTATATTGACATTAAAACCAACATGTGCATTTGTGTCTGATCAATCACGCGGCAGTTGTTCAAGCAGAAGACATGAAAAGACCATGATTCAATGTTTGAAGTTTGATAAGTTGAAAAACGCTACAGTGACGGTAGGGTTTCCTCTTTGAAGGGTTTTCCACTGCTGTGCCTGCAGCTGCCATTAGAATTCACCCTCACCACCTTCCAGCTCACCTGGTATGCCTCCTGCTTCTGCAGCGTTATTGATGTGGTACTTGGCCCAACTGAGGAAGCTGGAGGTGCGTGCGTGCGCGCACGTCCTCGTGTGTGAATGCATCTCGGGTGGTCAGTGATGTATTTAAGAATTTAACAACTGCCCCAGAAAACTTGTCTCAAACTCTCAATTTAGCCCAAAGAGTAACTTTCTCACTGGTGTGTGTGTGTGCGTGTGTGTGTTTGCCTGAGGCCGTTTCCTGTCTGCCAGTCTACCCGTCACTGCCAAACAGCATCCAGTTAGCTGAGATAAAATATACAGATTCTGATACGCTGCAGAATACAGAATCATAAAAGAAGAAGATTAAACCTGGGTACGCACAGGTATGATTAAAGCATTTTTCATAAGGGATAATTAGCCAACTTTAGAGTTTTCTACAATGTGGGCATAATCCAATGTAACTTGTCCTTCCTGATTATCCTGCAAACAGATGGTGAGGGCGGTAGCATACAACATGCCTGTTTAATGATATCTGCAGCTATCTGTGGACTTCTTAATGATAATTTCTGCCTGTCTCACCGCCTGCACTGATGTTCAGATGCTTCTTTGGTTGCAGTTTAGGAGACAGATACATTTGGACAATGTTGTTTGATGTCCTTGCTGGTAACAAGGTTCCCCGGTTTCACGAAAGAGATCATTAAAGTTTCATCTCAGTGTAATCATGCCGAGGCACAGATGGCAGCTAGTAGAGATTTAGGGAACAAAAGGAGTAATCCTTGATGTTTATCTTAATGGTGTTAAGTATGATGCTATAGCCTTTGCAAGGAATTTACAAGCATGGGGCAGACTTAGTCCCTTTAAGAAAACATGTCAGTCATATGTTAGGCGTATAAATGAAAGTCATGCATTTGAGTATTGCTCACTTTTCATTGGAGTGCTGCAGGCACTTTGTTTGTGTAGTTTTAGAAAACTTTAAGGTTCTATAAAGAACGAGGGAGTGGAGTAAGTGATGTTGCTGCAGAAAAGGCCTTAAATTAATTTGACAGACTTGTAAGGGACTCGTTAAGAAAAGAATGTTCAAAATTAACACAGCAGAGGCAACAATATACTCACTTTGAATTAATATGGGTCAAACTAAAAAAAAAAAGGCTGCAACCTACAACCTACCTACTTTTCTTTAAATACCTTCAATACCTTCAGGCAGGGAAGGGCCACCTCATTGCCCTTCCGGAGCAGGCATCAATGGCAACATGTGTCATGCAACCTTGATTAAGTTAGATAAAAAGAAAAGGAGGAGCCGGGGTGGATGTGGGTTGCAAAGTGCTTGCACAGAAACTGTAGGTAGGCTGAAGTACCTTAAATAGTGCAACCTACAGTTTAGAGACTTGTCAGTTGGCTACGTAGAATGGTATCAGCTGAGATCATTTTATTTGAAACCAAAAAAGACAGCCACTTGGTGGCGCTAGATGAATTCTTAGGTGATTGCCAAAATCAGTAGGTTGATTTTGATCCTCTAGGATCAAATGAAGCAGTAATCCTCCACTAGTTATTGATCCAGTAGTTACTGCATAGAGCAATGTGTCTGGCTTCGCTATATGTGTCTCGTTCCAGCTCATGTCAGAATAACCCTCGTGTCACACACAGGCTGCACAGCACTTCTTATGGGGAGTGTGAATCTGATCTTGATGATCAGATTAGTACCTCTAATCCTAAAGGGCTAAGCTGATTTTGATGCATACAATCTGTGAAGTGCTCTCAGATCTTTTCGCTTCCAATAAATTACGAGTTTCATTCTTCCGCATGCAACAAGGAAAAATTACCAATGCCTAAAAATACATAAATTGTTTGCTTGCATCAGAACTGTGGGCAGCACACAGTATATGCATTACAGAGATAAGTTCTTCAGAGGGTGTGTGTTTACATGTTTGCAACCCTCTACTTTTCTCCCTGTAGCTACCTTTATATGCAGCAGTATGGAGTTGTAAGCAACACTTTCAGAGCTGTTTATCTCTGATAGTCACAGTGGGCTTGTTCCTTTAATCTCATGTTCCAGACGCAGGACACCTCCAGTAGATCCTGTTTATACCAAGCCTATATAGTATAAGCTGTTTGAACGTGGCGTAAACAGGGTTTCTGTGCAACATTACCCAGGTATGTTTGCTGCATGTGTGTTTATGTGTGTGTGTGTGTGTGTGTTTTCTCCTTCCTAGGTCACCCGTGTACCCGTGGAGAGCTGTGAGCAGTACACTTCCTGTGGAGCCTGTCTGGGATCAGGGGACCCTCACTGTGGCTGGTGTGTGCTGCATAATGTGTAAGTGCATACTCTTTACTGCGCTGTATGGGCGCAGTTATTCCGGTGGTTGTTCAGTGGGTGTTCTGCACTTAATTACAGTCTGTCACTTCAACGGAGTTGTGAGTTCTGCCTGTTTATTCTCATGGTAACCACATTATGTAGACCTGGTTTGGTCTGGTTTCGCTGCAACACAATAAATGTCATGATTTGCCACCTTATATGATGACTTTTTTAAAAGCATATTTAGATAAGGTAATCTGTCTTTCTTAGACCAATAATTGGTAAAAACATGTTACTGTGTATCCACTTAAAGACCACCTACACTGACACTTAAAGTGTCTCTCCTTCCTGGTATTGTAATTATTGTACATGTGCAAAGGTGAGAATCAAGCATACCTGGCCAGCTGCTGCAGAAAACATGTCAAAAACAGACCCCCCAAATTCTAGCATCAGCATCAGCAACCTGACCCCCCCACAGCCCACATTAGCTTCAATATTCTACTAATTTTCTAAGGATATAATTGCAGCCCAAGGAAATTGGCATTTTCTCTCCAGTAGCCACTTTCTACAAACTTGTTCTGCTAATTTGCGCAGAAACACTTGCATATAGGAATTGACCATTTATAGCTAATTATATTGTTTGATTTAGTGGAAAAGGTTCCGCTCTCAAAGGAAGCTCTAAAAGAATTCAAAAGGCAATGAGGATTCGGCTGGGAGATCCAATTCCCCTTCACAAATACATGCAGTAATTAGACATTAGAGCTGAATTAAGTCAACATTACCAAATGTTTAGTGCATAAGGACGCTGGGGTGAAAAAAAGCTATGCCACAAAATACTTTTGACATGCAGGTTTCAGCGGCGCAACGGTGAGAGGTGTTGGGTCGTAAAGGGCAATATGTACACCGGTGTTAATATGATTGGGAATTTCTGGTCAGCTGGTAGCCAAGCAGCTGATGAATGAGCCACTGATGGCGAAGCATGAATGAGCAGCTGGTGCCAGTCGGTGAATGCAAGTACAGCATCAGTGCTCTGCCTGAACTAATGCTGCGCTCTACATGTTTATCGTCTATTGGACTTTATGTTTGACTGTTCTGCACGGTCAGTCGTCGTGACGGATGGTTTTTCATGTTATCAGTCCACGTAGACTTTGGTAAACTGTAGTTTTGATTAATGCAGTGCCTGCTGTAGTTCCAAATAGGCATATTGATTCACAAACACGATAACCACACCACGGCCTTTTTCGAGCTCCCTTAGTCTTCCACAAAGCTATTAAGAAAGTGCTGAATGTGTGGTTGTCATGTTATCATTAACGCATATTCCTGTTTCTCCTGTATTAAACCTTTAACTGCATAGGTTGTTTATATGCACCCTCGCAATTTACTTCTAATTTCCATGCATCTGTGCACCCGCTAATGAACAGAGTCTCAGCATCCTGTGGGTTATCCAATAAATGCTGCATATCGGTAATCTCGTTTTTTTGGCTTCCCAAGTGAGAAGTGCTGAGCAAAGCCACATTTTGACCAAATACTTTTATCCACGGTGCTAAATAAAATTTACTCTACATAAACAAGTACAACTAGGAAACAGGACTAATGCCGATTTCATATACAAAACAGGTATTTATTGCTCAAAGGTTTTTGTGAATATATTCTCCTTCTCTAGATGTTCGAGGAAGGATCGCTGCAAGCGAGCAGAAGAGCCTCAGCGCTTCACCACCAGAGTAGAACAGTGTGTCCAACTTTCCGTCCAACCGGACACAGTCTCTGTCACCATGTCAGAAGCGCAGGTACAGCACGCTGTCCAATCTGTTTAGATATTGTGCGTACGTTGTGCGAATTTATATGTGGTCTTTTATAAGAAGAGTGGGGTAAAGATAGATGGACAGGAAAAATGAATGAGACAGATGTGAAATGAGATTAAGTAAAGCTTGTTTTGTGTTGTAGCTAACAGTCATTTTGAGTATGAGCTGAAAAGTGAGTTCAGAGCCACATGTCTGAGCAGCATTTTCTGCTTTGGGGCATTACTAATGAAGGATATTGATTTAAATTTCTGTTGTGTCTCATCTTTCTGCTTTCTGTCTTTTTTTCCCAGCTTGTGCTTCAGACGCAGAATGTTCCCAGTCTTTCTGCAGGAGTAAACTGCTCCTTTGAGGACTACGTGGAAACGGAAGGACGCATCTATGGCGGACGTATCTATTGCCTGTCTCCTTCTACAAAAGAAATTGCCCCCATCACGCGAGACCAAGGTAGCCAAAAAGACAGAAAAGATATGAAATCGTAGTCTGACTTTTGCTCTGTGGGGTGTTCCATTCAAGGCAAAATAAAACCCCAAGAATTTTAAAAAATAATCTCATTTATCAGTTAAATAATAATAATAAAAAAACAATGTATACATTTCTTCAGGTGACCTCAGTAGGTCACTCGATAGAGTGGGGTGAAGTCTCACAGTGGTTAAACCTGAAACCACTCATTGTGATGACCTACACAGACACAATGTATAAAAATAATAACTAAAACAAGAGGTTTTGAAAAACCTGAAAACTCGTTTAAACTCAATTCACGAGTTCATAAACGTCCATCAATATGTTTTTTTTTTTAATAACTGAAAATGCCTGACGCTCTTCTGAAGATGTCCAGCTGGGAGCAGCTACCTGAGAGCACCTTCGAGTGGAGAGCGTCTTTTTAATTTCAGCTGATATACTTTAATACAGAATCTGGGCAACCACACAAAAAAGGCTATTACTCAGATACCGTGTCACACTTCTTACCTTTTCAGCAAAATATATCATGAAAATGTGGCACTACCATTTGAAACATTCAACAAAAAAAAAAAAAAAAAAAAAATGCACCGACCACGCGATTCCTCAAGCTCATGAATCACCTTTTTGGGCCCATTTCTTTTCTTACTGAGCTAATTGACTTTGTACTCAGGCAGTTGCGTCCCTGGATTTGCGATGCTAACAAAGAGGCAACAGGTGTAGCAGTCTGACACATTAAGTTCACTGTCAAACAAATGAGACAGACTTCAGATATACATTAACATAAATATCTTAAAAGTAGCCGTCCGGTAATACTAGTCTAGAAGTTATGTGGCCATCTACTCACAACCATGTATTAACCAGATTAGTTAGAAAAAAATCAGATTGCTGTGTTTATTTCCTTCACTGCAATAATCTGATCTATAGTTCTCACATTATATGAGATGGTCTGACTAGACCTCTATTATAGGTGAAAGCAGTGTCATCATCTGTCTGTCTACACTTCCGTTTTTGCAGTTGTATTGTAACCAGTTTTGACCAGGGTGATGTTAGGGTTTCAACCATGTTTACTGAGTAGCGGCTTCTTAAATCTGCTGCGATATTTCAGTCCTGCCACCAGATTCACAGGGTGTCACTTTTAGCATTTGTACATTTTGGACATCTGCAGTAGCAAACTTTTGTTTTAGGAAGAGGATGACTCAATTGCATTATGTCCTTTTCAGTTGAGCAGTTTTGTTTGGTGCTAAATATAAATTGTTTGCTTAATGTGACAGTTTATTCAACTGTGTGAAACACAAGACGTTTTTCTCTTCAGCTGTACCCATTGCTTCGCGATTATCAAAATTAGAATGAGCACATTTATAAACATGCTGCTCATGAATGTATAAAGACACCTCGAAGTGTTTCCTCCACTGAGTAACTTCTCTAATAAATTGATTCTGCTCGAAGCTCTTTTTAGTCTTCAGAAGAAATGCTGTCTCCAAAATTGCAGCTTTATAGGATCAGTGAAAGCGTATACATTGACTAGGATTGGGCTGATCCAGGGGTCATGAATTATTTGTCACTGTAAATGATGGGATATGGAAATATAGGCACATAGAGTAGAGCAGTGGTACTCAAACTTTTCATAATGCGTACCATCTCAGAAAATATTGGGCTATTCAGGTACCACCCTTATGACCTGTGTTGTGCCAAAAAGTGATTTACGGTATTTGCCAGAAAATGAGTGCCTGTATTTAAATAGTTGTTGATGACTTGTTCACCTATAATCTGTGAAACGTGTCAAAAATATTTCTGATGAAGGTAAAATAGCACAGAGTCATAACGATACTTCCAAAACAGGTAATTTCTTCATTTTATATAGAAGTCATTCATAAATCCTGTTGATTGCAGTCTTTGTACCAATATAAGCAAAGACATTACACATAAAAGCAACATTGAAACACTGGAAATCCCTTGATGGCAGATGATCACTAACATCGGCACCTCATAGCCAACATGTGGTTATTACGGTAATTTCACTCACGCTGTTGCAGAAAGCCTACAAATTTGCTCCTTTGCCCCTCCACACACACACACACACACACACACACACACACACACACACACACACACACACACACACACACACACACAC
>JAVDPK010001011.1:241176-259213 GCA_034780415.1 Cichlasoma orientale | reverse complement strand
ACACACACACACACACACACACACACACACACACACACACACACACACACGCACACACACACGCACACACACACACAGAGCGTAGGGAGCGGTGGAGGTGTTGGATAACGCCAACACATTTCAAACGTGTCAGCAATGATACGCTTGTTGTTAGAGGGTTTTAAGCTAACAGTTAGGCTAGCCTGGTACGCATTTAGCCTATTGGATGATATATAAATGAATATACCTTTTTAAAAAAGACAAAATCTAGTTTAATCTAAATTTAAGTGATCTCACTATTCAGGATTTTTTTTAGATATATATATTTTTTAAAAATAATTATTTAATCAAAAAAAAAAAATTCCCACGTACCACTAGAGGGAGGCCATGTACCACCAGTGGAACGTGTACCACAGTTTGAAAACGACTGGAGTAGAGTATAGCACAGGAGTCTCAAACATCCAGGCCGGGGGGGCAGAACTGACTCACAAGAGGGTCCAATCATGTTCACTGATTTGAAGATTGCAAAGAAGGCATTAATAATTCCAATTTTCCAGTGAAATGCACGGCTATTTCTAGTGTGATGATGCCAGCGTTATTGTATGGAAGAGTACTTCTTGAGCTCGACACACTTCAAATAACTAAAATGTAAAATGATATTGTTGACTTTGTACCTGTAATGTTCCACTGATCTGTGATCTTTAAAAGTTAATGTACGCCTTCTTTACATTAAAAGAAAGTGGAGTTATTTATTTGTTTGGATATGTTACTGTGCAATAGTTTTCACTGGTCTGGCCCTCTTGACATACATAGAGAAAAACACTAATAAAATACAATGTGTATGTTTGTCTTTGTAGGTGACCGACGCATAATAAAGTTGTATCTAAAGTCGAAGGAAACTGGGAAGAAGTTTGCCAGTGTGGATTTTGTCTTCTATAACTGCAGCGTCCACCAGTCGTAAGTAGAGAGTTTGTTGCTTAGTAGGATGGGAAGAGAAAGGGATAAAAGAAAAATATCAGTACGTCTGTTATTGTTGTTTCTCATGTGATATCATACACACATTGCTCAAGAGTTGTCCACCTATTGGATGTGATACAACTGCCGGATGCTACGGAAACATGTATTCCTCGACAGCGGTTCCTGGAGGTTGCTGGCTCACAACCTCGCAGGGAATACTAAGTTTTCCCGCACGACTGGTGGGTGCCTGATGGTCGTGGCCTGTGTGATTGGGGTCTTATTTACTTGATCCTACATTGTCACCATGATTATTAAGCGTCCAAAGTGGAGGACAAGTTAATATCATGTGGTAAGTGGTCACGTGGACAGTGGTCAGACGTCTGCAAAACCTCAATACAATGATATTATACAACTGGTCAGATGCGCATTGGTGAAAAGCAATGAGTGACTGCAGTTCCAAAAGAAAAAAAAGTGCTAAAATACTGCTGCTTATTTGCAGGTGTAAATAATTGGTTTAATATGGGAAGAAAGAGAAAAGCATGCAACCTTTTCTAATTCAGTATTCAATGTATTCAAGCTTTTTACAAATCAATTAGTTAATTAAATCTAAAGCAATGAAGAGACTACTGGTGAGTGAAATAATAAATCGATTCTTAACCATGCAAGACTTAGAAGAGCAGCCAAGCTTGGGCGGCTAAAACATGTCACTTGTGTTTCTAGGAAATGTATTATGCCTAATTTAAGTATAGGAATACTGATAGACTTTTTAATACTGTTTTGGAAGGAGCTTTTTTTATATGCATGGCTAAGACTGTTGCTTAAAAAAGAAGGTGCAGAGAAGGAAACAAGGAGAGGCTTCTGAACTGCTTTTCTATAGGAAACATCATTCAAATTTCTGGAAGAGAGAAATTTAGTTATGAATTTTTGTAATCTGAACATTACTTCAGCTGATGAATTATGAGTTATATTATGTTATCATTGACTGAAGAATGTAGTAATCTTTCAAAATTTCAATAACCCAGATTAGCTACCTCAGGTGCAGTATGATATAAAGCTATAAGGTTATAGAGGTTTCCTGCATGACATTATGTGCATCTTGCTCAAAAGTTGTCTGCTATATTGGACCTGATGCAAACACCGGTTATGAGAGAAAAATGTGTATTCCACAAGCGGCTGCCGAGCGGTTCCTGGAGCGTGCTGCTAGTCACCAAGTAAAATCAGTCTTAAAGAGCGTGCAATACCAAAAACATGCTTGTGATTGCTTTGGCCGCTAGCAGATTTGCCGTGCTCACTGGTAGTTAGACGCCGACTTGTCTGCAAATATTTTCTAACTAGTAGAACAGCAATAGTAAATCTTAAAAAAGTGCAACAGGGTAGGGTGCACCACAGGGTTGCGCCCTACCCTGTTGTGCACCAGAGTAGAAAAGCGCTATATAATAACTAGTCCATTTACCATTTAAAGTTTGATACACTGAAAATTATTGTTATCTTTTAGAGAAATGTTAGCAGCTAGCTTGCTAGCTTTTAAATGTAATTAACCAAACAACGGCTGGCAGGTAAAAGAGAAAGTGGTTCGATTTTTTGCAGAGGAGGCCCCACTTATTTGTTCACTGCTGCCTGCTCCTCAGTTTTTACAACCGAGGGCCTTGGGGGGGATGGTGTGGATGGGCGCTGTTGCTCAGTGCTGATGTTACATCTGCCCCTCCAATTTTAATAGCACTGTAGCTTTCACATCGGCATACACATTCCTCCCACTACATACACTCACATACACCCAACACATCACCCCAACCACTTTGAGTGGGAGGAGAGGGTGGGCGGGTCTTCCCACGCCCCGGTTTTGTGCACCCTGCCTGGGGTAGGGCCTGGCTAGTGGTTCGGGGCTGGGTTGGCTGGCACAGCGCTGGTACCCACTCGCCCACACTTAGTGTCCATGTAAGGACCTATTTTCAAGCTAAGCCTGCTAGAACGTGCCACCATCCACACTGCACCAACTTCTAAATGTGTCATTGCTTTCACTGCTAACTGGAATTGTCAGAAATGAGTGAATAAATTTCTCTGAGAAACTCCTGACAATTTTTCTCTGTGGCACTCTTCTCTGGACTAACACGGGCAGGAGCTCAACAATGTGATTGTGCTGGACTGAAATCCCACAAATACAGGCTTAGACTTTAAGTTGTTGGTCTAAAAATAGTTCTCTCAATCTGTTTACTCTCTTCTTCTCACACCAGTGAAGTAGATCTTTATTTGCATACACAGAAAGGGGCGGGCGGGCGCTATTAGAGAGAGTGACAGAGTACTGAGATCAGCCTGATAATGAATGAAGAATGTGTTCCTAATTGTCCTGCCTTGTTAAATAAAGGTTAAATGAAAATAAATAAAATGCCATTTGCTAAATGACTCTTGGCTGCTCCCCTGAAGTCAGTGCTCGGAGTTTAGCTCGCACTTCTCCTCTCTTTCTCTCACTTGATTCTCTTCCACCTGGCACAGACTCACATCTCGATCCGCACTTTGTGTCAATACACCCGAAATGAAAAAGCATCTGTGGTATACTTAAAATGTATTTATTGTTTGTCTTGCCGAGCATAGACTGATGGCAGTATGACTTCCTCTCCTGATGTTTACACCTTGTTTATGTCCTAAAATAAGAATAAGGGCATCCTGAAAATGCTTCTCACGTGTAAATTTGTGCAGAATTTTAATTTTTACTGTATGTGGCCAAAGCGAATAAAGAAATGGCTTAATCTGTGCCTCCTTAGTGCAAAACCCCAGCTCGAAAATACCAGTTATGACAGTAGCTTTTAATTCCTGAACCACCAGCATTATAAGCAAGTTGTAATAAAGAGTGTACTTGTCCCGCTACCGTCCGATCCTCACTCCCTGCACCCTACAGCCCTCTTTTCCTTTCCTGTCATCCTAGGTTCCTCTTGTCCGCCTGTTGACGTCTCCTCTCCCGTTCCTCACTTTACCCATCTCTCTGTCGCCTGGCCCCAACCGTTCTTTGCCCCCTCCACACCTCCCATTTCTTGCCCCTCTCTCGTTCATCAAGCCCATTTATTGCTTGTGCTCTGCTCTTGGCCCTGCATATATCTGCATAGTAATAGGCCGTTAATTAGCTCTAGCTGGGGTGCCTGTGTGGAGATGGTCATAATGGAGTGGGCTTGGAGAGAGCGCTCACCTGGGCCACTTCTCAGGGCCTCCAGGCCTACTTCAATGGCTTTGATTTTTTTTTTTTTGTGAATGTGTCTGTGTAGTTTTCCGTTTGTTAAAGAGCACGCAGGATGTGTCAAAGTAACTGCAAAAAGAGCACCAGAGTGCCTATTTATGCATATTTGTATGCATGCAGGACATGTTTACTAATGTGTGTGTGGGTGTGTGTTTATGCTGCGTACCCCTGATTAACTAGCCCGCCTAGTCGTGCTCTCTTTGCTGCATAAACAGGCATGCTGTTGTTTAAGCCTTTGATGTTGGCTTTGCAGGCCCCCTCAGGACTCTGCTGGACTGTAAAAAACTACAGTGCTGTTATTGCCACTGCAGCTGTAACATAAACCCACATATCATACAACACTCCCCGTCCCCTCTTCACCTTTCACCTCAAAATCTTTCACCCCCGCCTGTAGGGAGCTGGGTAAAGAAGTCGTGGCGCACAGCGGACGATAATGGAGTTATCCTCGCGGGTGTGATGGGCGGATGAAAGCATAGCACAGGCGCACAACAGCAAACACACAGAGGTACCGTATCAGCACAGATGCACAAGCGGAGCAGCCCGCAGGCGAGCGCCCAGACGGGCTCGTGCGCAACGTCACGCAACCGTCCACAGCACACTCAAAGTTGGATCCGGCACCAGCTTCACCAGCGAGTGCAAATATTCGTGCAGACACACAAACAGGTGCACACACAGTCAGAGGGAGCGCACACAGACAGAAGGCACAGACTTGGCACAGGCAAATTACGCTGTGAGCTATTTACATATACAATATTAGAAATTTGCATTAAAAAAGAGGTTTGGAATAGTTTAATTGAGTGTGCGGGAGGAGGAATAATGTATCTTTAAAGAGAGGAATAGAAACAAACAGGTGGGGGAACACTGGAGGGGAGAGCGGCACATGGAAGAAAATTCACATTCTCTGAGAGCTGGAGAGGGGAAAAGACACCCAGAAAAGAAGTCTTGAAGAGAAAAAGAGAGACAAAGAAGAGTGTTGCCAAACGAAATAGAAATTGTGCCCATTGTGTCAGGAATAATGCGTCCCACACAGCTAAAAGGTTAGCACCGCAGCCTCAGGCCACCATGACCATTACAATATGAAAGGGCTGAAATCTATGCAATGAAAAGAAGCACTCCAGGGAGGGGACCGGCCCACACTCCAGGCCCCTAGAAAGGGCTCTCGTTTTGAGGCCCACCATTCCCCGTCACCTAACTCTTTATCCACTCGTAACTTTCTGACTCAGCTTGCAGAAAAGAGTTCAGAAACTTCTCTGTGATTACATCATTAGTTGTTGATATTAAGACAATAGTTGTTGGTCCAATTTTTAAGTGAATGTGACCTGGTTTAATTAAACTGAGGGTTGAGACTCACAGACTTACTGCTTTTGGACATTGCCATGACAAGATGCAATAATATCGTATAATGAGTCTGAGTCCCCTGTCGAGAATCTAAACTTCTCATTTGGCTGCTGTGCTGTATAACTTAATGATGTATGCCTCGTTTTATTGCTGCTCACTTTGGAGCTTTATTGAATAAAACACAAAGAGGCCTATTTATAGATCACATAGCACAGGCAGCGTTCCCTGGGTTCCAAGCACTGTATGCATGGAGCCCTGGCAGATATCTGCGAGATGCTGTATATTATCAAACCAATCGCAGGTTCTAAATCAAAATCATGGCATGCTTATTTGCTGCTTCAAGCACTAATTACGCCATTAAAGCTTTAATCTTTGTGCCTCAAATGGGTCACTGGCCGTTTTCATTTGGGTCGCCACATGCTGACGTGTTTTGGTGAGCTGCAGATAAAAGACCAGCCTACTAATTAAGATAGAATTGCAGCTCTATCTGTGACTTTATCCTCATTGACCAGAATTAAACGAGGATATGATCGTTCCCTCCTTTCATACATGCTTGTGCGGGGCCATTGCACGCATATCAGCAGCTTTGTTCCATCGATCCACCTTCGCTAGAACAAAAGCTTGGCGAAGATGAAAAGGCATTTGACCCAGCGCTGTTGCTAGGCCTTGTTAAATAGCAGGGGATTTTATTGACCACATTGCAGCAGCGCAGCCACTTCCCCCAAGTCAGTTGTCCAGGCATTGACAGCTCCACCGTAGGACAAGTCTCCACTGCCCAGGTGACCCAGAGGAATGCCTCGATGTCAACGTGGGTGACGACTTGTGTGCATAAGTTTGCCTCTGCCCGTGGAGTGTGTGTTGTTGTAGTCATGAGCGCTCATACCCGCGCCTGTGAACGTGCACGCACACTTCCCTGCAACAGGAAATCAATAAACCCTGGAGTTAATAGTGAAGAGGAACTGGCTCACCAGCTCTGTTAACAAACATCAGACTGTTAGCATAACCTCGGTCCACCCTTCTCTCCATGGAAATCCACTGGCATTGATTAAAAACCTCACGCCGCAGTTCAGTCTAGTCTCACTAGCTTATCTCTGGCTATATGAAGCCTCTGCCATCACTTTGGTACTCCGGCGCAGGCGATTTAGGAGTTAACCTTCGAAAATCTGAAAAACCAAGGACACAGGCACGAAGACAGAAAGAGGATTAGGCTGAGATCCAATTTAAAGTCAGTGTTTCCGGCAGCACGGTGGCATTGTCAGCTGAGCAATTGTCCTTCAGTTTGGAGGACCTGGTTTTAAACCCCACGTGGTGGTTCATTACTTTAGTGTTCTTGAACTAGACTTATCAGAGATCACTTGTCAGTCAAACTGGGACGGTGGTATTGTGATTTATTTTTCCCTTGACTTCACTACTGAAGTTTTTTATTTCTCTTCAAGCATTTTAACAACCTAATGAAAGCTTTTTTTTCCTTTCCTGTCCAGTTCTTTTATGCTCCATCAAATTTGCCTTTGACAGTGTCATAAAAGACTCGCTCTTCTCAAGTTCCCGAAAAAATATATATACATAGTTGTGTTTTACTTTTTCTTTCATTTTTGTGTGTTTGTTTTGCTCTCTTTTGGCCATTTCCAGAGGAGAACATCTTGGTCTATGTGCCACAAAACCATAAAGGCAAACTAAAGGCTTAAAAACAGTGCTATCAAGAAAGTCACTTCACAATGAAGTAGAAGGTGGCAGTAATAATCAGATGCTGGATAAATAAAAAAAAAAGACCCCGCAGGTTCCCAGTCAGTTCCTCTGGTGGGTGTGGGTGTTATAGGAGGCCTGATTGAGTACAGTGACAGCATTTGGGAGACAGGACTGACAGAACATGTAATTAGAGCTTGCTTTTCTCAAGCCAGTTAAGTGACATTTAGTTCAGAAGTGGTGTAAAGACTGCAGAGCTATGACTTGTTTTAATTGAAAGAAAATGTTTTTGTTTTTTTTTTGGTTTTACTGAACATATCTACTTCTGTCAGTGTGCATTTTCTTTTAACATTAAGCTGGAATTGAAGTGTTCTCTCAGCTACATGACAAAGTTTACGAAGTGAACACTTTCTGTTTGCTCCTGTGGGTGTCAGATGATTGACAGGAAACAGAGTGTAATTTAATACACCGCTGATGTGAAATCACTGGAGGAAAGTGATCAAGCAGACACTTTGAGGGAGAAAGTTTTGTTCTACTATCAGCTGTTGAACAATTGTGAAACTTCTCATATTAATAACGTAAAAAATTGGAACTAGCCATAGCATTTTTTTCCCCCCTTCCACTGCTTCTTTGTGGTGGCCATGATAGCCTTGTTTTTGTCTGGTAATCCATGTTTGAATGTGCGTATATTTATTTTTCTTCCTCAAGTTCTAGAAAAACGGGCTTATCTTGGTCTGCCAGCTTAGTTCACTTTAAGCCTCCAAGCATGGAGAATACGGAGCGAGGAGTGGCTCACCGAGGATTCCTGCCTGCTCTCTCCTGGCTGTTTTCAGCAAACGCCCTGGCCTGGCTGACAGCTGGAATAAAGTCTTAATGAACGAGGCTGCAGTTATGCTTGTTGTTCCAACATAACTCTCAGACATTCGACCATAAACGTAATGTTGTGCGACTATGCTGATGCAGTCCCACTGAAGGTCTTCTGTTGATGTATGTTTCAGTTCTTCCAGTATTTCATTTGGCAACTCTGAATACATATTGTCTGCAATCTGTAAAGAATGCAGTAGTTGTACTTTCTTCAGTGCAATTTATACTTAAAATTGCCAATACAGAACTTATTGATGGCCTGTTTGGAAATAGTTTGGAAAATAGTATTTTTGGATGAACAAGGTGATTCCCAAAGAGTGATTCGCCACAACGTTGGCATATCTTGACATGGTTTGTCTATTCAAACACACAGCCAGTGCAGTAAACTCATACCTGGATAGAAAAACACACAGTGGAACACTATCAGTCATGGATAGACCTCCCCAGAGCCCAGACCTCAGCATTAGTGAACTAATGTGGGATCATCTCGATCGGAAAAAGGCAGCTTAAATCCAAAGGAGTGCTTTGAATGTCCTTCAAGAAGCCTGGAGAGTTATCCCTACAGACTTCTTAAAGAAATGGCATGAAAGCTGCCTGAGAGAGTTCAGGCTGTGCTGGAGAATACCAAACAGTGATTTTCAAGCTTGTTAGAATTGTGCAATTGTGTTTTTGTCGAATGTGCTGTGTTTCCATGTGTGTTTGCACATTTCAGTGAATCATTGGACCTATTTCTGTTTTAATAGCGAAGTACAAAGGAACTCTTAGAGGAACTCTTTGGTTAATTTTCTTTTAAAACTTGGCTTCATTGGAGAGTTGTTTTTTCCCCCGGGCCAGAATACAAAAAAAAAAAAAAAAAAAAAAAAAGTCTTTAGAAATCAATTTCCCTCCCAAAATAAGAAAAAACGTTTTTATTATTTTTTTTATTACTTTATTTATTATTATTTATTATTATTATTACTTTATTACTTTAGTGCTACATAACTTGTACTATGTTTTGCTACTATCAGTTAGCATTTCAACATTTTTCATCCTTGGAAATTGAATTTGTAATTAAGTTACAAAATGCATGCACCATGTATGCCGTTATTACATTAAACCTTCAATTGTCAGGAAAAATAAGTGTTTGCTTTAGTAACTTGGTATGTTTACGGCAAATGAAGTAATACGAGACTTCAGCGTCTGAAACGAACAGCACAGTCAGCTCTGTTTCTCTGCCTTTAGTCTCTCAGTCTCTCGCTAAGCATCTGGCTGTCAGTGCAAATTTTTACTTCTCCTCGTGCATCTTTAAGGACTGTAGCATAAAAGTATAATTAGTCTTGCGTACAATTATCCTTAAATGACTGGTAGACTGGTAACATGGTGTTGTGACAAAGGAAAGTATAAGGTGCTGTTAGCCAACACTGAGACTGGTTTGCACTATTTTTCCTCGCTTCACATCTTTGTTACCCGCCACTGGCCTTGGTTGCCCCCAATTCCTGCCTATTTCTACTTCTTTGGGCATCATGGGAAGCTCACAATTGCAAGATTGAGGTCTGTCACAAGCCTGCAAAAATTCATTTTGTGCTAATCAACATCAGATTAACAGATGGAGTAATACTGAGCCTATTCACGAGCTGGAACAAAGTGGTACATCATGCCTTGTTATAATATATCACAGGCCAGCAACCTGTAAATGAAATTAATTGAAGCTTTTCAAATGCCTTGAAAGCGTTCTTCTGTTTTTGTTCTTTACATTAATTTTTTTTACATGCTTGATCTTGGTTTCTTGTCAGTCATAGCTAAAACAAGAGGATGAACAGGAAACTCATACTTCATTAAAGAAAGTTCAAGGAAGTAGACACAAGACGACATGAATGAAAGAAAAAAAAAAGGAAACATCAGCCTCACTCTCTCCTGTTCTCACTTGCTGCAGGTGCCTGTCCTGCGTCAATGGAAACTTCCCCTGCCACTGGTGCAAATATCGCCACATGTGCACACAGGATGCCAGTGACTGCTCCTTCCAGGAGGGACGAGTCAACACCTCAGAGGTACAGCATGTGCATACACACACAAAACATACAAAAGCACACGCATGAGCACGTGTCGTTATACATCCTCTGAAAAAGAAAGATTCACAAGATAGCCTATCAAAGCAACACATGAGTATTAATGCCTTTGCACACACACACACACATACACACACAAGGAAGTATGGTGGCATAGTAATGCCAAGGGTGCAGCTGGGACCTGTATGCCATCTGAGTGTGTGTATATGAGTATATGAATGAGCGCTGCTGTGAGTGGCCCAGCAGCAGCTGTTGTACTCTAAGCAGCACTGGATTTATTCACTTATAAACAAGTCGGGGTGAATGAGTATGCAAATGGCAGCGCACGCTAACGTCCCAAATGTTATATTTGCATGAAAACCCTCATCTATCCATGAGCTGACTCGCTTTTACAGTCCCTCTATCTCTGTCAAGCTCTTTAATTCGAACCAGCTCGCTTGGAAATGCAGAAATTCACACTGACAAACACCAAAATAACCTTTAGTGCCTTCAGAAAGTTGCACTTAACACCCAAACACCTTCACTCTAACTTTGTCTCTATTTCAGGCAAAGGGTTTTGATGCGCGTCCATTTTTCCTGCCATTCTTCTCCTTTCCTTCCTTTTTTGTAACCTTTCCTCTCTTTTTTCCCTCTTTCTTTGCTGGTTTCTTTACTCAGTGTATCATTGTGTGCTGGAAGCAAGCACACTCGGCCATTTATTCTAATCTCTCACTTCTCTGCTGTTCTCTCACTCCATCTTCTCAGAAAACCTGGGTTGTTGAAAGGATATAATTTAGGCTGGGTGTACTCAGCGTGGATGGGCATGATGTAAGGGTGTATAGGGTGTGACACTGTGTCTGCATATACACAGGTATACACACATATGTATCTTGACGAGAATTTCCTTTTTTTTGTATGTCTTTGTGTGTGGAGGTGCTCACACCGTATCTCCCTGCACATGTTGGTGTGTCTGTAATTTAAGACAGTGAGGTATGCATGTGTTAGGATTTTAGGAGCATGAATGGGGCTGCAGTTTTAGGCATTTGGTGTGAGTGGATATGAAGACGGGGGCATGGGTGGGGATGACACTTGACTCCATACACCCCGCCATCACCAGTTACGCCCTCCTGTAAACACCAGGCTGACATCCAACCTTATCCTGTTCAGAGAGCTGCACCAATTCATCTCTTTTTATTTTTTTTTGCTCTCTTCATATTTTTTTTTTCTTTTGATATACTCATTTTTTCAGTGCAGGCATCGCCATGGTTACCAAGCGCCTTTGAATGTCATGAGGGGTTTGTTGAATTTTGATAGACACAAAAACACACATGCACGCACATTCGTGCCGTCGCCACAGCCTTACATGGATTTTTGTTGTCATTAACAGCACGCAGAGTATGGTGACAGCTTTGTTTTTGTGTGATGGGTGCACTGTAAGGAAGCCTTCCCGTTAAAGTACTGGCAACTAAATGTGCCAGCTTTTAACTGTTATTTTACGAGATGCCTGCCGTATTCTACAAGAACAGTTTCTTCCTGTAGAAGTTTAGGACTGTCAGCTGTTTGACTTCCTTTATGCTTTTATATTATTTTAATCTTTATATTGTATTCTTCAAAATCATTTTTTTTACTGTAAAATTTAACAGCATGCGTTCACACGTGTATCCTAATTTTATAGTGCCGTATCGTTCAGATTGATTGCAGCATGTTGCCAATCTGTCTTTGTTAATAAATTAGCAGTTATTTCCAAATGCGTACATTTCACCGGTCTGTCTGAGAGTGATTGACTCCCACCAGGCAACCTGTGCCTGTGCTGTCATCTTGCAATAAAAACAGGTTGCCCAGAGGTTGTGGGTATCGCACTCTCATCCTCTACTCGGTTGCCAAATGTGAAAAAATTCAACGCAATTTTTAGCCAAGCAGCGAGGAGTTTGAGGTCCACGACATCCATGACAATCAAAGTCTAAATGTGACATACATACGTTCGAGTGCCGTGACCGTAAAAATGTTTACAGTGTTCAGCTGTGTTTGGAAAGAAGAATACATTACTATATAAATTCCTGTAATTTAAAGCAGTTTTTTCCCGCAGCGTTTCCTTATGTTTCCTCTCTCGTTGAATAGGTAACGTTTCGAGGTAATTCATAGGCTCACTCGGACCAACAGCGGCTTTTTTAGCCGTCAAGCATTTATCTCTTCTAGCCACGATTTTGTTCCAATTTGCCAGTTCGTAGCCCCTGCTGAAAGCAATATTGCCCATCACCGCTGCCTAGAAAAGTTTCCCCCTGTGTCATTAACAGTCAGTTGCCAGAGTGATTGAATTCACACTACACTGGTTATCTTCCCAAAGGCATTTGTCATATTTCTTGAGGCTGACTTGACTTCACATCTGATAAAAGTCATAGCATGTGTTATGTGAAGCTGCGGCATAGGTGAATCACAAAAAAAAAAAAAAAAAAAAAAATCACATTCACAACAGATAACAACTAATGTATAATTTCCGCCTTTTAAAGTAAGTATAATTCTCTGCTGTCACTTCCTGGATTTGTAAATATATATAAATCAGCTGTGTTGTGACAGCAGATAAACAGAGAGGCACATTAGGGGCAACCAGGCAGAAAATTGCCAGAGTCGGAGAAACACTTGAGAAGGCCATCAACAGAAATGCATATAAACACAAACAATGAGAGAAACAAACACCAGTACAAACAAACACGGAGACAAACAAATTTGCTCTGCTCCGGTGAATCCCAGCATTGGGCTGGTCGAGCTGACTGGGTCGACGCTGGGCCCGGGGGTTTGGTTGAAATGACTTCATTTAGATTCAAGAAAATAGGAAAAATAAGACAATAATAAAAATGAACGGGGAAAAAAGTAATAGAAAAACAGGTTTGTTTGCATTTATTTTCCTGTCTACACGCTTGCCTTCTTATTCGTTTATTGATTGCAGTTCGCCCGCTTGTTAATTAAGCCGTTCATTCATTTTGCATGTGGTTGCTTTTCACTCAGGATACTTCATGTCCCACAAATGAATTAATGCAGTACATGATTGACAGCGGAGACAGAAAATAGCTGCCAAATAGCATCCCCTGATGGGAGCTTTGACAGGAAGAGACTTATCTTTCCCTTGTGTGTGTTAAATGCTCCATGCAACAACAGTTTCATCCTCAGTCATGACCTGAGGTGCTGGTTATTGATGATACCTTTTTATTGCCTTAGTGTTGTTGGATTCATCAGAAATGTGTGTGGCACACACACACACACACCATTGTGGTAGCAAATTAGTAAACAGATAATGAAAATGACACCAAAGCCAGTAAAGGCTTTGTTGTTATGTCTAATCAGGCTACATTTGAATTTGTAGCCATGTGCAGCCTTATCATCCAGGTTGGAAGGGTTTTAATATTATATTGTACAATATAATCCATAAAACACTTTGCAGGGGAAGTTTATACTGCTCTTCCTTGATCTTTATTTACATGCAGTGGGGTTTCTTTTTCTCTGTTTGATTATTCATGTTTGGTCATAAGTCAAAGCTCTTCTTCAATGATCCTATCCCCACCTATGGTAATAAACTTTGAGTAATGGAAGAGGACTGTGAATGCAAGCAGGTTAAAGAAGTTTTCTCTGCAGGGTGGAAAGGCTTTTTCTCCATGTTAGGTTGAGAAGTTTGGAAATTCCAGAAGAGCTCAAAGTAGACCCTCTGCTCCTCCACACTGAAAAGAAACAGTGTAAGTAGTTCAGGCACTTGCTAAAGATGCTCCCTGGTTACCTCCCTCCAGAGCTCTGCCAGGCACAGCCAGCTGGGCAGAAGATTCTGTCTCCCAGCTGACCTGGGAGTAGCTTGGGATCCCCCAGGAGGAGGCAGAGGAAGTTTGAGCCTCCTGGACATTTCTGCTACTGTAAATGTGAAATAGGGAATGGATGTTTTTAAGGAAAGTGTAGCATCTAGTATATATTGATTTAAGCCTGATGCAATCATTAAGACACTACCTGAGTGATGTCGTGTTCTGCATCTGTCACTCTGAGACGGTTTAGTTAACCATGGAGACACTGACCTTTTCACAGCCTCTTCTTTCTTTCTTTCTTTCTTTCTTTCTTTCTTTCTTTCTTTCTTTCTTTCTTTCTTTCTTTCTTTCTTTCTTTCTTCCTGCCTTTTCTTTGCTTTCATCCTTGATCTCCTGTGTCTTCTCTGTCTTCTCCTCTTCCTGACCTCCTTTAGCTTAGTGAAACACAGTAGGTCCATGGTGCTTTGCCGTCTCCCAGGGGAGTGTGCCAGTGGGTTCTTTAGCCTCATTGATAATCATTAGGAGGGTGTTTTATGTTCCAGATGTAGAAAATGTGTATAGATATGTGGATCAGCATTAGCCTTCATGCTGGTAATGAGAGGATGCATCACCATGATGAGTGAGTTGGTCAGATGGCCGTATGTTTCTGTCAAGTTTCCACACTGCCGCAGGAAACACAGCAATAAGGATGCATGTACAGTATGCAGGTGCATATCATGCATATAGAAATAAGCCAGCCATTCTATGCATGTATTCCCATAGCATTACTGCTTGAAAAATGCATCTCACCAGCCGTCTCCATACTAGTATCCCTCTTTGATCTCTCAGCTCTTTTCTCTTGTTCACCCGCTCCCTCATTCCCTCAACAAGTCAATTAGCAGGATGCAGACACCCTCTCTTTTGGTCTCGCAGCTAAGGGTGTCACAGTTACAGCTGTCTTTCCATTGTTTCTGCTTGCTCGAACTCAGGCTGGTGCACAGCTCTGAGCTGCCCAGCTCGGAGGTTCTGAAGCTGGCACAGAGTGAGCTTCCCTACTCCCTCTGGGTCTCTCTGGCTGAGTTGAGCTGCTTGCCACTGATATACTCAACTCTGTGTGAGTGTGTGTGTGTGTATGTGTGTGTGCCCGCACGTACACATGTGTTAATTATTCAAAGTGTATTAAAGCTTAAAGATGCATCTCCAGATGCCTCTCTGATCGGTGGCGTGTTTAATGGAGAGAGACAGATGAGATGAGAAGCGAAAGGTGGAGCATCCACAATAAAACATAAGTGGGGGAGTGTGGCTGTGACCTAGTTGTTAGAAAGGAAGATGCTTTCTAAACCAACCAAGGGCCACATTTATGAAAATCTGCACACTTGCCACAAAACAGAGAAAGATGCAACCAAAAATGACTCAAACGGTGAATATACTTTCCTTAGTGCTGGATTTTATGTGGAAAAATATTAGCTTGTTCACAACAGGTACTTCATATAAATTAAATAAAATGCTTCTGGTGTCACGTGCACTTATGGACATCCTTATGTTTGAACATGGTATTCGTTATGGAAAAACTGTGGTTTGCACAGAAGTCCAATAACAAGACACCATTCGTGTTCGGATCAGGTAAGCCGTTCCTCCCAGTCACGCCCCTGCAGGTCTCACTGTCATTGCCCATGTGAGTGTTAAAGTGTTAAAGATTCACCAGATTGAGTACCCTTGAGCACCCCACCCAGAAACTCCAAGAAGGCTGGGTTCTCTGACAGTCAGGTGCAGGGAAACGACCCTCTTGTCCACCGGTAAAAACTCCAACATACAGGCAGCAAGCCGAGGGGATATAAAGATACTCACCCCAGCCCACCCCCTCTCACCGGGGGTAAAAATGATTGGAGCAGAGTCTAGCCCCTCTGCAGGAGACTGGTCCCAGAGATCAGGCCAGAGCTCAACTATATCTATCCAGTATCTCTCAACCTCACGCAGTAGCTCAGGCTCCTTCCCCACCAAAGCGGTGACGTTCTATAGGAAGGAAAATGAAGAAGACACAAATGGAGGAAGAAGAATTGAGGACGTCACTGAAGGAGCAGGAGGATGCTAGAGATGTTTAACCATTAACGAGATGAAAGGACACTTGAGGGTCATGGGTTGTGTCTCATTAGTATCTACTTAATAATTCTGTCATTTATCTATCTGCCCTATTTTAATCCTTGCTTCAAGCTGGGCTGCTAAATTATTTTGTGACCGAATTTTACAGTGTTTGCTTACGTTCACCTTCAAAGCATGAATAGGAAATACTGAGATGTCAGTGATTAAGTCATGTAGTCACTTATCCGCATATTTATCTTCTGGTCTCTTTTTCTCAGGTTATATTTTGTATTTTTGTGCAATGAACTGAACCTGATAAATCCACTGACACACTTAGTGAAAGCAGTCTAGAAACATTTTGCAGCACTCATTTATTCGCA
This sequence comes from Cichlasoma orientale, assembly GCA_034780415.1. Taxonomy (NCBI): domain Eukaryota; kingdom Metazoa; phylum Chordata; class Actinopteri; order Cichliformes; family Cichlidae; genus Cichlasoma; species Cichlasoma orientale. The sequence goes on along the minus strand of JAVDPK010001011.1, from coordinate 242,922 downwards.
GTCCAAACTGAATTGGACTGAACTGCTTTCCTGTGTTGTTTTTCTCATCTGACCTCACCATCGTGCCAAAGGCTTAATGAAGCTCACTCCGCTATTGTTTTGAAGGGACCCGAGTAATCACATGTGGGAAATTGGTTTTGAAAGAGTTTTGACGGTGCTCACTGTCTCAGTGGGTAAATTTAATGGCCATCAGACTGTTGAATGGTGCAATGAGTAGGAGAAAGAGAGCAATTAACAGATATCATTTCTCTTCAGTCCATTATTCTGTGCTAACTGAGGTAGCTTTTTTAGCTATGAGCAAGAACAGACTCTTAAAACATTCTTAAAAATGAGGTTTTTAAGGAGTCTACATTCCAGTAGGTAGTCCTGCGGCTTTTATTGATTTCACCTTTGGTGGATCCACCAAAGCGGACTGAACATAGATCAAAGGCAACTGATCTGTTGTGCAGTCTTGGCCAGAAACCTGCATATTGTTCACCGGAAATCCTCTGATTAACACATTCTTGAAAAGGTGATCGCACCTGAGATCACTCAAGCTCAACCAGTTCAGAGCAGTCTGTCTATTAATCTCGCAAGATCCGCGTACGATTCTGCCATTGCACGTTACATTGTGCAGCAATGCTACACTGGCTTTGTTGTTGGTAGCGTGCAGCAGTGTAAGCTCCTTTTTAGTACCTGAGAGCGGGACTCCCTTGAGAAGAGAAGGTAAGGTAATAAGTTGGTTTGATTAAAGCTAAAGAGGGTAATAGAACTTTCAGGTTTTTGTGGGAAAGTAAAATGAGAAAATTCCTCACTGATTAAGCTGTGATGAAGCCAAAGTGTAACTTATGTTCGTGCATTTATTTAAGTATCGGCATTTCACTTCATAACCGTGAAGTCAATCTCTTTTTCTTTACCGCTTCCCCGTACACGCTCCATATCCCCTGTAGTAAAGGGCTGTGAGTGGGTGGACACACCAAAAGGCTTCCAGCACAGTTCAAAGTGTCTTTTATTGAACAGAAGATCTCCTAGTCTGGTGCGATGGGGTGCCTGCCCTCCTTCCACCTGAGACTACGTCTGAGGAACTCTGTTCATTTGAGCAAAATAGATGAAAAGTTTTCTTGTTGAAATGAAGCACAGGGGGATGAGTCACAAATCGAGAATAAAAGATGAAACAGGTCTGGCAAAGAGGAGCGATCGCTTTCAAAAGTTTTCTGGCCCTAGTGAATTTGCATACTAGATACCACAGTATCTTTTGTCGGGAAGTTTGCAGCGTTGTATATTGCTTAAACTTTTCCTACCCAGGACCTTCGGGACCAAGACACGCGCTCCCTTGTCCCGAGACTAGTGGAGGCAATAAACTCATAGCAAAGTTGATATCGTTGGCTTTTCTACTGACCTTGAAAGGTTTGGATGATTCTTAGATGGGTCACAGAAATCACTTATTATTCACTGGGTCACGGTCTAAAAAAGGGGTTGTGAGTCTGTTTTCGGTTGGTTCCCACATGGGAAGGAGCGCTTTGTCATTTTCTTCTGACAAGATGAAACAAAATTCATCAAATGTTGATCCTGAGGGCTGAGAGAGAGAGAGAGAGAGAGACAGAGAGCGCGTGAACACAAGGCTGTACTTAGTGAGGCCATCCTGAATTGCTTCTTGTTATCTGTCATGTATCCACTGTGTCACCCACAGAAACACACGCACACACACACACACACACACACACACACACACACACACACACACACACACACACACACACACACACA